>OX104068.1:23071193-23156261 GCA_944474145.2 Dicrocoelium dendriticum | reverse complement strand
TAGATAGATATTTTAATGAAAGATTAACGTCTTTTTCCTACACTACATCTACTGTTTAATGTTAGGACCTTCCTGAGAATATGCTAATTCCTGCAACTGGAAAGTTAGTTAGACCTGTACTATTTAATAAGCTTGTACAAAATTTAAATTCCTCATTATGCGTCCGCCTACATTCAACATGATTGCGCCGACTAATGTTTTAAGCTGTTTGTAACACGTATTTGTGACTGTCTTTGTGAACACTAACTTAAACTGCACAGCTTTTGTTTCCTGTTGATCTCGGCTATTTTCTGATCGAAAGTTATTTTTAACCGGAGTCGTGTAAACACCACATGATCAGGGCGTCAGATGTCACTGTTTTGTGAAGACTAGTCCATAGAGCTCTGCGATGGCATGTGTCACAAAAAATCTACCAAACGGTCTATAATATTACCCCAGTTTCAATAGGCGCCTAGGTGATTAATACGATGACGGGCTTACCATCGGCTGCTGAGTCAACGTCGTCCAAATTTTCATGGAAGACGTTCCCCAATTGATATTCACATCTGTGTACTTTTTAGCCCCTGTATGTTTCTCAAAATCGAAAAGATGTTCTTACCGATTAAACTATTTCTCGTGCTTCTTAATGTTTCCTTCCAACGCGTTGTTTTTTGTTCAAACTGTACGGTCTTTGCGGATTCTTTCATTCTGCTTTTTGTGGCTTTGTCACACAAATTACATACCACAGTAGAGTGCAAGCATCTCTGTCAGGAGGCCGATATTGTAAATCAGCACGGCGCTAAATGGAATGTATTGATAAGGACGAAAGAGGCGATGACTAAAAAAACCCGGTAACATGTGCTTGTTGACAGTGTATCCTCCACAGTTGACTCTCTGCAGCGATCGCTAGCCAGCATTACAGTGATTCACTCGCCGGACATGTACCCCACAGGTCAGCGGCTCGAGCCTGCATAGACGCGCATTGTCTTTAGTCCACGCGCGATTCGTGGTAGTCACGTGACAGCGAAGCGTCTATACAAGGCTCCGGTGTTCTACGGATTCCTTTCTCGTGGGCGTTGGTCGCTCTTGATGAGTTATTGATGTGGGCACCCACCGGAAGCATTCATCTTCACACCGATACAAACTTGTTACTGTCCTCGACATTCGTTTCCGCTGCCTGATTCATGGATCCTTACTTTCATGTAGTGGCGCTTCACCGATAATACATAGACTAGTATATGTTAGGTGCCTATCTGTCTAACACCCTCCACCTGTATTACTGTCTCTAGAAGACTGCTAAGCGTTGCTGGGGGGGACATGGTGCACGTCCACTTGGCCGTGCTAGGACCAAAGTGTGGTTCCAACCAGTGTGGAGCGAAGTTTGGCCTAGCCACAGCCTTTTGGTACGTCTGGTATGTATGATACTCAAATTAGCTACACAGGATTGCTGCTGCTGTGCATGTTGAAGTAACATGTACCGGCTCCGTTGATGAAACCTGCCTCCCATCCGCATGCCTCCCGGTCTTATTACTTCGGGTTAACCCTGGATTTGGGGTGTGTGATTGAAGCTGTTAGTGCGGCAGCGCAAGCCACTCATGATCCCTTTGTAGGCTCAGGCGTCATGTGGTTGTCTTCGTGGAGATCACAAGGACAAGCAAATCCAGAACCGAATGCCGACAACCATATCTTATGCGAATCAACTAAGGTACTTATTCTCTCAGTTTAGTCAAGAAATTCCAATCTTCGTATTCATCCTTTCTTTAGCCTCCATTGCCGTTTGCCCGTAGAACATTCACATGCTTCTCTTTCTGCTTCCTAATGGCTCTCTTTCGCACACTATTCTTTAGGGTCGCGCACCAAACATGGCGAACCTAGAGGCTGCTGCTCGACGTGTAGCCAAAGTGAGCCGTTGGCCTAAAGTTGTAGTTGAAAAGAGTACTGTTCCGGTCAAGGCCTCGGAGACTATCGCTCGCATCTTGAACAATTGCGCTGAAAAACCTTCGGGGAATGCCCCTTGTGGGGATTCGAGTCGAGGTGTAAGTCCTTAGTTTAGTGCATTTCATATGTTTCCATAATTTTTGTACGTATGTTTGCACTGCTTACGGCAGGTATATTTCCTCTTTCCCCAATCGGCTTTATTTTCATTATTTAACCGGTTTTCGTTTTTAGGATGGTTGCTTCTACGCCTATGCACAGGAAGATGTGTTGTTCTTGACACGCGGAAATGCTTGGTGCTACATTTCTTCGCTCACACATTTGTTACTGTTTTCATCAAGATCCTTATCCTCTCTTAGTTCCGTTTCTTGCGTGCACTTTGCTCAACCTTCGTTGTGCACGCGTCTTTTCTGTGCTTTAACTGCTATCTCGAACTGCATGGTTTTCGAGAAGTTTGTTCTCAAGTGTCCCTCAGGCCACTACTTATCGATCGGATCCTGGCATATTCTGAGAGTTCGAATTCATGGTGCCATGCTTTGTTAGTCTGTTTCACAATTATTATTCTATTTGCCTTAGCTTAGTTGGAGTTGCCTCCGTTCGCTTTTGTTTTCCTTTTTTACTGGAATCATTGCTTTTCTGTGCACGTTGCAATCAGCTGTGGCTAAGCCGAAGTTCAGCCACCGTGGTTCCTTTTGCTATTCAATCCTCTTCTGGACGGCTCATATCTGCTGAAACCACTCCTGTTGCGACGTTCGCCCCTAGTATCTTTAACTTCTTCCGCTCTATCTACTGGGTTTCAGCGATACGCATTTTCACCTGTCAAGTGTGTTGATGCTCGTGTGTTTTATTGGGTCATTCATTGTTCCAGATGTCGTATTTAACATGACATGGACGAGGCAATCTAATTTGGGCTCTTCCACTTTTACTGGGTCGAATTACTCGTGAATGCCGTTGCTAGATTCGGTTATCAAAGGTTACATCAACACATGTGCACAAACTCCGTTTTCGCTCACCAGATGTATCCTGAGAGAAGCTGCAGTCACCGATCACCCTTCGTCAAGTGCTTTGAAGATGTTGATTTTTCTCGCTGTCTAAGCACAAGAGCTGCTCACTCTTTTACCACAATTATTTAGTTGTCCTACGCATTTTTGTGCGGTTTATGCAAGTGGGCGGTGACGCCTTTTGCTATTCACAAAGTATCACATGAATCCTAAAGCAACTGCGCTCAGGCATTCTTGTAGCTATTTTAGGCAAACGCTTTGCCTTTTTTTAACTGCGATTAAATATATCCCAAGACGCAGGTGTCATTTCTTGCATTCTTTTTAATCGCTGTGGAAGTGTTCGGTGAAAACAATGTTGTGAAAACAGCGTACGTAAATTTTCATGTAGCTATGAATATAGTTGTGTTGAATGCATTGACCGAAATCTAGGTGTCCTAATAGGTGAACACATTGGTTTAAGGGTCAGCAGTTTTTTGTGATATTTACTCTGGATAACGTGTTCTTGATGACATTCATGACGGAGACTAATTTCGTGACATAAACTACTTCTAAAAGTAGGTAGTTGAAAATATGAATATTTACATGACTTGCCAGATTTGATCTTGTGCAAAACGCCAGGTTAGGGATACCTGCACATAATACCGCAAACTGGTACCAAATTTTCTTTCAGAAAATACATCTTCACTTATAGACACGATGCACTTTGTTAACGCTGTATGACGCAACAAAGGTTGTCCAATCCCTTTACGGGAAATGCAATTCAACGGAAGTTCAACAGAACAAGAACAACTAACATTTCAGCGAAATAACCTGAATTCAGTATATTTCGCGTGTTCTCATCCTCATCAACAGAAGTTTTTTTTGAGAAAGAGCACACAGAATGTACCTAGCGCACAACAAGAAGCTTGAAGGCACGAATTCCTAACAGGGACCCACTTATTACTAAGAACCCACTCCATAATTAAGCAATGAAGGATGGGTCATTAGGCTGTCATTTCAGTCACCGGCTATTTCTACCTTAGCCATCTATTTGAAGGGGGCACTGAGGTTCCATGTGTTTGACAACCGGTCCTGTTGGACTCAAACGGCTTGTACTATTGTAGTTTCCGTTGTCCCGAATACCTCCAAACTAGCTTCCTCTTTGCGCATTGTGAACCAGTGCTTCACCTAACACTTATCCAGAGAATAGGACATGGCAGTAGTAGCGTCGTTGAAGGAAGTATAGAGATGGTTTTTATAAGCCACACAGGCGTCAACTGGACTGTTTAATCGTTAAAAGGGAACAGGTCCCGTTGGCTTCGCTTCTGTGCCCTATTAGCTTACTCGACTCATATTATTCATCTATTGTGAAGGATCATCTGAGGCAGTTTAGTAACATATTTTCGTTGCAATAACACTAGACGTGTCATTTCCATCAGGTTATGACCCTCAGTCAACTTCTGAGCATCTCTGTTGAGAATGGAATCTGGATTTGACTATTAAAAATCGCACCAATGCATTAGAAGTACTGTAGCACTCGGGTGGAGTTCGATGTTACTACACTCCTCAGGAGCCGATTGGGCATTCTTCGACAGAATGTTGCCCAACCAAAGTATACCATTAAGGTAGTAAGTGGTCGTGAGTGTAACACGTCGTAAGACTGATGTTCGCTTATAGTTTGTTGCATGGTGAGTAGAGCGCTCGGTCGCCCAAATGACAGTCAAGTTCTCTGTTTGGGTGATCGTCAGGGTTTACGGCAGATGCGTGATAATTGCAGTGTTAACAACAAATCCTTTCCTTATAAAAGTCTCTTGTCCTGTCTTATTATCACGGTGTTACTAAAGGTTGTCCGCGCCCCTTTTCAAAATTTTGCATGTGCACTTTTTCGGTAAGGAAGATATTAGCGATCATTTGGCAAATCCCTTTTCCTAAATGTACTGTCTCGTTTGTAACATGCATTGAAAGGTACGACCTTTTATTCTCAACTATTTTGTGCATCGCGAGCTTCGCTCTTACTCCCACGTATTCGCTCTTGGTTATGTAGCGTTTTACCATTAAAAATTGACACTAGCCAGCTTGCGAAGTCAGATGTTCTGAATGTGTACCAAGATGCGCTGACATCTGGGCTGAGTAAGCGCCCACTAAACACCGTTGAAGATCACTGGTCGCATACTCGTCAAGCGTTGCTGTTAGCAGGCATGTCTTCATGTGGCAAAACAAATTGCAAAACCGGACATTGGGTCTCTACACAGTCTCTCGAACTTATGGATGCTCGCCGACGTATTCCGGCTGGAAGCGTATACAATGAAGCACGCAAAAATCTCAGGGCGAAACTACGTGCTAGCCTAAAGAAGGACCGCAAAACCTGGTGGTCTCATCGTGCCTTTGAGATGGAAACTGCCGCTGCCATTGGTAATCATCGTGAGTTATACCGTCTGATATGGGCAACAGGCAGCAGAAGACCTGGTGTTAGCGAGACCATACGCGACGAGAGTGGGCAGATGATCCACAGCCTGTCAAAACGCTTGGAGCGTTGGGCTGAACACTTTGCAAGGCAATTTAACCAACCTGAGTTATCGCTTTCTTCTTCGGGCATTGAGCGCCCTTCTCCTTGGGCCGTCTCCTTGGATCCGCCCTCACGCGCAGAAGTCGAATGTGAGATCAAGCTGTTGAAATTGCATAAGGCCGCAGGAGCAGATACGATTCCTCCAGCCCTCTTCAAATTCGGTGGACCTGCTCTAGTAGATGATCTACACGAGTTGCTAGTAAAACTTTGGGAGCAGGAGACAGTCCCGACAGACTGGAACCGCTCCGTCATTGTCCCAATTTTCAAGGGAGGCTCCCGTTTAGAATGTGGCAATCATAGAGGGATCAGTCTGATTTCGATTGCCTCTAAATTGCTTGCCTGTCTCATTCTCCACAGACTGAGTGGCACTCGTGAAAGCCAGATTCGTGAAGAGCAAGCCGGATTTCGTCGAGGTCGGGGCTGCATCGACCACATCTTCACATTGCGTCAAGTGTTGGAGCACCGCCATGTTTATTGGCGACCCACCGTTGTCGTGTTTCTTGACATAAAAGGTGCCTTCGACTCAGTCGATCGATGTGCCCTTTGGGACTGTCTGTTGAGGAAAGGTGTGCCTGATAAATATGTAAATATTATCAAAGCGCTGTACGCACATAGTTCGGGCAGGGTGAGGGTTTATGGCAAACTCTCGCCACCCTTCAGTATCACCAGCGGTGTGAGACAAGGATGCCCGCTGTCACCTTTCCTCTTCAACTTCGCTATTGATGAAGTCATGGAAACAGCGTTCGCTGGACACGACCTAGAAGGTGTGGAGCTACTCCCTGGTGAGCGACTTCTTGACTTGGAGTATGCAGACGATATTGCCCTAATCTGTGACAGCTCCCAAACATGCCAAACAGCACTGAACCGATTAGCACTGGCTGTCAATCGTTTTGGGCTATGCTTTGCTCCATCGAAATGCAAAGTACTTCTCCAAGATTGGCAGGGACCCAACCCTGCGCTAACGCTTGGTGGTGATCTGCTAGAAGTCGTTCAGGAATTCAAGTACCTGGGGGCAGCTATATTAGCACCCGTGGGATTGAAGATGAGGTTACGAACCGTATAGCAAAAGCTCGAGGTGCTTTTGCCAATCTCCGCCACCTGTGGCGCAGACGCGACATTACTCTCGCCCTGAAGGGCAGAGTTTACAACGCAGCCGTCCGTTCAACTCTCCTATATGGCTGTGAAACCTGGCCCATCAGGTCGACAGACATGAAGAGACTCGTCACATTCGATCATCGCTGCCTTCGCAGCTTAGCTCATGTCTGGTGGGAACACCGCGTGAGCAATGAGCGTGTTCGGCGTCGCGTATTTGGTACAGGAAGAGCGAGTGAACCGCTCAGCACGATTATATCACGCACCAGGCTCCGATGGCTGGGCCACGTGTTGCGCATGCCAGCACACCGACTCCCACGACGTGCATTGTTTGCGCGTTGTGGGTGCGGTTGGAAGAGGAGGAGGGGAGGCCAAGTGATGACTTGGTCGAGAGAAATGAAAACCCTCACTTCGAAGTTGGCGTCGGTTGGTGCATCCCGACTGCCTGGTTGGGGTTCTAAGGACGGTGAACACGTTTGGTTGAACACACTTGCTGATATGGCTAGGTGCCGGCCCCAATGGCGTTTGTGTTGTGAGTTCCTTTGTCCATCCCCCTCCTGTTTAGCATTCCCCTCCAATCACGATCTCAATCGTTTGGCATAATATGATTTTCTTTTACGGCAGCCAGCTGTTAGCTCTCCGGAACGATGTCCATCCGTTACTGGGGACTCAGCGGGCGTGCCACTGTTTGTTTTTGTTGTTTTGTTTTTTCTTCTTTTCTTGCCTTTTGTATTGCGGCACAATAGCTGAGGTGTTTTCCACCTCCAGCTAACGTGTAATGATGATGATGATGATGACCATTAAAAATGTGTCACCACTGGACACTGGTAAAGGGTGAACTAGCGATGTAATTGACCATGGTTTCGTCGAACTCGGTGTCTTACATGTTATCTCGAAATAGCTCCTTGCGAATGTTTTTATTTTCTTCGCATAAAGATTGCGCCATGCCCAACTAGATATATGGCCAGTTACTTAGTCGGAAAACAAATTGCACCCTTTATGTGCCGACTTGGAATAGCAAGACTGTGTATCTTCCATAAGACATCGGTGCAGTACTTGATTTTGGAGTATAGCTTTTACCGTTTATGCGGCATCTGCTCGTCTTACATGCTCCCTTAGTAGCTGCTAATTCCTATTAATTCTTGCCTTTTAATTTTTATTCCCTAGTACGTAGCGTTGTCTTGATACTTGATGTTGAGTCCCCTGTCGTTCTTTTGTGTGTCTATTCTAATCTTCCGCTATGTACCGATCAGGTGTTGTGTCGATCTGGCCGAGTTTCCTTGGTGCATGGTTGCAGTCTGCAATTATGTGTATGCCATCGATATTCGCCAAAGCTAATTCATGCTACCATCTAAAATCAGAGTGGCTATCATGGATGCTTATAAGCCGCCGCGAACTTAAAGGAAACGGATGCTATCCTATCCTGAATCTCGACTGATTGATACTGGCTTCTGGCTTGTCTTCTGCAGGCTGCCGGTTCAAGCATGTATAGGTGCGGGCGATGTCGAAGAATTCCTAGCCCACACACGATTGATGACCTTAACGTTTCTACCAAGCGTCAGTATGAAGTATCGACATGCTGCTCACATTTTTATGTGCACTGAAAATATCCAGACGGTGTTTATGCCTCTACTGACGGGTCCTGCTTTATAGGGGGACTGACAGTAAACACATTGACGGTAAGATGATGTCTCCAAGCCAACAGCAGCCTCATTCGCATACCGCACCTTTATGGTAATTCCGGGTAATTCAACTATGTTTATATATATATATATATATATATATATATATATATGGTTGGCGGCATCCGGTTCCGGATTTGCCTGTCACTGTGTCTTCCATGGGGACAGCCACAGGATACCTGCGCCTACAGAGGGACCATGGGTGGCTTGTGCGGCACCAACCACAGCTCCATCCACACACCCCATATTCAGTAAACCCTAAAAGGATAAGACTGGTAAGCATGTGCATGGGAGCCACGTGTCATCAACGGAGCCGGTCCACACTCCTTCCACAAGCAGAGCAGAAATATTCATGCCTAATTAAGACACCATACGTACCAGAAGTACACAAGGCGATGACTGGACCGTGGCCTGTTCCACACTGGATGCATGGAACCACTCTTTGAGCCTTACTCGACTAGGAGGACCGTGCACCCCATCCCCTTCAGCAACAGGTCACAGTGTTCTGAAGCCAGTAATCCAGGTAAAGGATACTTGACAGGTAGGCACTTTGTCAACATGAACATCACTCGCAGCCACACCTGGGATGTCAAGCAACAGCCAACCACTTGGAATGGCAATATCAAATAAACTACCTTGCATAAAGCATACGGGTATGCCAACGTAACTTCGCTAACTTGACATACGTACTAAATGGGTTATCAACCAATTCGCGATAAATTCACGATGTCAGAAAAATAGATCAAAAATGCAACAAACGCGCAAAATTAGCAGTTATTCACCTTTCGTCTAAGTGACGTATGCACGTAAATAGAAGATTATTCAGCTAGACATTAAAATGAGGTAATCAAATAAGCTGGCTAGCCGAACAGCCTCCCCGTAGTGCCAGCTGGGTGGTAAGATTTAGTCCGTTCCAGCAAATAGTTCGGCGGCAGTGTTCCAGTACGTGGTACGTCTTCGCCTGGCAAGCGCCCTCCCTATACAAAGCCACAAATGTCTGCTTAACAACACTGCGACGTAGCGGATGTGGCTGGCCACTAAATAAAGTCACTTCTCAAGCTTACGCTGACAAGCTTATCAAATCCACAGACGTCAAACATTTCTTCTGACACTGGCGACGCGATCGAACTTATTCAAAGGAACAGCAACACATTTACACTGACAAGCAACACATATCTACATACCTACGTTTATGGATTCACATATATGAAAATCGTATTATACTATCGCACATTTCTTGATCTATTACTATGACTGTGATCTTAATGGTTTCCCTTACGTGGCCGAGAATAACAGTTTATTTATTTAAATATAGCAAACCAATCACTTGAAATAAAGAAAATCAGCACGCAAGCCGGCGGTCGGTAAATCTAATGAAAGCGCATTCAGCGTATCTACCACCACTGCGCCGGTTCTGTTTGCCTTCTCAACAGGACCCGTCGTCGTTCCGATACTGGTACTAATTGGCCTCGCTTGTGGCTAACTGGACCTGCCTGACTCAGACACTCGCGACCGCATGTGCTACAACCATGTGCTCGACGTCGATGGAGTACAGCCCATCGGCGCTTATCGCTTCCGCACTTGCCGCTTTTTCTCTGCATGCATAAGGTCTTTATCGTGCACCTCGGCAACTGCCTTTGTGATTAGAACGTGCCATACACAGCGATCAACCGTTTTCGATTCCAAACATCTGAAATCAACATTAGAACATGATTGGCTCACTTTTATCGTGTCCTGGTAACGAAGCTTCGGTTTCCCCGCATGCGGCTTCCTTACACTCAGCTAACCATGTGCAGTAAGTTGGCCACTCAGGGGACTGGACCAAAGTGATTAACGTAGTGAAGTGGTCAACATACGGAGACTGCCAAAACTTAGCATAACCCACTTTCCCGCTGTGAGTAGTATAGTATAAAATCTATTTACCTAACCCCGTTTCAAACACATTAGACAAGGTCTCATATAACAACAAACACATTTCAACCCTACAGTGTGCATTACGCAAATAAAATCATTTTGGATAAAAAGTCACTTTTTGTTACTTTTTCTTATCACAAACGCTAACTGAAGCTAGCGTTCTCAGCTAAAGCGACACTGCACATCATGCTTAGACAGTGTTCTACAGCAAATAATTTCAGTTGCATTAAAATCTATCCGACTTCATCTTCTTTTGGTGTTCCTGTGAATTCCAACTACACATCACTCAGTCCTTCTTCTTCATCAGCATCATCAGGTGTGTACCAACGATACGAAGCCTAAACTATGTCGTACGAAATCTAAACTAGAAACTACAAACCAATAAACCTAGACTTAAACGAATTATCTTGTAACCGTTATTCTATAAGGCAAATTAAATACAGTACATGACTTACGAATAGGTTTTGCAATCGTAGTGCAATAGGGCAGAAATTGTAAAGCGTGCGGGAATTTGGGCAGTGTCACAGTAACAGAATAATATGGATGACCTTGAAAGCTCGAGGTTATGTCAGTGATCGAGGGTGAATAGAATAAATGTTCAATATGGTAACCGATTATAGCACACAGCGTAAAAGCAACGTAAAATAAGCAGATTAGTTACGGACCAGAGATACCATGTCCTCAAGTAAGCAATCCAGGTTGGGGAACACATCAAAGTTCCTTTTGGACTTTACAAGGTGTTTGTTCTTTGTTTCCGTAGGTGGCTACCGCAGTCAGTAACCCTTGAAAAATGGCATCTGAGTCTAGTTCAGTGCAAGTTACCAAGTCATCATTCATTTCAACAAACGCCTTAATATCAATTCCGTCGAATTCCAGCAATGGAGATGGAATATCTGATAAGGCAACGACATCCCGCTCGAGAGATTGAACAAATCCGGGTTTTCTGAAACACTTCTCTATTCTTTCTGGTTGAATTTCTTACTAGGAGGGACTTATCCAAAGCACTGCATCCAGGGCATTAACTGAAGCAACGGATGAAGTTCCTTCCGCATGAAAACTCATTTGTATGGAATTTTGCCATAGCCCATTGCATGAGCTAGGCTCGGTAATGCATTTTGAATATTTTGTTGATCCCTTTGCCCAGAGGTTGAATTTGTGAGGTCATGTTTAGGGGCAGAAACTTAAGTGTAATATTTGTAGGGTTTTTCACCTGTGTGTGACTAGGACAGTTGTCCACTGTTAGGAAAATGAGGCATTTCTTCTTCAGCATTTCTTTCTCGATACTTCTGATCCACTCCTCAAATACGACAACAACCACCTACACAGATCGATTTGATCTCCAGGTGACTAGAAGGTTTTTGTACACATGTGGTCCAGCTGATTTACCCATGACAAGGGGCTTTAGCTCCTCCCACTTGAACTAGCGCCAATAGAACTGTGAAACGTCCTTCAGAATGTGTTCTGCTTCTACATTTGTCACCCCTTCTAACAAGGCTACTGTTAGGCATCACCTTGAAAAAGAGACCGCAATCGTCAGCGTTAAAAATATCGTCATTGTTTAAGACCATGCTGATTTGAATATATTTTAATTAACTCTTGAACAAACTCTTCAGGTACTTTATTAGATTCACCATACAAACTCTTTGGAAGATTTCATGTCTGAGTTGAAATTTCTCTAGCCAACCATTACATACCTGGAAATCCTCAACCCCAAATGCTTGTCAGAAGCTTTTAGCGATTTAGAGAATCATCGGCCCAGAAATTCAAGTTAGCTGCCCTCATTCCCTTGAACTAGCGCCTCGTAGATTCATTGACTTCATGTGGAATTTTATGCCTCTTTCACTATCATATCTCACCTAGTACTCGTGTTTACGTCTTGATATGTTACTAACTTGTCCTGCTAACTCCTCACTGTTGTGCCGTCTTTCTTTGGCTACCGCTTTCCAGAAAATGTAGCCGATTAATTTTCGTCTTTTCTTTGGACCATAATGTTGGATTACGTGTAATGACTGATCCTAACTTTTCCACAGCACGGATTGGATCTAAGGCCTACGGTTCTATTTACGTAACAGTGATTAAACACAATGATTAACTTCAATTGGTTTCACTCTCAGGCCGACACCAAACATAGTCGCATAAACGCCCAAAAATTACTGTGAGTGTAAACGTGGACGTTGCCACAATCCAAGTTGCTAATACACTGGTGCTTAGACCTGGTGGTCAATCGAGGATTTGATAGTCACTCAAGCTCCTGATTGCGACCTATTCGATGAATGTAGACGTTTTTAGGGGCGGACGAAGGCTTGCTTGTGGATGTGGACGGGTGAGGGAGGTTGTGCACAAATCGTTCTGTCATTCCGTGGGCGCGGATCGGTGGGGACCCAGAGCGTAAACACTGACGGTCGGGACAAATACTCACATACACATGCAGCAAACATGCTGTATCCTAAAACGTAAACTTCACTGATTTCGGGGTCAGAAGTTACCACATTGCAGTCCCGCTTCACACCGTGTTATAGAAACAAATGAGCCATTCAGGAACCAACGGATGCTAAGCTATCAAATCTTCAACTTATGGAGGCTGAATCATTGCTCACGGTCATAGCTCAAGTACTTAACATACAGAGGTCTGGTTCCATGTGGTTAACATCCTGACCGTTCAAGCTATCAAGAAGTTGTCAACATATAGAGATGGACAACTTTGGAGGTTGTACGGTAATAGCTACTTTGGTATCCGCGTCAAATCCACACGCTGAACATGACCGAGCCTCCTCAAGTGTCTCAGAAAAAGTATGCAGTCCACTGCATACATTCCACTTCGGTGCAGCACCTCCGTGTCTGCAACTCTGTCGCACCAGCCGATGCGCAGAACCCGTCGCAGACACTGTTGCTGAAACCGCTCGATATATATCACGTCTCGCCGGTGCATCGTCCACGTTTCACTGACGTATAGAAGAACGGACAGTACCATGGATTTGTACACCATCAGCTTCATGCCAATGGTAAACTGATGGTTGTTTCCCACTCGGTACCCTGGCTTCCCGAATGCCACCGCTACCTTCGGTACGCGGACGCGGAGCTCACTGTGTATCTGCTCGTCAGCCGAAACCACAATCCCGAAGTAGCAGAAGCGAGAGGTGACTTCCAATACTTCGTCACCAATGTTGATTTGCGGCAACATTGCTGATTTCACATCCGATGAAGGCTGAAAGAGACAACCAGTTTTGCTTGTATCGATTGTAAGCCCGAATTTGGCCGCTGTAGAAGCCAGAGCACTAGTCAGCTGATGCAACTCATCCGCGCAGTGTGCAAACAACGCACAGTCATCAGTAAACAGCAACATACGGATGGTTGTCCCACGGATTAGGGTTCTCTCACTGGAACGACGGATGTTCAGCAACCCACCATCAATACGGTGCTCCACACGGACACCATAAGCACAAGCGGCATCAAAACACAGGACAACATTGCATGCAGATATATATTAAACAAGGCAGGAGCTAAGACACAGCCTTGCTTCACACCAGAAACAACTGCAAAGTCATCCGAGGTTTCTCCACTCAGCTGCACCCTCGCCCGCATACCACTGTGCAGGCATTCACATAAACTTAAAAACTTACTCGGACAACCAAACTTACCCAACACCGGCCACACTACCTCGCACTTCACCATATCAAATGCTTTGGTGAAATCAACAAAAAGCGAGTACAACAGCTGGTGTCGTTCTCTGCGCTTCTTCTGCAACTGACGAGCCGCAAGCACCATATCGACGGTGCTGCGATCCAAACGGAATCCACGTTGCTGTTCCGCAACATTCGGTTCCACAACCTGACTGACGTGGCGATTAAACTGGATTCGGGCAATCACCTTGCCCACACAACTCATCAAATTGATGCCACGATAATTTGTGGCACATTGCTTGCTTCCTTTGCCATTGTACAGTGGTAGCACAAGGCATCATTCAGTTTAGGAGGCACCTCCTCCTCAATCCACACGCGTTGCACCAAGTGGTGCAGCACAGTCACCAACGCGGGTCCACCGTGTTTCAATACTTCAGGCGGAATCCCGTCCTCATCGACACACTTGCCGTTTCGCTGCTGAGCAAGTGCTCTCTGCGTCTCATCCAGTGTCGGCGCGTCTGCCAGACTCATCTACACCTCGTTCTGCTTCAGACCATGCAATGTAGGCCAGTTACTCTCCGAACGGTTACTCAAAGGACGATCAAATTGATTTCGCCAGATTTGCGTTTTATTTGCATTCGGTGTGCACACGGCACCTTAGCTACCAACAAGTAGCGTTCTCGGCGGCTCCGACCTCGGTCCACACACCACCTTCACGGAGCCGAAGAACTCCTTGTCTTGGCACCGTTCGTTGTAGCATTCTATCTGCTTGGCCTTCTCCGTCTACCATGCATTTTTAATGCGACGGAGCTCTCGAGTCAGTCGCCGTTGAAGTTTGCGAAACTGACTCTTCTCCCCCAAGTCGCTTGATCTGCCACATGTGCAGCAAATACTGCATTTTTCTCCGACACTAATGCACCAATCGTCGCATTGTTGTCATCAAACCAATCAGGCCGCTTACAGTTTGCGCGTCCGATGGTCTCCTCGGCAGCAGCTGTCACCTGGTCGCGAATGTGGTGCCACAGGTCGCCCACTGTGACTATGCAGTCCACATCACACGGGCGTGCAGCCATCGCTTCCTCAAGCTCAGTGCGTTTCACCCCAGTACCGAGGGAGAGAATGTTAAATTTACGCCGATTCACGGCGGGAGTGCAATACATAGATTTACGAAAGTATATGTTCAGTTTGGTCGGTACCAATTTGTGATTAGTGCCACACTCAGCTCCACACAGCACACGTGTCATGCGCACTTCACGTATATCAAGCTGACGTACGATGACATAGTCGAGCAGGTGAGCGTGACCACTCCGCGGGCGCATCCAACTTGCTATGTCACTCGCGTTCAGTGCAAACCGAATGTTCGTGATCGTCAGGCTGTGAGTGGCACACAGTGAGAGCAGCCTGTCACCTTTCGCATTCGCTGAACCAATGACATGCGGACCGATAACATCTGTCCACGCTGATGCATCACGCCCAACGCGCGCGTTGAAATCACCCAGCAGAAATAGTCAGTCGCTCCTCGGCACAGACCGTATCACGGAGGATAGCTGAGTGTAGAATTGATCGCGCATGTCATCTGGATAACATATGGTCGAACCGTACGTGCTTATAATGGTGGCAAACTTACCTCTTCCGAGTCGTAGGCGAACAGTCATCAGTCGCGCGCTGATACCATTTGGTTTGCACACCAGCTGACCACTTTTGTGATCGGATATTGCAAATCCGACCCCATGTTCACGTGGTGCTGAGGTGGCGTTGCCCACCCAGTAGAACGTGTAGCCAGTACCTGCTTTATACAACTCACCTTGCTCAGCGAGCCGGCTCTCGCTGAGCGCCGCAATATCGATGTGGTAGCGCGTCAGTTTCATCGCGACCAGTGCATTGCGTCGCTCGGGACGCTCACTCGAGTTTCGGTCCAGTAATGTGCGCGCGTTCCAGCACCCGATGTTGAATGCTTTGCGTGCAGGCATACGATTGCATTGGTGGGCAGCCTCGTGCGTGGTGGTGGTTGCGCTTCGGAGGTTTGCTGAAGGGATTCAGCCCGGAGCCTTTGAGACGATAGCTTGATTCACAAGACAGTGGAGAGCAGATCGACCTCGGGAATGTGATTGCAGAGACAGATTGGGAACTGTTTTAGGTCCGTCACACGCAGTTTTCGGTGATCTGGAACATTGCATATGTTTTGCATCGTAGTAAGGTACGCACTTGCGACCACGGCCATACGCATTAGGTTTTTGGCGGTTTTGCACCAATTTGACCAGGAGCTACCTGGTTTGAAGCGGGCATTAGCAAACCCTTGAGTACTCAGTGGTGCCCTTCACCGTCAGAGACAATGTGTGGCGCTCGTGCTCTATGCCGATCGAATTGTGAACTTATAACCCGTGAATCTGTTGTCTCCCATGGTTATTTTTTACAGGAAGGAGGCCATGGACCATTTCCTAACTTCCGAAGATGACGGGGTTTGGACTATGATACTGGCAGGGCGCCTACACCTGACAGCAGAACGACTCGGGTCCTCAGCCAACTCCTTCGATTAAATGAACACCCGAAAGGCAGTGGGTCTAGCACATGGTCAGTTCACTGACTCATGCGGATTGGTGTCCTGGCTCTTCGCTAGGGAAGTGTGTAACTCATCTGGTTCCGGAATTTGCCTGTCACTGTGGTCACCACATGACGCTTGTGCCTACAGATGGACCGTGGGTGGTCTGAGCGTCACCACGCACAATTCCACCCATACACCCCAAATGCGGTATGTACCCGAAGGAATAAGACCAAGAGACATGTAGATGGGAACCAGGTTTCATCAACCGAACCGGCTCACACACCTTCCAGAGGCAATACAGATGCATTCCGGCCTAATTGGGAAATCGTGTGTACCATACGTACCCAAGAATGGTGGCTGGCCGTAGCCCGTTCCACACAGGATGCATGGTACCACTGTTTGGGTCTAGCACCGTCACGAGAACGGTGCACCCCGTCCCCTCCAGTAACGACTGTCTCCTGGAGCCAGTATTTACGATGTGAAAGGTAGTGGACAGGTGGGCACCTTTTTTAACATTCACATCAGGCGCGCCCACACCGGGGAGCTCAGTAAACATCTAACTCCTGAAATGCATGAATAATGATCACGCAGTCAAACGTACCACAGTCGCTGCCTGATTGGCCTCGATTAGTAAATCGAATGGGAGCGTACTCATTGCGCTTCTTTTCCGCGCGCAATAGTACCTTCTCCTGCACCTAGGTAACCTCCCTCTTGATCAGCCCATGGATTTCGCACTGATAAACTTCACCTTTGATTCGCAACACCTGAAATCAATATTCGTTCGTCATCAACTCACTTTGTTCTTATCCTGTTAATGTTCTTTTCAGTTTGTACTAGTTCCGCTTCCCCGCACTAAGTTGGCGTACAAAAGCTGTATGAGTGTCCTCGTCGAATTCATTCCGCGTAGCGGTGGGCGCCCTCGCGGTATCACCATCATTAGTATACACGTTAGCTGCAGGTAGAAAAGGCCTCAGCTATCGTGCTGCAGTACAAAAGACAAGAAGGAAAAACTACAGAGGCATACCGGCTAAGTTCCCAGCAACGGATGGACATTGTTCCGGCAAGCTAACAGCTGGCTGTCGTGCCGCAAAAAGTGAATTATATTATGCCTAACGAATGAGCTCGTGATTTGTGAGGGAGTCTAAGCGGGAGAGGATAGGCAAACGAACTTACAACTCAAACGCCATTGGTGCCGCCTCGCAGCCACATCAGCAAGTGTGTCCAACCAAACGTGTTCATCGTCCTTAGGACCCCAGCCAGGCAGTCGGGATGCACCAACCGACGTCAACTTCGAAATGTGGGTTTTCCTTTCTCTCGATCGTTATCGCTTAGCCTCCCATCTTCCAACCGCACGCCTGGCGTGCAAACAATGCTGATCGCTGGAGTCGGTTTGCTGGCATGCGCAACATGTGGCCCTGTCATCGGAGCCCGATGCGTGATATGTTGGTGCTGAGTGGTTTACTCGCTCTTCCTGCACCAAATACGCGACGCTGAACACGCTAATTGCTCACGCGATGCTCCCATCAGACATGAGCTGGGGTGCGAAGGCGGCGATGATCGAACGTGACGAGCATGTTTATGTATGTCGACCTGCTGAGCCAGGTTTCACAACCGTACAAGAGAGTTGAACAGACGGTTGCACTATACACTATACTCTTCAGAGCGAGAGTAATGTCGCGGCTGCGCCACACGGGGCGAAGATTGGCTAAATCACCTCGAGCCCTTGCTATACGGTTCGTAATCTCAGCTTCGATCCAACGGGCGCTATATAGCTGTCCAGGTACTCGAATTCCTGAACGACTTCTAACTGACTACCAGCAAGTGTCAGCGCAGGGTTGTGTCCCTGCCAATCTTGGAGAAGTACTTTGCATTTCGTTGGAGCACAACATAGCCCAAATTGAGTGATAGCCAGTGCTAATCGATCCAGTGCAGCCTGGCACCTTTAGGCACTGTCACATATGGGGGCAATGTCGTCCGCATACTTTAAGTCCATAAGTCGCTCACCAGGAAGTAGCTCTACACCTCCACACAACATCTGTAGCAGGATATCAGATTTTTCTACTGAAATCCTCATGGACCCGCTTTCACTCCTTGTATTCAAAGATGGTAATCCTTCGTCATCTTTCTGTCTTTAGTCGTAACCAAACCGTATCTTATTTTTCTATATACTTCAATGTTTCATGGCGATTTCTCGTCATTTACGATTGCGTCACCTTGGAGATTATCGTATGTTTCTGAGTCCCACACAGGTTATCAAATCTTCAGTTAGTTTCTGAGGCAATGGGACTCAAGCTCAGCGGTTAGAGGAAAAGCGTGCAACACCATGGTACTTCTTATACTACTTGTGTGTATCAGCGACCTAGCTGATGTGCGCCGATGATATCAGGAAACTGACCGTGTTTGACCCCCAGTACATGTGAATAACTATTACTCATCGCCGGTGGGCACACCGAATTAGTAATTCGTCTTTCAGTGTTTGCAACCGGTTCTTCATTGTAACGTTTGTTTTGAAAGCAAGTGGGTCACATTGGTTAAATCGTGTTCTCCGTATAATTCCGCACCGACTACCCTGGTGTGTATGTGTAACTTTACTTTTACTAGCTGGGCGAGATCCGTAAGTAGACAGTGATTAGAGGGACATAAGAGCCTGAGGAAGTCCTAGATGTTTTGTCATGTTAGCGTCTATCATCTTCCTGGATTGAGCTACGGAAGCTTCGGCTAAGTGACAGCCATAAACTCTGTGAATCTCCTACACTGGATCCCATATTTCTGAGTCTTGGATTTTATGCCTGTTAACTAACCTCTGCTCACTCTTCTCGAGTTCTCATTATTGTGAATACTAGTCTCATTCTTTTGTCTACACAGGAGAAAACAGCCGCACCAGTCACGCCTTGGTGTATGGAACACATATGGTCAGTTCTGTTGCACTGAGAACATTACACCGCTTACGTTGAGTGAATGAAAAAGCTTCTAACCTAAAAATAACCATACAAGATACAGACACTTCGATGCCTTTATTTTTCAACATAATCACCTTCAAGCGCAACACACTTGCTCTAGAGGTGCTGAAGCGCCTATATCCAGGTGGCAAAGAGATGTTCAGATCGTTACTCGAAAAACCTTTCTACGGTTTTCAATCCCCTCACTGCCGTAGGGAAAATTTTTCAGTCAGAGCTGGGGCGTTGTTGCTATGAAAAATGAATCTTATCAGCATTCCTGGCCTCCTTTCTCGCATTTTTGTCAGACGTTTCCGATGCTCACAGTAACACTTTCCGGTTATGGCATGACCTTTCAACGAAACCATCACCACACCTCGGGAATCCCAAGAAAAGAGACACTATGGCCTTGCCAGCTGACATTGGCATTCTTTGGCGTAGAAAATCATGCACGCATCCATTGCTTTGGTTGTTCTTTTCCTTCTGATGGAGGTGGTGAACCCAGCACTCATGTATAGTGAGAACTCGTCTAATAAAATTATCGGCATCTGCCTTAAACACTTCCAACTTTTTCTTTCACATTACATGTTAAATACGCTTCTGCTCTGGAGTCGGAAGACATGATGCTCATCGAGCGGCAACTTTTTAGTAATCTAACCCTGTCAGAATCTTATCTGCTCGCTCCTGGGAGCCTCTCTGCTATCTGACGAGTTATTAGTCGGCGATCTTGCATGATCATATCTACTACTAGGTCAAAATTTTCTTGGGTGATAGCTGTTGATGGTATCCCTGTCCTGGGTTCATCTTCAGTAATTTTCCTGCCACACTTAAATTCTTGCACCTAACGTTTAACTGTGGTGTTTAGAAAGGGTATTTTCATGCAATGTATCGAGGATATCATGGCGGATTTCAGACGGTGACATTCTTTTGAGATAGAAATATTTGATCATTGCACGATTCTCCAATATCTCCATTTTCACCAAATTGCATGCAATTTGCAAAAATGAAATTAAAAGAGCTAGAAACATTGTTGTATACTAAGAATAAGGAAATGTTAGATTGTATAAAAAAACTTTATTTGACTTGCTTGGTTAACTGCTTTTCTACCATTCCCGAAACTTTTAATTCCACCCACCTATATTTACTTTCTGGTGTCACTGATTTCGCTCTGTCGGGTGCTTGTGCACTTTGGTATGCTTTCACAACATTTGCCCTTGTTTCCAAAATCAACTTTCACTGTTGGTTACTTCCAATTAATCCATTAACTGCGGGGTCCACATTTGGAGATCATGTCTGATTGTCTGATAGTGCTACATACTATCTGCTTGAAAAAATATGTGCTCATGATTTTAAGATTGTGTCAGTTCGACGAATCCGGAATACAATAACTGGTTCAAAATACGTTTTCCTTACCAAGCAGGTGCAAATGCACAACAACAAAGCAAAATTTTTGGGAGAAATGGCACCTTATAAATCACTTTTGCAATTACTTTCGCCATGTCTTTCTTACCGCTTTATTCTCGGTGTCTTTAGATAGGGTGTTTGAAAACTAACTAGACCAGACAATCCTTATGCAACTACAACAGATCTCTTCAGGTTTCCTGCATCAAATTTTTATTCCTCGGATATCGATTTATCCAATTCAGCTTTGTGTTATCCTAGTTTACCAATCACTCACGCTTGATGTTGATTTCCCACCTAACCGCAATTCAAGACCACTCTCCTCTACTGTTCCTTGTAGCTAAAAGAATCAGTTGTCTTATCCAATCCAGAATTCCTCGCTGAAGGTACTGCCGTGAGAGATTTGGAGATGCCTGATCGGATTCTGATCGGAGGCAATGAAGATACAGTCTCCGGTCGCTTGGCTATTGCTATGCTACGCAATATTTATCTGCATTGGGTTCCAGCTGAGCGCATCCTCATCATGTCTACTTGGTCTTCCGAGTTGTCCAAATTGGTGAGCATCTTTCTTATCCCGAGATCTTTCAGTTGCTTCGACTTCATACTTGTCTGATTTCTCGCCTGTGGAAATCGAAGTAAGACCCTACAACTTGGGTTGGGATCATCTGCTGAGCTCACCTTCATCCATTCACCGCGTTAACCTGAAGACCTTTTGTTCGTATTTGTTTCTTCACTAGGAAAACACCTTTCTCTGAGAATTATTTCGTATCCATCTAACAACCATTCAGTGCACCTTTTTTCCACTGATTAGTTATGATGTGTCCAGTGTTTTGTTCCCAACTGCTACAAAACTTTGCTCTTTTCACCCTCGACTCTGTGGTTTTTTTTCCCCAAGTCTCAATAGTATGCCGCTTTGCATACATGCACCTGAAGAGTGGTCGTCATTTTATTCACGGAATCAGGAACGCGACCAATATGCTACCACTATTGTTTGTGGGCACATCTTA
Source organism: Dicrocoelium dendriticum (assembly GCA_944474145.2). Classification (NCBI taxonomy): domain Eukaryota; kingdom Metazoa; phylum Platyhelminthes; class Trematoda; order Plagiorchiida; family Dicrocoeliidae; genus Dicrocoelium; species Dicrocoelium dendriticum. Next base: position 23,134,607 of record OX104068.1, on the reverse strand, counting down.
CTGTTGAGGAAGTACAGTCTACTGTAAGTGGATCGATTTCAGGAGTATCTCCTTTGAGGTGCCTCATATAATGGCAGTGCGACTCAAGCCATGATAAGCTAACTTAGTGGTTCCATTTTATTTTGCGTTTTAAACGCGCTTCCGCGTTGCTGCTTCGCAGTCTCTAGCGCCATTTGTGTTCATGTGTATTGATAGGATCATCCCAGTGGAATCGACTTATACGCCCGAACGAGTAAGCAAGTAGTAATTTTCTCATCTGTGTGGTATACAGTGGTGTAATAGGATGGCGTTTTCCAGAGCAGTTCCAAAATACCTATTGTGTATGTTCGTTCAGTTTAATATGTTAGAAAGACGGAGAAGTTTATAGTAGGATACAAATGATTATACAAAATGTTCAAGTGAAGGAGTACGGGTATCCGTGTAATCGTCTTCTCGGGATCTGCTTCCATGCGGGGCACTTCCTCGAAAGGTTTCATCCGCATCCCCACAGCTCATCAGGCTTTGTGGCGGTATTGCATAATAGCGAGTATATCGCCACTGTATCAGTTCATCTTTAGAGCCGTTGTTGTGTTGAGGGAGAAATAGACTCTGTTTTTTATGGTTGTAAGCCACTCGGCCTGTTTTAACATCCTACTTTGTCGAGTCCGACACTTGTTGCTCGTCAGTGTGTCTGTGGCAATTCGCCTTGCGTGGAAGCATCCCTCCATCAATCACTTCAGGAGTTCGGTTCAATCGGGGCCGACAGTGGGAAAAGAAAAATATAGAAATATAGTGAAATATAGATAGCCTTAAGTGCGTGTCATATGTCGACGGCTTCTGCTTCAATTTGTACACAAGGATAACCGAAAAAAGATGGATGACTCTCTAAGGGACTCCAGGCAATCGTGTGGTAGAGTAGTTGATATCGAAAGTTTGACGTCGCTGAAGTGATAAGAGGAAGATAGCGAGCTACCGCGTCAGTACTCGCGAGAAGACTTCGTATCACTTCATCTGCCCGCAATTAAATCAAATATACCATGATAGGCACGTTTATGATCTTTGTTGTAGTTCACCGACTTACAACACGGCCACCTGCCGAGATCGGGAGTTGGGGCTTTCCCACAAAGATGAAGTTGCGATTTGTTCAACAACCAGAACTGAATGCATTGGGTTGTTGTTTTGGAATCGTGCTGCCTATCAAGGATGTCACTGTTTCGTTTACCGGGCCAATGATGACGTGAGGCTCAATGTTTGGATGGTTGATCTGGTGCGTGAAACACAGTCCTTAGCATGGGAATGCGATGCTATTACTTCGCTCGCCGTTCGGGCTGAGGCACTAATGACTCACCCTTAGCTTGGCTTGATAAATTGAAAGACGTAACTCGCAACCCGCACCAATGACGGGTTTTTCGTCGTCTTCAATTCGGGCTTACTGTTTAACGTGTTTGTGCTTTCGAGAAAGCAGGTAGTGAGAACCACAGGAACTGTCCCGTCGGTCTTATCCAATCCTCACGTGATGCACTCGATTGTTTGTGACCGCACGCTGTTGTCTTGAGCACTTTGCCTCTGAATACTTGCTTAGGTAATGCAGTTTTCGCGTCGAACTTGACCTTCTTCCTGATTGTGCCCCTTTAGGCATACGCTTAAGATCAAGGAAACACCGCGTAATACTGCTCTTTTTGGCAAAAACCGAGGATGGAAGTATAAGAATAGACTACAAGTGTGCATTTCGACTTGTTCTTCCAGACAATCACACCACGGAGTAATAATAGTTTTGACGAATACCCAATAGGAGGTCAACATCAGACTACAAAGATTGGATGATCAAAGTTCAAGGGGTAGAGGAGAGGAGGAAGTGCAGAAGATACTCTGGACTCGTGTATGATCGTTACCTTGAGCATGCGTGTGATGCTCATAGGATGGAGGATTATTACAGAACGGGATATGTGTCATGTTCTTCCTCAGATTCTAAGATGACTTCCAACTATACATTCACGGCCATTTAGTCACAACGTGACAGCTGTTCACGAAAATAGTATGTTTGTCTATTTGCAGGCTACGATGATGAGTGATATAGTCAGTGAAAATAATACATGTAAGTCGGGAGGATTCACGTATGCTTCTGCCTTGAGTGCTCGTGACGTTCACGATCCCCAGCATGTGACTTTCATAGTCAAATATCTAGCTATGTAGCAAGGTTGTTCAGACAACGGATTCTGCAGTGCCGATGCAGTCTGTTGTTCATTTTTGTGTCTCTTTTTTGGCCGTGATCTTATTACTTCATCTGAATGCAGTTGGAGGTCGAATGCTTACATTATATTTAGCATAGCAGGAAAAGTTTGTTTTCGATGTACTTTGAACCGAAGTACTTTTCGTCTCTCTGACGGCTGATTTCCTTGTCACTATGCGGCTGCCTCACAGTAGCATCAGGTTGAGTCGCTTGCTTACGTGCTAACGTGTGGGACTGTCCTTCCGTCTGTACTGCGCTGCATCGTTATCATCGGCCTTTAGCCCTGCGAGGTTATCGCCGACACGTTGGGACAATACAAGCTGTTGAATTTATTAGATGGAGACGCATGTAAATCGTCCGCGGCTTGGAAATTATATTTATTTATCTATTGGATCACGGACGTAACTCTATGAAAGCTGTTTTTGTTCCGTTGCAACAGCATCACCTTCCTCGTTCGCGGTCATGACTAACGCGTGACCAATAGTATGAACCGCTTTAATCCATCCTGCTATTTTTGAATACACCTCGACACTACGATTGACTATTCCCATCCAGCATCGAATTCGAAGTCACTGGTTTCTTGCCTGGGCTACTTGTTATAGTACTGTTTGTTAGTCTATCATTTTAAGATACTTATAAATAAATAAATAAATCTTTTATTTCTCGATGATGCGAGAGACTATTTCCACACAGGAAAAGATCAGAATATTCAGAGATTTTTTCATTGAGTCCCTCTGTACATATTAGACGGGAATATGCATTGTGTTATATCCATGTCCGTTTCACACATTCACCTTGTTCAGGGTGAAATGCTGGGGTTATATCCTCCGTTAATGGATGTCCCGTCGATCTGCACCTGTGCAGTTCGACCAGAAGGCGGAAATCGGACTTTGATGGATGAATTGTGATATTCCTTTGATCTGGCGTTCTGAGCTCTTTCGTGTCCAAGTAATGCAACAAGCTGCAATGCAAAATATATACCTCCTAGACGGCTGGATGTTCAACTGCCTAGTGAGAGGCCGATGTAAAGGAGGCAGCTAAGGAAGCACGGAAGAGTGTAGGGAAAGTGCCGGAGTGGAATAGGAAGGTAACGACAACAGGAAGCGAAAACGACCGACCTCTTACCTGTTAACGTGTTACCGTGACACCCGCGGACCGGCTAACTTAGGAGGCGTTGTCCTCAGCGCCCATAATGGCCCATACCGGCATCAACTTATATACCTTCAATAGGCATTGAGTGCGGTATATTAAGCTCGGGAGATTCAACAACAAGCAGCACGATAGTAGAAAGTTAGCTATTACCTCAATGGCTACAATCTAGCTTCGTGGATTTCTGTCTTGAACTTTTAGGGTCGCCAAATATATAATATTCCTCCGGTCTGGCGTTCTAACCTCTTCCGTGTCCAAGTTGTGCGATAACCTGCAATGAAAAAATAGATACCTCGTAGACGGCCTGATGCTCAACCGCCTAGTAAGAGGCCGATGTAAAGGAGGCGGCTAAGAAAGGACGAATGATGGAAGAGAAAGTACCGGAGTGGAATAGGAAGGTAAGGATAACAGGAAGCGAAAGCGATCGACCTCTTACCTGTTAACGCGTTACCGTGACGCCCGCGGACCAGATACAGAGCCTTTCTTTCAAACTCCCGCTGACGCGCAATCGAACTTCATTGATTGATTAAACCACCCTCAGAAGTCCCAGTTCGTACTGGGCTCAGGGAAGAACTAAAATAATTAATAGTATCAACGTAGGTAAGGAACGGCCATAAAATGACTGCCTGTAAAAATAAATAAAGTGTAAATATCTGGCAAAGAATAATGCAAAAGTGTAGACATCAGTTTGCAAGGAATACATAAAATTTGGCAAGCGTTCTTGTAATTTCCCTAGTAGTTGTTTTGGGACATGTAGAAATGCGCACTCATGCTGAAAACCTTACCCTGTGAGGAAAATACTTCAGAATGTATCGGAGATTCTAATACCAACAAACTCTGGCCTTAAGTACAATGAGTGCACAAGGTGCATCATTTGGTAGATGATAACATTTCAATCCGACGCAGCTATAATAGGAAAAGTGACCTAGATGATGGCAACATAATTTCTAAATTGTAAAACTAAGTATGCAAAGTGTGGTCCAGCACAATAGTATATCTGGCCATGAGTTGTAGTGGAAAGCTTCATGGCCTCTATACTCCGGATTATTACGATATACAGTAATGCTTGTGTGCTTCACAAGCCATCACCACTGTGATTTTTCTGAACGATGCTAACTTTTATTACGCCAGAGTATAGTATGAATAATAGTATCAGCGTAGAAGAGAGGTCTGTGAAAAAATAGGAGTTGGGTGTCCACTCATCATTGAGCGTGAGACTTAACAGGCGCATGGTGGAAATGGAGCCAGGTAAGACAATATAATGTAGATGGTTAAGCTAAGGTATAGTGGCGGTCGAAAATCATGGAAGTCCGGATAACCGAGATGACAGTGGTCACTCTGACACACGGTTTACTTTCAGACCAGGTTGAATGAATATGAAATATTGAAGAGCAAGATGAGAATAATGTACGAAAGAGGATCTGGCTTCTCATTCTACCAATCTGCCAGTGTTGACATTGGCAGATGGCGAGCGTTCGAGTCTGCTAAAAGTTAAGACGTGGTGAGGGCTAAGATGAGGTGAAGTGATGACAAGAACCTGCGTCACATTTGTTGTTTCTTCAGAGCAATAGTTAATCAACTATCTGGAATATTATGATATGGAGTACCGAGGTGAACTTTTTTTTCTCGAATCAAGACAAGACAAAAATAGGAAATCAGATGATCAGTGCAGGACGGTTCGGAGAGCCAATGCAACGAAGTGAACCGAAACCTCCTAACGCTAGGCAAACCCGGTAGCCCAAGTGGGGTAAAGAAAGCATAGAACATAGTAAAAAAGGAAAATTAAAATTACCCATAAGCTAATCAGTATTGCTGGGTCTGCCCGCTTCCGAAACTCACTGATTACAAATGAATGTTGAGTTTCTTGGGCAATGCCGACAACATTTACTTGCACGACTTAAGTCATTTAATTAAACTGCACTTCTGACGGAGCCTGTTCGGACTTTATGAACGCTGATCATGAGCTACCATGAATTAGTTCAGATACTAAGCGTCGTCTCCGAACTTACCTCAATGAATCAATAAGTCCACTGCAAATGAACAAATGCGCCACGTGCTTTATGCATTTATTATTCGTTTTTTCCATTGGTTCTGTCCCTTTGCTCTGTTTTTCCGTACCTCAGAATTGATCGTTCATGGAGATCAATGAAATGCTCAAAATAACCTTGTTTTTGTTTTCTAACGCTCCGTATTCCTCACATGTCGGCCCCTTTCCATATTCGAACGCTCACATGCTTCTCTCAAGTCAAATAAATGTCGAGCATGTCGCAATCGATCGAACACCGTACTGTGAGAAAAATGATAATTTTTCCATGCTTTGTCAGTGGAAAGTGTAACAGTTCGCGGATGATCATTTACCGCCAACAGGGGACTGACAAATTCACTGTGAAACGTGGCATGGGACTGCCACAGTATTCCTGTAATTTTTGCTATGACATCGACAAAATCACAGAGCTAGCGTGTAATATCAACCGTCCTAGAGTTGCATATGACACACATATACGTACTGTACTAACGTGAGGCATACATCCTTAAGTGTTTGCCACGATTCTGTTGCCAGATGCAGTGAACTGCTGAATGTTACATGGACAGTTGCCACTGAAGTCAATTTGGGGACGTTTGCTGTCTTCAGGTTCACACTCCTGCTTCCAGAGTTTGTAACAAATAAACACATTTTTAATCTTGATTAAACAAGGCACGCCTACACATGCATAATCATGGTAAGAGTACGACAGATGCTCAAGCAATGCACATTACTATAATGGGATTGTCCCATATGTTGCTTTATGAATGCATGCATGTGTGCGTGTAGACGTGTGTGTTGCTTGTGTTTGTAGATGTTTTGCTGCACCTGTACTTGTGTTTGAACGTATCGCCAGTGCTAAAAGGGATGTTTGACTCTATGAATTTGAATCGATTTTACGGATAAGCAAAAGGCTGTGACTTTAGTTGCTGGAGAGTCACAAACACCACTTCACAGTGTTATTAAACTGGTATTTGTGGCTTTTTATGGGGAGAACACTTGCCGGGCGTAACTCCATTACCAACTATTTGCTGGAACAGGTAAACACGAACCACCCAGCTGTCGCCACAGGAAGATGGTTCGGCTAACCAGCCGGCTTTCATCATCTAAATTTTGTTAACTTTCGCTCAGTTGCTTTAGAATGCTCAAGCTGTCTACATGTTGCTTTCACATGTCTTTTTAAACTTAAGGCTGCAAACGCCTTTCTCGCCCAACGGATAAGCAGCATCAATGCCATTTCCGCCATATGCGAAGTGACCCATGCGGACATTCGAGATGTCTCACGTGCCATAGGATCTGATAGCCGAATAGGACCACATTTCTTGAACGCATCCCTTGGATTTGGTGGTAGCTGCTTCCGTAAGGACATTTTGAATCTGGTGAGTGTGTTTCCTGCTTATGTTATATTACACCTTTCACCCAGTGAGTTTTTAATCACCATTTACTCTTGTCTTAAGAAGCACATTAGATTAATTCTATCGTCTTTATCGTAGGTAATTTCAAAGAATCATCGACAGCATCAATATATCGATATCGAGCTAGCCTGTAATCCATTCGTGCATTTTACTCGCATTCGTATCATCTGAACAGGATTTCCTGTGAAACTGGTATGGAATAGCCAAAGTTTCAAAACTTGCACCTTGCTAGTAGCGTTCGGTCGCAAACCGTAGCTGTCACTTTAGGTTTACTCGGAACGAGCGCGCTTACTTGATGGAGTCAAGCCGATTTGTTCCTGAATGAGGAAGACTACATTAAACGGATGCCAGTTATCATCAGTACATAAGAATTCCCTTGGTACACTCTATTTTCTATCACATTGCGATTTAAACCTGAGTACGTCCCATGCGTATGGATACTTTTTGTGCAGTCATCATCGTCAGCATAAAAAAGCGTCAAATGCCTATTGCGTGCGGATACACCTTTATGGAGTCACAGAACGAAAATAAATGTAACACAAAACCTTCATCGCTTAAACATCCGTTCAGCGTCATGGTGCCAACACTTCACCAATGCCTTGTTGTCAATCGGTTACGACATTAAAATAGGACGGAGTCGACTTGATAGCCCTACTTCGATTCTTACGCACTTTAATCGCTCTTATCCCAGCCATTCTCAACAGGCCATATGGCCACCTTGTGGGCCATGGAGAATTCCCGGGGGGCGCTGAGATAAATTTTTTACGGGACCATAGGTGCCATGCCTTAAAAAGTGAGTCCTGATAACAAAATAAGAAAATCCATTTTAAAAACTTTATGATAGTCCCTCTTTGCGCACGAATCTACTCTGGTAACTACCGATCAGTGAAATGAATTGCGCGCGCGCAATTGACTGTTTACGAAGGTGCGAAAGCCAGACTTTCTGTTGCGGAGCTAACACAGTGAACCAAATGACCTGTACTCAAGACACTGATACATCGACTGTGCAATCTGCAGGGATCCTTGTGAACTCTCGTCAGAGCACTGCGGCAGTTACCGCACAAAGTCACACGGACACCAACTTAATTCTCTTCAGGACACTTCCACTGTGTGACATCTCATATGCATGTCAGTCTTTTTCTCGTTAGATCTCAGTGCGGTAGCACTAGGTTGCGCGTTTCTCATCTCCATTCTCAACTGGCATGTACGACTGGGGGCTAGATCACGTTAGAACGCAACGTTCTGAATTCGAGTGGCTACTCTGCGCACGTGGCGTAATATCTCTGAAGAACGTTCGTTCGTTCTGACTAAAAGTCGTAATAGTTATTGTCGCGTTATGACGCTTTTTTAACATTCAGTTTAGCAGTTTTCAAATTAGTTAGCAGTTTTGTCAACTTACATCATACATGTGAACATCCGGTTTCTTTATTGAGTACATGTAACATACTCTATACATAAGGATACTTCTAATAATCATGTTAATCAAATATCTTACCAACACGCATTGGGCGTCATGTTTGGCAATAGCCGATGTACGTTTTTGGGTTCATTGTTAAGTCTCCCATGCTGGTTTCTTGAACGGTTCTGGCATTTTCTTTCGTGTTTGCCCAATTTGTCCTTCATTTTACTTCTTGTCACCGTTTCCTGTAATGCATGTGTGTCCGGTGAGCACAGTCATTTTTTTAGTTCCATTTGTTTTCTTTATTAGCTTTTGTGAAGAAGTTTTCTTCAGTTCTTTTAGCTGTCCACAGTATTTTTAAAGGCATCCTCAGGAACCATCTTTAGATTGCCTCAAGCAGTGTTTCTACACTTTTACTTTTTACTATTGTAGCCACCAACAGGTGTTACAAGCATACTTACCAAATGTCCAACCCTATAATCTCACGATCAGGCATGAATAAATTTAGTGCCACCAATCATCCACGCTAACTGCGTGGTTCACCCTGTCGAATAACGTTATTTTATACCCGTGATGTAACTGAGTAAGACAACTAAAACTAAAGCAGTATATATTGTTTACATATTAACAATTTATGATAACTTCTTTCAGGACATACTATGAACACGTCCTATCATTCTGTGAACTGCTTAGAGGTTAAACAACTGTTACACTGGACCGATTGAGCACAGCTGCTTCCTTACTAGACTCAGTTACATCCGAAACGCAAGAACGCCTCTGTAGATCACATGATGTTATCCTTTTTAACTTGCCTGATAAACGGAACATCGACAGAGTAACAAATACCCTCTTACAAGCATGCAATATGGATGGAGTCTCCTGTCAGTGCCTCAGACTGAGGAAGAAGGAAAACATGACCACATGTCCAATACTCTTACAGTTTCCGGACGATAGGAGTGCATCTAAATTTGTACGCAGTAAAAGACTAGTTGCTGCACAAACTGATTTTAAAAATATTATTATCAAACACGATCAAACGCCTCTTCAAAGGTGATTACCAATGAAACAAAACCCCTCCGCCCATCATACACCCCATGTTCCTACTAACGAAACCAGTACTGACGCTGTCATCAGCAATGTCAACCCTTGTAAGTCGACCGCGTCTTCTAACATAGGCGATGACGGGCATCTCAGCCTTTAGCTGCCTCATGAAAGATTCTCACAGAGCAGTAGTGTTGTGCCCACAACTAAAAATACCAACCAAGCGGAAAAAATAATGACGCAGATACCTGCTGACCACACGCTCAGCTCCTTTGTCTCTTCTCCAAGCCTCGAGCCTTTACAAAAGTTGACAGTAACTGTACCTGTGGCTTATCGAGAGCGAGACAAAAACTCAGATCGTAACGTTGGCATCACGAAAAATAAATCTAAATCCGACCCGAATGAAGTAAGCTATACGTTATCTCCGACCATCCGAGGCGTAGGCAAAAACAGGGGAAAGCACCTTGCCAGAATTTCCCTTATAAGCACTCAAAGCTCATTAGGTCTAAAGCGACCACCACCAGAATGCAGAGATATGCAGCTAGGCCAACTGAGAAAAAGTGTACGTCCTCAAGCTTCTGCATGAAACACCGACACTGTTGTCGGGATAAGTCGCAGAGAGCCGGCCCAATACTTACCCACAATGTCTCTGACTACGTTTCCAAATCCCGCAACCTCAAGCTGGCAAAGCCCTTAGGTGTGCTACACCGGAATAGCAAATAAAATGATGGTAGGCCACACGGACTTACAGGTAAAAGAGTGCAACCCCTATCTACCTCAAGTCAAAATTCACCCACCACCACGCCCTGTATTACTCAATTGGCAACAATACAATACGAAGAAAAACGGTTTTGTAGACTCTAACCTCCCCCCACCCCTGTATGCCACGGATGTAAGTCCTTTTTTTAGACTATCGTACACCACCACTTCCTCCCCCACCAATCTAGCCCCTATCACGTGCGATTACGAATCAGAGAATAATCAAACTACTGGAGTATGTACTTCATTCACTTCAGTACCATGTAAAGGTCAGTGTGCCTCAGCTGCCTCACAACACACAGGTCTTAGATACAATGACGATAGAACAAACATTACCCGCCACTTTCATTCCAATTTAACAATGTCTTTCAAATCTGTCGTCATTAACATTCGTTCCCTTTTACCCAAATTAGGTATACTTACAACACTTATGTCTATGAGATCCCCCGATACTGCTTTTATCATTGCAAGTTAATGCACGTAAGAAATTAGTGATTCTCAGCTTGGCATCTTAGTCTATAAGCTTTTCCGCAAGGATCGCTTACACAAACGTGGTGGTGACTGTGCTATATATCTTCGAAATAATCTGACTGCAATTCCGGCAGATCAACCTGTGTTCAATGGCTTGGAAGATACACTATGGCTAGTGATCCCATCTATTGATCTTCTAGTGGGTTGTATCTATCGGCCGCCCCGAACTACTCAATGTGAAACCCAAATCGCTATAACCAAAGCTGCTTCCAGCACCACATACAAATCCAAAATTATGTGTGGAGATGTCCACCTACCACATGTTAACTGGATGCTGCATGCACTCAGAAACACTGCGGGCATTGAGGAAATCATCTCATGTATTCACCTCAATGGCTAGATCCAGCATGTTAGCAAGCCAACCAGAACTGCTACTACCTCAGGCCTTGTATTCACAATAGGGAATCGCGAACGTTTATACATTCATTGATAATCCACTGCCTGGCTGTGATCCCAACACGGTGCTTTGTGATATGACTGTTGATTTGCCTAAAAGAGCAGGTAAAATGCTAAAACCCATTCGAAACCTCCATCGTGTGGACTGGAACTCATTTAACGAACTTATCACTGCCATGAATTGGAATACGTCATTTTATGCGCATCACTGTGGAGCCCCAGTAACGCGAAACTCGTCTGGTGCTTTTCCGGATTGTGATTGAGCTATGTGACTTGTTAGCTGTTTGGACGAATACATTACGAGTAATTTAAGTCAGTTTTATCCAGCTTAATGGTGGAACTGAACTTCAACATCATTGGTTTATCGTCAGTCTGACCATTGTGCAAGGTGAAATACTCTGGAACAATTCCATTATTCATCGCAATGTGCCTTTGTAACGGATTTGCGCAGACCTGGACGCGTTAGCTTAGACGAGTTACGACACACACTGGGCACGGACCCTAGTCGCACACATATTCCGATGGCATAGTGAGTCCTCGTAAACGGGCGACGACATGCACTCGACCGGGGAACTTAGACGCGCGAGGCTTAGACGAATGCGGAACACACGACTACAGCTGAGCACTCGATCACGGGACCACGCGGATCCCAAACACCAGGAAAGAAGATAAGAGAAGACGAAGCGGACCTCTGGGTACTTTTTTACGACCTAGTTGTAACAATGCTTCATTTTGTGGGTTAATGAATCACCACACAGGGCTGGTGGCTTAGGAAAGAGCATTGTTCACTTTAACACAGTTGCGCCCCGACTTCGGGGTGGCTGGATCCTGCTACGTTGGTGGGACGCATTGAACTTTGTGTAGCGGAGCCCACGCACTGGCGTTTGTGGCGCAGTTTTGCGGGGATACTTGGCGTGCCCGCAACTGTCTTGAAAAGGCCATCTGTTCCTTTTGCGCGTTTTATTTGTGCTTTTTTTCTTTTTTTCCACCCGCTACTCACTGCACCTTTCTGGTCTGTTAACCACTAATAGGTATACATCAGTGAGAGCCTCAACTTACCTGAAGTCGCTTCCTACTGGTACTCAGTACTGCAACTCAATGAGTTTCAGTTGCGTAGATTTTCGAAGAGAATCATCTCCAAGTTCAACAATACACTGCAGGGAAAACGTGTTGCTGTGTTTGGGTTCACCTTCAAAGCTAACACGCACGACACTAGGTGAGTAATTTTTTCATTGCTAATTATTTCTTCCGCTTTTAGCCTTGACACTGCCTCGGACAACGTTTGTTATCATTCACTGCTTTGGCGCAGCTCCATACACACCATTTTAGGCTATTTTTTCTGTTTGAATGAAATTTATTGCAACACTGTATTATGGATGTTACACCGTCTAACCATTGAAGGCACTGAATGCAGGCAACATGCTTTTCACTCCTAACGTCTCCCTTCACTTAAATCCCATTCACCACCTATCGATCAGTGCAATGGGTGGTCTATTTTCGGCACTTTTGATGACCAACCTTTGTTCTTTTCTTCTTCGTGCTGGCTATTTTCTTTCTCCAATCATCACAAATCCGATCAACTTCCTTCACATCTATTGGGATCATTTCAGTCATTTGAACATCTCCCTTCTGAGAAGCATGGAAGATACTGAGTTCTTTTGTCGTAAAGTGGCAATTGTTTTCGGTTTCTTGAGACGTTCAAGCTTTTTTGAAACGTTAGAGCCATCATTCTTGCTGTCGATGGATTTGTCGGCCATTGAATTTTTCACGATAGCTCCTTGTCACATTTCGTATATTGTTCTTTTTCCCATCCGCGTGAGCCGTACTACGATTTTGTCATTTGATGTTTGGCAAAGCGCATTCGGTGCTTCGCCAAAATGCCTGTTGAGCGGGATTTCCGTTTAACTGGCACTGCCATGTGTTCTGCACGCTTACAAACCAACTGCTCTGCATGTATCATTTGTCTATCCTGTACCTAGTTTGATGAAGCGCCGAGGTGGCCATTCATTGTCCTGACAAAGTAGCGTGAAATATGGAAATGCTGAGTGCTTGTTTTCTTCCCGGATGGGATCCTCCAGACCTGTCACATTAATGATTAGACGCGTTCCCGGATATGCCATGGTCACGAACTCATTGGTGCTCTTGCATTCGGCCACTCCTTTCCAACTCTTACACTTCATCTGACAATATTAGTTCTTGTTCACTCCTCTTGCTTATTGTTACTGTTGCTAAGCTTATTATTCTGGTCATAACACACAGACTGTGAGTTTTAAAAGACCTAGTTTAAGTGTAAGTTGGTTTAGCCCAACTGCGTTGAAAAGCCATCAAGAATGCAATATCAGCCTAAGCATGGGGCACATGTACATATACATATCTATACATATATGCATATATTTATATATATACATATGATTTGGCGGCGTCCGTATCCGGATTTGTCTGTCACTGTGACGTCCATGGGGACAGTCACAGGACGCCTGCGCCTACAAAGGGGGACCATGGGTGTCTTGCGCTGCACCACCCATAGTTCCACCCACACACGCCATATCCAGTGTAAACCCGAAGGAATAAGACCGGGAGGCATGTGAATGGGAGCCACGTTTCATCAACGGAGCCGGCCCACACTTCTTCAACATGCAGAACGGAAGCATTCCGGCCTAATTGGGAAATCATACACATCAGACGTACACGAGGCGGTGTCTGGACCGTAGCCCGTTCCACACAGGTTGCATGGAACCACTCTTTGAGCCTAGCGCCGTCACGAGGACGGTGCACTCCGTCCCCTCCAGCAACGACCAACTGTCTCCTGGAGCCAGTATGGACGAGGTGGTGGGTAATATACAGATAGGCACCTTGTCAACATTCACATCAAGCGCATCCACACCGGGGAGCTCAGGCAACATCTACTTCTGAAATGCAAGGTTACTCATCACGCAGGCAAACGTACCACATACGACGCCTTATTAGCCTGGATTAATAAATTGAACGGGAACATACTCATCGTGCTTCTATTCCACATACTATATGCCTTATCCGGCACCTGAGAAACCGCTCTTTTGAGCAGTCCACGGAATTTGCTAGACCAAATTTGCCTTGGATTCGCAGCGCCTGAAATCAACGTGAGTTTGTCATAAACTCACCTTCTTCATGTTCTGGTAATGTTATTTTCGGTCTGCTCGAATGTCGTTTTACTGCACTAAGTTAGCCGTACAAAAGCGGTATGAGTATCCTCGTGGAATTCATTCGGTATACATATAGTTACATTGATTGGCGTCATCTGTGTCCAATGGCAGTTCCAAGACAACATATGTGCATGCGTTTATCCAAACTGAAGTGTGAGCTGTCACAAACTGGATAAAGACACATTAGACATCATTATCAATGGTACGACAAACGTGCATGGGTTCCGTCTGGTGGTCCGGCTAACAACCACTTTCGCAGGCATGAAAATAACTACCCAATACGAACTGTTGATGTTTTCTTCAACATTTAAACGTGACAGCCTTAAATCTTGGGCATCCATATTTGAAGGTACCCGGTGTAGCATTAGTGAAGCAACTGCTAGGTAGAATGATGACTAGACAACTGGTACAGTGAAATAGTGTGCACTTAGGTGTTGCCTTCTACACGTACAGTCTGGTTTGAGTACTTAATGGGGGAGATCATATAGCATGCGAATGCGTTGCAGTGTCCATTTCTGGCTCTCTGTATCTCCGACCGTTTCAGTCATGTGCTGCTCGACGTATGTGCACCTACTCAAAGAACGATTGATTCGCAACCTTTGGTATTGACAAGTGACATCAACTAAGTCCCGTTGTTCACTGTCAAACATGCGACTTTCCAAACAGTGTTCGCATTTATTGTGCAAATGTCCAAGTACTGAACGGTTTATACCTACCGACCTGTACTCTACTGTGGCCAGAAGCTATTTGGTAACGGTCTGTCTCGTACGTTTCGGGTGCAGCCATTCGGTGCTCATAAAACCATTGTCGCTATGCGCCGATTCATTTCCGATGTTATATAATAACACACTGATGTACCATTCCCGTTAGGTTCAACCTTTTACTTAATCCATTCAAAAGATTGGCCATGTGCAATGCAACTTCTGGTATGCGTCTCTGCACGTCTGCCTTCCATCCGGTGGTGAGTACGTGTGTTTTAATAAGCCCCGGTAAATTCAGTATGGCTGAGGGATAACTGGAACTATAACTATACTCACTCTCATCACTAGCCTGCGGAGTGGAGCATGAAATGGCGACATCGTGATAATCACTAGTCGGTTAATTGTCGGGATCGTTCACTTGACACAGAATTTCCAGGGAAATTTCTCTTCGAATGCATACTCCAAAATGGTCACACGAAGGACAATCGTTCAGCATTGTTACAAATGTCAAATTCGACATTTTATGCATACTGTAAACGGCCAAGCGATAATAACCTTTTGATTCAAACGTGTCCATCGAACTGGAAACATACCCCATAATTTGCCACCCTAGCATTGACCCGTAGCAAGCACACAAGTCGCTCGGAGAAATAGCACTCACGTCAATTACGAATGAGCTCATGGATGGACTGAACCATTATTCTGCGATACACCGGCTCTCTAAGCATCTTGCAAGTTAGCATTGAGCAGCTAGTCAAGCTACGGTTATGGTGAGCAATACCATGGAGCTTACATAGTGATGTGAATCGCGGACGAATAATAATACGAAGAGGAAGATGCCATAGCTCACTGTCTCGGCATGTAACCATACTAGACACCGCTTGAGTCAGTAGTTAATCATCCTAGAATGAAACTACACCCAAGCCCGACTTACATGCGGTATATAGAATAAGGATGACACCAAAAAAGAATGACGGAGATAGCGTAAGCAACTTTCCAAGTTAGCAGGGAAATGGTGAAATTATGTCCACTGCAGGCTATCCGTGTCGTAAGGTAAAACCAGAGCCGGTTATAATCGTCTGTTGTCCGAGGTGAGCGAGAATCGACAGGGAGGTAGAACCAACAAGCAGTCCGTCATGTGTTACTATTTATTGCCCCCTGGTCATTCGTTCTGACCGCTAACATATATCGACCAAATCATCAGTGTCCAGAATACTATCCATGCCCAAGCATTTCGATTCAGATGTCACAACGTATTGCTGCTGCTCCGGGAATCAACCTTGATGACTTGTCTGAATCTGGATTGAATGAAAGGATAACAGCCATATTTCTGTGGTTTTAGCAAATCGCACGTAGAATTATAAGTAACCAATGCCACTGTCAGTGATTAGTTAGCGTTTGGATGAGAACCGAAACGACAGCCTTAAGTTTAGTCAGAAGTGTGGGTATCAACAATAGATTGAGACAGATATGGAAATACGGAAACAAATGCCGTGAGTATGGTTACCAGGTAGAATGATGCATAACTAAATGTACCGTAGAACACAGATGAGTTGTGGTTCCTGTGTACTTGCTATAAGCACTATTAGACGATAATATCATACATTTCCTGTTGGCCCCCTTGACACTGTCACATCACCAACACATGTAGTAAATTCCGCTGCTCCCTATTCTATCATCGACTTTCGAAAGAGTGTGCGAACTGTTTTAGCAAATTTACAAGAAGCAACTTGCATAACATTTAATTATCTAATATCTCAAATGCGTATGTCGTGGGCATCATGGTATCTTCACAGCGGGGTTTGGAATGGAACCACTTAGACATGGCTTGAGAAAACAATGAACGATTAGATCTCCATACACATGGTGTGATTTGCAATGAAAACAGTGAGCATTGCAAAGTTAATCATATGAGGGTAGACAAACAATGGCTATCAAGTGCCCGGACAGATGGCGCCGATAAGGTGGTTAACTGAACCTATTATATTCCCATGCGATCTGGATTTGTCATCGTAATTTTACCGCTTACAATTTACTAACAATCTGTCATCATACATATCGGTTGCAGCTATTCTTCGCAACAAATCAATTGTTGCTGTGCTGGGTTCATTTTCCAAGTACATATTTATTTAGACACTACCGTAACACCACGGTTGGACTAATCTACTTTTAAGTCAATCTAGATGATTGGTCCATTCTAATTTAAATTGTAAGAGGAACGTTTGCTCTTCCGCACCTTATCTCGATAATAGCTGACTTATCCTAACTTCAGTATGAGCGATGTACAACTGGAAATATAGCTACACTCTTTCGCATGACTAATATACGAAATGGAACATGTAACATCAACATCAGCATGTTAATCGCTAGTCAGTGACTTGCCGGGATTATTCAGCTTACACGGACGAGCCAACGTGTGGATACTTGCAACAATAGTTGTTGGGTCTTGGACACCGAATTTCCAAACTGCATTCCAAATCGAGGAAGTGTTGTAGAGTACTTGAACTCCAGGGATAATTGTTGATCACTACACCCAATTGTTCCATCCAATGTAGGAACGAGTGTGGAATATTGTAAGTAGCAACCGCTTGGTACCCAGGTTTTAACGCGACCCATGTACGCTAGCGACGTCACCATTACCGCTGGCCTTTAAGATGGGTATGCTTGAGGATAGGCTACCAATCTAAGGGATTTATGAGTGTACCTGTAAATCTGTCACATACACAAGCACGCACATGCACACATGCGAACACACATACACACACACACAGGTTTGTGGCCTTTCAACTGGGCATATAGAGGAGGGCCTATGTGTTGCGGACATTGCAAATGAGCAACACTCACATGGAGGCTTGATGACTATTCGAGGTCACTCCCAATACGATTGGTACTCTGGCCGGACACTAGGTCTGCGTGGATTGTGAGGCCCTGATGAGTGAGATTGTAAAGCCCTGTCGTCCGAGAAGAACAGACGTGTTCCCATGCATTTGAGCTCCAGTCACTGTGTGGATATTGATACCTAGGAAGGAAAACTCCTAGTGCATGGTAAACTTTATTCATGTGTCTGGTTACTGAGGTTGTAGTCAGTCAGAGGGTTAACAACTGCGGAATGTTCGCACCAATGCACTGAGATCAGGTGGGCTCACAGTTGTGCATCCTACATCACCATCCCAATGGGAGAACATTTATCCTTAAGAACTCTAATAAGGTGAACGTGTAACACTTCCATTTGTAGGTAAGAATAACAGCCAAAGTTTGCATGTTACGAGCATTTGCATGTCGAATAGTAAGTGCGCAATAAACAAAGAATTACCGGCAATCTCAAACGTTACCTCCTTTCCGGCTGGCTCACTACTGGTTTTCTTGTGGGTCCACGCATGTTGGCAGAAATTTGATCCGTAACATCCATCCATCAGGATGCATGGAACACTGCGTTTGAGCGTCGTAGTAATTCTGCATCATTCTCGTCCATTGAGAGCACCTCGGGCATAACACTGCGCTGGACCAAGAGTATGTCACGACTCTAGGCATACGAAGGAGACCGTAGTAGAATGTGCGGCGGAGACAGAGTACGGGATTATTCAGCATATATATATGTATATATACCATTACTCTCACTCTAAGCTTTCAAGAAATGTTCAAATATTTATATACTCATCTATATACTTAGATATACATCTGTATATACACATATATATATATATATATATCGAGAGAGATTCATATTTGGTATTTGCATTCCCTTTGCAGTTGCATACCTGCATAATTTCTATCAGATATCCTTAAAGTTACAAATACACATATCTAATAAATGACACCAGACAGTTACCGGCATTACACATTAGCACCGTTCTTTTCTTGCTGAATTAAACATACCATTCAATAATCATTCACATTGCCATCCTTTATTAACATTCCTCCATCCCCTCAAACACCTCCGTACTTGCTCCGCTCACGGGACTATACAACATTTCAATCGCATCACGCCTTCATTAGCCCTTTGTTTCTGCAATACCAGCATTACTATTTCGGATAACGCCGTAAGTTACAGGGGATGTGGTTCCATCCTGAATTGTCACAGTCCTGAAATACTTGCGTCGACCCTGATCATGCTTTAGTATGCTGTCGATTTTAAACGGGAAGCGTATCTAACGTCCCCCTCGCTAGGCGACTATGAAATTATTTCCTTTCCTGATCAAGTATGCCCACCAGGATGCCCTAAGTATCGAACTTCCGCTCTCTTGTCATTAGCTTCTGTGGAATAGGATCTAGGCTACCATGCACTACACAAGAGCCTCTGCTTGCGACACTATCAATGGTCACCGCACCAGTCGCTGGATATTTGAGAGGTCGATGTATCTGTCGGAATCCAAAAGAAAACTATCGGCAAAATATGACAACATGGATTATTAGACGCGAACTGAAGCTGGGCCTACGTGCTGACAAGCAAACCTGGTGGACTGTATGGCTAAAGAAATGGAGGAAGAATTAGCAGTGGGCCATTCTCGCAAATACTTTCAGCTGATCCGCCCCACTTGTCCCAGAAAACCAGGCATCTACGAGATACTCGGATACTGCGCGGGTGTCCTGATTCACAATAAAGAGCGCCGTATGGTTCATTGGGTTGAACACTTTCCAGATCAGTTCAGTTGGCCCCAGTTTCTAGACCCGTCCTCACTCACGTGGTGCACCATGAGTCATGGCCTGTTGGTTCAAAGGTTCCAGCGGAAGCTGAGGTCCGAAACGCGATCGTAGCCCTCAACCGTTTTCGTGCTGATGGCCCCAGATTCTCTCGCACCCGCAATATTTAAGGATGGAGGTAAGGTCTCCTGCAAAGCATGACGTCACTATTCAAGTAGGTCTGGAAGGAATAGGTCATCCTAGATAAGTGGCGTGCACGGCTTATAGTGGCAATATACAAGGTCAGCCGCGCCGATTATGCTAAGCATAGAGGTGTTATGCTAGCACCGTGGTGGCAAAACTGCTGGCCTCAATTCTCGTTCTTCGCCTCATGCGGAAACGGAATCCCGGATTAGGGAATAGAAAGCAGAGTGCGGACAGGACCGCGCTGTATGGACTACCTATTCACGCTTCGGCAGGTGATGGAGCAGCGTCACAAAAACCGCAGGCCGACAATAGCTGTTTTCCTCGACTTCAAGAGTGCGTTCGACTCAGTCGACCGATGTATTCTGTTCGAAATACTTGTGCGGAAAGGTGTTCCCATGATATATGTGAACATTTTGCGTGCTCTATACTCGAACACGACAGGCCGCGTCAGGGTCTACGGTGATTTGTTGGATACCTTTCTGACAACAAGTGGCGTTCGTCAGTGTCGTCCGATTTCCCCATTTTTGTTCGACTTCGTCGTGGACTCCATCAAGTAGTGTTCCTTTGTGGAGCCTCACGATGCAGGCGTTGAGGTGCTGCCTGGTGAAAAGTTAGTTGAACTTGATTATGCGTGCGATATCGTCCTGCTTTTTAACGATGTTGTGGCGGCGCAGTCAACCCTTAATAACCTCACATCACTTGGCATGCGCTTCGCACCTTCAAAGTGCTGTTACAGGACTACTAGCCACTTGATAACCCCTTGACACCTAATGACGAGGAACTCGAGGTATTTGGTCACTTCACCTGTTTTGGCAGCTGCATCAGCAGCCATAGACGCTTAAGCACTGAAGCCAGTTCATGTGTTGCAAAAGTCCGAACTGCCTGCTTGAATCTGCGACATCTGTGGTGTCATAAAGGGATTCACCTCGGTCGGAAAGGCCGTGCTTACATGGCCACAGTGAGAGCCGTCCCACTTTATGGAAGTGACCTGGCCCCTCCGTTCTGAGGCGCCCTCAAGTTTTTGATCATCGCTGTCTGCGATGCATTGCTGTTGTGTGCAGGCTAGTATTAGGTGTTGACAGTCAGGCTAGTTTTTTATAACTCAATAGGTTGTGTTGGTTTGTGTTTATACTGCTATATCCGGTCACCGCTTAGCGAGGAAAGCCTTGTTTTGCTTACCAGAGGTGTGGTTCTCAAGGCTCGATGTGAGTTATCGTGGTAGCGGAGTGTTTGCTTACGGCACTGAGGTTATGTGCTACGTCTCATTTCTTTTTTTAGTAATCTTAGGTCACCGTGGCTTCACAACAGCCAACCATCAGTCCGATGTAATGCTGTTGATGACGATGATGATGACGACGATGTTTATTCTGGCTTTGAAAATGTGCAAATTCATCCTATCCGTCAATCCGCTCAACCTAATGCAAATCCAAAGACAAACGAACAGTCGACTACTTTCAAAGAGGAGTCGGAGATGGTGAGTGTGGGATCAGTTGCTAACCCATGCTGAAAATATTCCTGCACTGGGAATGGCAAAAACCAACTCGAACTGCATTACATCCATTTCGAACCTGCCCGGCATGTCCTGGGCAGTCCGGGAGCAGTTATAGATTACAACGATTTTGTCAGCATAACCCGAGTCACAGGACCGATCACCAGAAAGTGACCTGGCGTCATTAGGCCTGCAGTTTGCTGATATATCATTCGTATCTAAGTTGGACAAGAAACACGATACAGGACAACCCTGTCTCCCATCTTTGGTGATACCAATGAGGAGCGAAAGTCCGTCATACACCCGCCCTCTGCCAAGACTCAAGAGGAAATGGCAAAATGAATCCTCACCGTGCTATCCTTCTGAACAGACAACTCCAAAGAGCAGCACGATAAGTTGGGTTGAATGCAGCACGTGTGTCCTGGAAGCAAAGAACAATAGGCCGACATAAGGCTTGACAGTGCTCGAGTACCACGTGCATCATGGAGATTAATACAACCCGACGTGGGCGAAACCCAACTTGATCTTCATGCATGTGCTGTTCGCCTACTCTGCTGAGCCTCCGTAGATGCACGGGGAGAGCATTTTGGAGGTAATGCTTAGGAGGCTGACCCCTCGGAAATTGGCGCGTACTTGGTATAATCTTTCCACTTGACTGGATTTTGAAATAGGCACTTTACTGCTCCACAAAACGTCTAGCCCAACCGAAGGAAAATTCAGAAAGCAAATAATCTTGACAAAATAATATGTCAACCGCCGTAAAAAAAAACACTGTGCAACTGCAGCAGACATTGGCTGTATTCATAGGTCTCTTACTGACCTTCGACCTCTGGAGTAGGAATGTCATCCGCCAAGGTAAGTTGTTCCACATATGTTTGACCGATCTTCGAGAGCTTGTTGGTCACGTGCAGACCCTGGAATGTTCCAAAACGTTCGAAAACGTTGCGATAATCCATTACAATTGTTTAATAGCTGAAATAATAGATTTTCCGGGGAATTCTTCTCTTCTCCCGTACACTACTGTTTGGTCACTTTTTTTAAACCGGTCACGATGTTCTATAAGCCTTATTCGGATAGGATGACTTCTGTGGAGGACAGTTCATTCAGAAAAGTGAGACGGGTCTCCATCCCTTGTAAAAACCCGGAGGCCATTCTTCGGAACCGGGAGATCTGTGACGCTTCAGAGAACAAAATTCATAGGCAAACTCCACTTCAAATGGCGGATGTGCTTAAACACTAAAGGACACCGTGGGTAGAAGAACGGCAACTCGAGAACAATGGTGGCCAGTTGAATTGCTGTTCGAATTGCTCTGCCCAACTTACAAGCCGGCACTGGCGACTGTAAATTGATTCACCGCTGGTTTCAGCCACTACTTTACAAAGTTGATTTCTAACCACTGGTGGGTGGAAGTGGAGAGAAGAGTCTGCGAGACTTCCCTTAAGAGACAGTTTGTTTCACCTCGATGACACGCTGCGTTCATCAGGCATCATAATTTTCCATGAGCTGCACCCAAAACCAGCAAGAATTGTCCAGCGGCCTTCCATGAGTCGAACATATCGAGCTGAAATCCATACTAGGTGGATGGATGACGACTTAATGTGTCTAGTGAAACCGCAAATGACGCTGACAGACTTGTGCATGTCATTCCGGAGGTGTCCAATGCGTTCCAACATCTGGCGGTAGAGGGCTCTTTAGCGTAGAAGCTAAGGAATTCCGTAAGGCACCGAGAATATTCGGGGCAAAACGTTTAGCCAGGTCAGGCCGTTTCTGATGACGCTGATGGATGCCACTAAAGCGGAGAGCAACTTTAGCACATACAAATACGTGATCAGAAGTGAGATAAGTACTCCGAATTGATTTGCAGTCCGTCACGCAACCTCACCAATGTTAGCTGATGGCGACGTGGTCAATTTGGCTCCACGACTGTCCAGGTGACATCTGGCGCCAGGAGCGCCGAAATCTTGTGACCGAGAGGAACAAGCCGTGAACGGCAGAGTTGTAGATAGCGATCTCCGTTATCCGTCCAACGAGTGTCATTGACATGCAGACCACCGAAATCGTACTCGTCAGCTACTGACTTGTGCTTTTAAGTTCCAGGCAAGTACCATGGAGGTCGGAATGCTGACGGTAGGACTCAGTTTGGCTCAGTCCGGACTGCAATTCATGAAAGCATACACCTTTGCGACAAATGAACAAACTGTAGTGGCCTCATAACTAGACAATCGTATGGTTCTTAACCGAATTGCACAGTCCGCTATTAGTTAGGATCCGATCGAATAGGGCTACCTCTGTGCGCTCACGTAACACGCGCAGCTCTTGTTATAGAACTGTCATCAGTGACCCTATAACTAGTCACTTTGGTTTCGACACAGTGCCGTACGAGCACTTGTAGTATTTAATGGGGGAACGGGGTGACCAGTCCAGAATTTCCCACTATCTGAGACACTGCGGCTGATTGTCTGTGGCTGCTTATCCATCTCGGCAGCAAAGCAAACTAGTTTTATTTACAGTTACATCCACAATGAAAGCATTCTCCATTCCACGACATGGGAACACGCCGATAGCGTGCAGCTCTGAAAAAGGTACGTTGGATGAGTTAAGCGACGGCTGTCACTAAGAAATCCGGGAAGTTACGCGTGTGCACTGATGAGGAACAACAGGCAGAAGAGTACTGTACGCTACCGACACTAGGTGGTGTAGTACCGGTGATATCCAAGGCCAAAATGTTCTGTAACGTTGACCTTACATCAGCATTCATGCCGGGGCCACTTGACGAAGAGTCGGGCCAGCAGAGAATATTTGGGAAACCGTGTAAGACAGTGGGATCCCTTCAGCCATTTCTTTAAGGCAGAGAGAAGACGGAGGTTGCGATGTGTCAACATTTCGAATGTTCTCTTCAGTCGGAAACACAATACGAGCAGAAACACACAAAGGATTATATAAATGGAAAAAATAAGTACCACCAATCAAAATGCCACAGTCAAGACCATGGCAACCGAATTGATGGCCTCCAGTTTCTGTGCACATAACACAGGTTGATGGACCTTGATTAACAACGCCTCACTAATTGCCAGCATTATCGGGTTTTGCACGCTGTCTCGAAGTTCACTTGATGAGGTGATTAGAATTAATCGGAGCATTGGATCGGAGAAGGGTTGACGGTAGGATGCAGCGCACCGTTCACCGCAAATCAATTTGGACTGGACAGTACCTACATTTTTCAAGCTTTGCCCCCATTCGCATATAAACGCGGCTTAGTGAAAACTCTCTTCTACCGGGCTAGACGTATTTGCAGCCCCGAAACGTTACAAGCCGAAGAAGAAATTCAACGCAAGACCTTAATTTCTAATGGATATCCTGAGAAGTTCATTCAAGTACACATCAGACTTCCAGCGTAAAAACACCGGTGTTGACGGCTAAGAAAAAGGATGTTTATTTATTCTTGCCGTTCAAGGGGGACCATGTGGCAATTGATATCGGACGCAAGCTCCGGTCCGCCCAAACGCGAACCTACACGACAGCCCGGTTGCGACTCAGGCATACTACGCGAGGACTTGTTCTTCATAACTGTCAATCTCGTCGGGTAATTCGGCCTCTCACGTTGTTTATCAGTTCATCTGCGGTTGCGGTGACATTTATATAGGCAGAATAAACCGTCAGTTGTCTCAGAGGGTAGCTGAACATTTGCCAAAGTGGATGGGACAAGTGACTGCGCAACAAAATGGGACGAATCTGAGACGTAATCGGAGCCTAGCATCATCTGTCACCAAGCCCCTCATGAAAATCCGTCATCACGTGAACCACGAGACAGCGTGCAGTGTTATTACCTACCAAAAACCCAAATGCAGGCAATTAGTGAGGCATTGTTAATTAAGCCCATCAACCAGTGCTATGGGCACAGAAACTTGAGGCCAACAATTCGGTTGTCATGGTCTTGACTGTGGCATTTTGATTGGTGGCACTTATTTTTTCCATGTATATAATCCCTTGTATGTTTCTGCTCATATTGTGTTTGCGACTGAAGAGAACAATCGAAATGTTCTATAGGGCTCGGAACCCACGGTATCGAGTACAAGTCTGAACAGGACAAATTACAATGAATAACGGACAGAACATCCTGCATGCATTCAGTGGGATACGATAGTCTTGGCGTGTGTGTGTGTGTGTGTGTGTGTGTGTGTGTGCGTACGTGCGTTTATATGTTGTTCATCCAATTATGAGTGCCCCATGCTGAGGCTGATGTTGCATTCTTGATGCTTCTTCACCACAGTTGGGCTAAACCAACTTACACTTAAACTAGGTCTCTTTAAGCTGCATAAATTTCATTCCAGTTTATTTGGTTTGTTTTGTCTATCTGGATAGTCTTCTATTGGCTGGCCACGTTGTTCACGCTAATTGCGCTTATCTTCGGTAATTTTGTTGCGTTTGTAGCATTTTTGGGTAACTTGTGGACATTTATTTTCCTTATCGCGGATTCATTGCTAACCAAATTACTTCATATGCTAATTTAGCGAAGAGTTATGCCACCGTATCTGTATGCATTATTGGATTTATTTTATTTCATGTTATCGTTTAAAGTGATTGGCTGTTACTTGATATCCCCGGTGTGACTGCGCTTGATGTGCATGTTGACAAGGTACCTACCTGTCTATTACCCACTACCTCGTCCATACTGGCTCCAGGAGACAGTTGGTCGTTGCTAGAGGGGACGGGGTGCACGGTCGTTGTGGCCGTGCTAGGCTCGAAGAGTGGTTCCATGCACTCAGTGTGGAGCGGACTACGGTCCAGCCACCGCCTTGTGTGCGCTTGATTCCCCAAATACAGTGTGCTTGTGTTTGCCTGTGAGGGAGTGTGTGCCGGCTCGGTTGATGAAACGTGGTTCCCATCCGCATGCCTCCCGGTCTTATTGCTTCGGGTTTACACTGGATATGGGGTGTGTGGTTGGAGCTATGGGTGGTGCAGCGCAACCCATCCATGGTCCCTCTGTAGGCGCAGGCATCCTGTGGCTGGCCACAGTGACAGGCAAATCCGAAACCGGATGCCGCCAACCATCCAATTATGTGGGTTAGGGCCTGATCTTTCAGTTCACTTGTGACAGCCCGCACTCCCATAGATGTCAACACATTCCTGGCTCAAAACGATCCACTGGTTTGGGAATGCGGGTCGATGGTCTCGGCAATGTTTCACTGGCCTGCGCATACGGTTCACTGTCAGTGCTGGGTTCTTTTTCTGCGTCTCGTTTGATTTGCCTGAACACCGTGCCGACGAATAAGCCTGACGTCTGGAACTTGAACGTCGTTTTGGCTTCCCTAGGAAGGAATTACGGTGGCATATTGCCAGTGAGTTTCTTGTGGCAATTTAGTGTAGACCAAGTCATTTTCCTCAAAAATCGCATCATTCTTCACGTGACCAATTCTGTCCCTCTTCTATCCTCACCCGTGGATTAGGAAACAGTACATTCAGCTTTGCCCTGTAGTTTCTGCCAAACATCAGCTCTGCAGGAGACTTACCCGTACCCGTGTGGAAGGACAGACAAATAGGAAAGAATCCAGCTTTGTTTGTATAATCCCTACACGCTGTTTTAACAATCCTCCTTTCACTCTCAGCACCCTCCGTTCTGCCAACCCGTTTGACGCGGGATTATAAGGCGCTGCTTTTATATGCTGAACCCCGTTGCTACTGACGAATCGGTTGAACTTCGTGCTAACAAAAGGGGGCCCGTTATCCGTGCATAGAGTCTATGGGATACTAAATGTGGCGAATAATGAATGAATCTTTACAATGGTGGTTTCGAAGGTTGCTTACGTGACGGGATACGCTACAACTTACTTGGAGTGGGTGTTAATGATTAACAGAAACATGATTCCATTAATCGAGTTGAAGTAGTCGGCGTGGATCTGTTGCCACGGGTATACTGGACTGGGGGTTACTTCGTTTGCGTGCCTGAAGGGTATCACAATTCTTCAGCATGTTGTCGATATTTGAATCTATTCCCGGTCACCAGCGGTATCCCCTCCCTAATGCTTCCATTCTCGAGACACCTGGATGTGCGTCATGGAGCTCGTGAAGGATCTATGCCCGAGGCTTGCTAGGAGAGACCAACAGGGGACCCCCGAACACACTCACCATTGAATAAGCTCCGTTTATTTCTGCGTGCCATAAATGATTACAAAACAATGGTTCCTTCGGCAGGCCATCCGCTCGTTAATAATCGTTTGATTATTGCAAGTACTGGCTCTCGATCTGTCCACTGACGTATTGTGGATCTTCGTATAGGCGTTATATCTAGATGTTATATCAGGTGAACCAATCCACAGGGAGAATCGGGCTTATTTGGCGTCCCTGAAATTGGTAGACCGCGCATTACATCAACTGTGCGATTACTGGTACCAGGAATTTAGGTAATTTTATAATTGTATGCGCTTAACGTCAGAGCGCACCACTGAACTCTTGATGAAGACATTTGTTGTATACCTTTTGTCTCTCCTAACAATGATATTAATGACATGTGGTCTGTATGAAGTTCAAAATAACTCACCCATAGGTACGGACGGAACCTCCTCACACCGAAGATTATGGAGATGGCTACCTTGTCTATCTGTGAACAGTTTATTTCCACTGGTTGCAGAGTGCGTAGTCCAAACGCTGTCGGCTGCAAGGTTTGTTCATCCCTGAGGTGGCAGAGGACCGAACCCACACCCCAAGAAGATTTGTCAGTTTGGAGAACTAAGGGCTTCCCAGGATCATAAGGCGCTAACATTGGTGAGGAGGTGAGGGTTCGTTTGGCTTTGGTTGAGGCATTGCTTTGCCGAGGACCCCAACACCACTGTATGTTTTTATGGAGTAACTCATTCGGAGAAGATAACCTAGTGGATGTATC
The DNA here is from genome assembly GCA_944474145.2 of Dicrocoelium dendriticum. Lineage (NCBI taxonomy): Eukaryota > Metazoa > Platyhelminthes > Trematoda > Plagiorchiida > Dicrocoeliidae > Dicrocoelium > Dicrocoelium dendriticum. The sequence goes on along the minus strand of OX104068.1, from coordinate 23,106,605 downwards.
AAGTAAGAACAGGCGGTAATGAGATAGCATTCCTAGCAAAGAAAGGTGCTCATCAATGTTTCTCGGTTCATGGTATTCTAAAATGAGTTTTATGTTGTCATCTAGAACATGTAACCCGACCTTATCAAAACTATATTCAAGATAGCACACATAAGAAGAAAGGGACTCACACTTGGACCTTCGCAATTTAAGTCTGCTTCGTGCCAATCTTTCAAATACAACGGCAAGTGTTCGTAGGTCTTCTGCGTCGGCGCGTCCAGCGGGGAGAATACCAACTACGCACAATTGAACGATATATCCTTTACTGGATCATCGATAATCCTTTGATATATTCCGGAGGCGTAATTAATGCCAAAACATAAATGGGTATATTGGTAAACTCTTGTGCGTACTGATAGTAGTAAGATCACGGGTTCTCTGCCGTGTATAGTAGTGCATGCCGTTACGCTTTCGGTTTTCCGGTCAATACTAATGCCAGCTGTTAATCCTCGGTTTGTCCCGGAATTAAACTTCCTGCTTAAAAGTCTGGATTTTTGGCATGGGACTTATGGAACCGTTGCGAAGCGTATAATTTGAGTGATTGTATGCAGCGATCCCGACACATCAATGCATCGACCACAAATTCACATTACGTCAGTTGTTGGATGCACTGTCACATATATTGGAGGCTCACCTTTGTCGTGTTCCTCGACATCGTATGTGCCTTCGATTCAGTGGATTGACGTGCCCTTATAGACTGTCTACTTAGGGAAGATTTGCCCTAGAAGTATGTAACTATTATGCGAGCCTCTTGCACTCGTAGTTCGGGCAGTGTGAAGGCTTACAGCAAGCTGTCGCCGCCACTTAATAGCTCCAGCGGTGTAAGGCTAGGATGCTCAGGGTCATCTTTCCTCTTCAACTTCGCTTTTGACGAATTCATGATTGCATTCACAGGGCACGACTTAGAAGGTATGAAGTTGCTCCCCAATTGAACGACTTCTTGATATGGAGTATGCTGACGATATTGCCCCCATTTGTGACAGCTTTAAACGCGCCAAGCGGTACTGGGCAGATTAGTAGTGGCTGTCACCCGTTTCTGGCTATGCTTTACATTCTCAAAGTGCAAAACTTTCCTCCAACGTTGGCAGAGGCCGTCTCCTGCGCTGGCCCTTGTTGGGGATCAGCTAGAAGTCGTCCAAAAGTTCAACTACCTATGTAGTTGTATCAACGCCGTTGGGATTGAAGATGAGATCACGAACCGTATAACAAAAGCACGAAGCACTTTTGCTAACCTTCGCCACCTATGGCATCGGCGCGACATCACTCTCTCCATGAAGGGTAGAGTGTGCAATGCAGCCGTACGTTCGACCTCACTGTACGGTTGTGAAACCTGGCCCATTTGATCAGTCGCCATAAAGAGGATAGTTATGTCCGACCACCGGTGCCTTCGCTCAATTCTGGTGGGAACACTGTCTGAGCAATGAGCGTGTTCGACGTCTTGTTTATGGCGCAGGAAGAAGAAGCGAATCGCTCAGCACTGTTATTTCTGTTGTAACGCTTCTTCTTTACCTCTGCTCTCTGCCTCTGACGACTGTCGTACTGCTGATAGCTGCCCCTTAAGACTGCGACCGTCTGACTGATCAGTCACGCGCCCAGGCAACCGACGGAATACAAAAGGCCAGAACTAGGTAGACAGAGAGACGTATTATATGAGAGCATGGCGCAATAAACAGGTTGTGGACAACTACAAACATGATAATATTGGAGATGCTAATTGATGTTCATTATTCATTCTTATATAAATGTCTAGTGAGCCCTGAGCGAGGCCACTCGGGACCACTACAGAAGCGACGACGGGTCCTGCAGAGAAGTATTCAGAACCGGCGCAGCGTTTGTAGCTAGCTGCATTCGATTTACTAACCGCGTGCTTGCATGCTAAGTCTGTTTATTTCAGGTGGTGGGTTTTCAATTTTGCCTAAATGATTTTCTTTCTCATATAAATGTCTACCTGTTCTCTATTCCATTAACTTACACACCTCGTTTAAGCCGATTGTATTCGATTTCCGTAACATTCTGTGTTCGTGGCATTCCTTAAAGTATACTTTCTGACCTCGTGAACTTATCTAGGATTCGTTTGCAAACAACTTATTTCATTTGCTCATTAACTTAAGGTTTATGTCACCGTTTCCTTATGCATTAATCGAGTTATTTTCTTTGTATCTCTCTCTCTCAAGTGATTGGCTGTTGTTTGATATCCCCGGTGAGGCTGCGCTTGATGTGCATGTTGACAAGGTACCTACCTGTCTATTACCCGCTACATCGTCCATACTGGCTCCAGGAGACTGTTGGCCGTTGCTGGAGGGGACGGGGTGCACGGTCGTTGTGGCCGTGTTAGGATCAAAGAGTGGTTCCATGCACTCAGTGTGGAGCGGACTACGGTCCAGCCACCACCTTGTGTGCGCTCGATTCCCCAAATACAACGTGATTGTGTTTGCCTGTGAAGAAGTGTGCGCTGACTCCGTTGATGAAACGTGGCTCCCATCCACATGCCTCCCGGTCTTATTCCTTCGGGTTTACACTGGATATGGGGTGTGTGGTTGGAGCACTGGGTGGCGCAGCGCAACCCATCCATGGTCCCTCTGTAGGCGCAGGCGTCCTGTGGCTGGCCACAGTGACTGGCAAATCCGAAACCGGATGCTGCCAACCAAGGTCACGGGAACGAAGGTTCTACAGGGCTAGGAACCCACGGTATCGAGTACAAGTCTGGACAAGACACTGTGTAATTAACAACGGACAGAACATCCGGCATTGATTCAGTGGGGCATGATAAGCTTGGTGTGTGTGCATTTGTGTGTTGTTCATCCAACTGAGTGGATTGGGGCCTGACCTTCAGTACACACGTGACATTTGCCCGGTGCAGCGCTGCGCTGAAATGAGCGTCATACTGAAGTGCGCGGAGATGGCATCGCGCAAAGCGGTGGTGTTTCACAAACATGTGGAGTTCTAGAAGACTGAAACGATACTTAGAATAATTCAGTCACAAACGAGACGCAGCATCCTGTAGTGAACCTGAAACATTTACGCTTTCAGTATTTTGTGGCACTGGGTTTTATTAGTGTTTGTATCTTCCGATCGTCCATCTGTTTTACTGACGGCACGTCTGGTTCACTTTCGAATTCTCTGAGATTCGCACGCTACCTTGCTCTGTGCTCTTGCTAATTTGCTTCTAGTTCATTGTAGCTCTTTACAATGCACGTTGGGCCCGGCTATGTCCTCACTTCTGAACAATTGGTATCCGTATTGGTTCCCACTGGTTCGAGTCGCAACCAGTACCTGAGTTCTGCTCTACAAGTGGTGACCCCGGTTGCGATCTCCATCCCAACCATCTTGTATCCCGCACCGCAGTAAGACCAAATCTTGTCGTTTTTGTTTGATTTTCCGTTTTTCGTTTAAAATCCTTTTAGCATGTCTGATCCGGATGTTAAACTTCCTAGTCTGCTTTTAATGCTGTAACTTTTCCTGTCCAACGGTTTATCAGTCGTGATCCACAGTTTTGGTTTGTATTGTTAGATTGAGTTCACTCGCCATAGAATCACCGCTGAATCAACAAAGTGTAGCCAGCTAGTAACTTGCCTGCCCAACAGTGTAACCCTGCAACTCAGGGACTTATTAATGCATCCTGTTGCTGAGTAACGCTACGACACTCTTAAACAGGCCACCATTGGCTGAAACACACCATCCGAGTGGACCCGTATTCAGCAGCCATTCCAAGATCTGTGATTGCTTGACAAGAAACCGTCAACGCTACTGAGCGAGATGCGCCAAATGCTCGGTACCTCTTCCATGGACCAGTCACTATTGCACGAACACTGATTACAGCGTTTACCAGAAACAGCTCAAGGTATTCTTACCGCCATTCAACTTCAAACGCTAGGTGACGCTCCTCAAATAGCTGACACAGTAGTTGAGCGTTTTCGTCCTCAGCACAATCTTGTAAATTCCCCTTTACAACAGTTGCACTAATAATAGCGTTCCTGTCCCTCTTTGTTCACACCCCACCCAGTCTGCCCATTCTTCACAAGAACGAACGACTATTTTAAAGGAATTAGCTGTTTTTCGCCGTGACTTTAAAAATAGATCTAACAATAACGGACTCCGCTCACGCAGCAAATCGTCTAATCGTAAAGAACTCTGCAAGCGATAACCAGTACTGCTAGTACCACCGCCAATTTGGTGCACGAACCAAGTGTTGTGCCACACGCTGCACCTTCAATGCTACTCAAAGGAAAACGCTCGGACCATGCCTAAACGGCGATTAGTGTCAATGGCCCTCCCGACGGCAGTTAAGGACTGCAAGTCTGGAACCGCGTTCCTGGTCGTTATCGGGGCTGAAGTTAGCGTGGTTCCTCCCGCACCTGGGCAGGCGACTCAGCCGACCATTCTCAGTCATCGTGCCGCCAACGGCACACTAATTCCTACTTACGAGCAGCGTTCTTATCCCTTAACTTGAGTCTCTGTAGAACTTTTTGCTGGGTGTTCATTAGTGCCGCCGTCCCCTTTGTCATCATTGGCATAGACTTCCTTAGACATTTCGATGTAATGCTCGATGCGGAACAACAGAGAATTGTCGACCCGACAACGACGCTCAGGGTCACTGACACCAACGCCGGCATTGCAGCTATCACCCTAGTCAACGTTTGCCCACAGCATTCCTCCGACTATAACTATTTTCTCAATACCCCAAGCTCGTCCAGCTAATAAAGGAAACTCTTCCCGTGGCATCCCTGGTCACGTACCATATCCGTACTAACGGCCCACCCGTCTCATCACGCTTGTGCCGACATTCGCCTGGGAAATTGAAGCTAGCTAGGGCGGAGTTTGAGCACATGCTCGAAGTTGGAATAATCCGCCATTCGGATAGCCCTTGGTCCTCTCCACTCCAGATGGTTCCAAAGTAAGCTGGAGCTCCCGGGCCCTTAACAAACTTACGGTCTCCGATAGATACGCCATCCTACATATGCAGGACCTCAATGCATGCCTCATAGGAAAGAAGGTCTTCAGCAAAATCCATCTTGCTCGAGCCTATCATCACGACCTCGAAGCGATAGAGGCACCACAACGAAGAGCAACAAAGAATGTAAAGGACATGCGCCATCATTCATACCACCGAAGGCTGAAGTTGCTGGGAATTTTCAGCGGACGCTATCGAAGGCTGCGCGGTGATCTCATAGTAGCGTATCAGATATTGAGTGACCCCAACCACGTATGCCGTCATTTGCTAAAATTCAGCCACAACACGCAGCTCAGGGGTAACTGCTTAAAATTGAAGGAACAATATAGCCGTCTAGAGTGTCCACGGAATTACTTTTCCCTTCGGGTTTGCCAACCCTGGAACGCACTCCCAGACTCAGTTGCATCCTCTCCTACCTTGGATGTTTTCAAAAAACGATTGGATGTTGCTCTTAGCTCCCAGCATTTTGTTACCTAAATTACTCTACTGTGGATTACGCCAAGCATGCTTTTCAGCGGGATTTATGTATCAAGTGGACCCAAGTGAGCAACCGTCTTTTACTTTCCTCACGCCTTACATCAACGATCACTGCACCCCAGTGTCTCTCTGAACGTTTACGCTCTATACATTTTTTAAAATTTTACGCTAATTTTAATTGTCAAAGTATTTATCTCGGCAGACGTTCTATAGATGACCCAGACATATTTTGATTTCATCATATTCACCCCAACTATCCTACGGGAGGTGTCAAGCACTTGCTTTTATTCCGTGATAAATCATTGTTCATTGTTCAAATACTTGTTAAGGGAAAAAACCTACCTAAAACAGCCGTCATTACCTCCTTATGATTGTTCGGATTCTTGAGTGTGCCTTTCGAATTGTGCAATACCCCACAAACATTTCAGCGTTTCATTCACGATGTCACTCGTGGCCTAGACTTCGCCTATCCCTACCTCGATGACATTCTAGTGGCCAGGTTGTCCGACAAGGAGCATCTAGTTCACCTTCAGTCCCCCTTTCAGCGGTTGACCCAACACAACATTACTGTCAATCCAGACTAAGTTCGAATTAGGTAGGTCTTCGGTAGAATTCCTAGGCCACCTCGTCCCATCATCTGGCATCGAGGTCCTTGCCGACAATGTCCAATTCATCAAAGACTTCCCAGCCCCGACATAATTTTAACATCTACGTCGATTTTTTGGCCGTCAACTACTACTGACGCTTCGTTCCCCGCTGCCTTCAACTCATGCAGCCTCTGAATGACCTACTCAGAGAAAGCGAACGTAAGTTTGCTTTCCTCGACACAGCACACACAGCTTTCACCGAGCTCAAGGGTGCTATCTCCAACATAGTTCTCCCCGCTCACTCCGAACAGTCTGCTCTCCTCTCTTTGACTACTAACGCTTCAGATATTGCAGTAGAAGCTGTTCTCCAACAGCACGTTTGTGGGCAGTGGCAATCACTCGGTTTTTTTCTCCAAGCGCCTGCAACCACCGGAATGGCGCTTCAGCACGTTTGGTAGAGAATTATTTGCCATCTACTTAGCTATTCGCCACTTCCGACACACATTAGAAGACCGGTCTTTCAGATCTACACTGATCACAAGCCTCTCATTTTTATCTTTAACTCCTCATCAGACAAATACTCACCACGGGAAACCAGACACTTGGACTTTGTCACAAAGTTCACTGCTGGCATACGTCATGTCTCAGGTGCCGCCAACCACGTCGCTGATGCTCTCTCTCTCGCGTCAACCTCACGCTTCACTCTTTGCCTACTGTCAACCATGGCATCGGCTCAGACTCAAGACGAATACCTCCAACGCACCCTGCAGTCCAGTTCACTGCATGTTCAACCAGTTCCTCTCCAAACCACGGACGGAATTATCCTTTGCGAAATTTCCACTGGTTGTCCAAGACCCATCGTGCCCGCCTCTTTTAGACGCACAGTATTCGACACTCTCCATTCACTGTCTCGTGCTGGTATTCGGGGCATCTTTAAAAGTGGTCACCGAGCATTTCATTTGACCCAGCGTAAACAAGGACGTTCATAACTGCGCTCAAGCTTGTGTTCACTGCCAGCGCTCCAAAATACATCAACACATATAGTTCTCTCGGCTCATTGCCTACCTGGAGTCGCGGTTCTCAAACGTCCACTTAGACCTGGTAGGACCCTTGCCTCCTTCTCACGGATCTGCATACATACTGACATGCGTCGACCGCTTTACTAGCTGGGAAGAAGCCCCCGTGTATCAGACTGCACAGCCGAAACAATCAATCGTACCTTCTTGGACCGTTGGGTGTCACACTACGGATGCCCATCTACCATCACTACTGACCGCGGAACGCCTTGCGAATCTTCGCAATCCGGTGCGTTCTGCAACTTCTTAGGCTGCCACCGTATCCACATGACGGCATATCATTCAGCAGCGAATTGCTTAATCGAACGCTTTCATCGACAGCTTAAGTCATCACGCTGTGCCACTTCGGACCCTGACTGGAGCGAAAACGTTCCGTTAGTACTTCTAGATATCTGCAACAGCATCAAAGCTGGCCTGCAGTACGCATCAGCAGCTGGTCTACGACACTACGATTAAGCTGCCAGGACAGTCCATTCCCCCCTCCGTCATTGTGTATGCCAGCGTCAAACTTCGCAGCCTCCCTTTCTCAACGCATGCGTTCGCTGCGCCCGATCCATTCTCGTGAGCAGACTACAGATGTGCAAATGCACAGCAGAATCTCCACTTGCGCTCACGTTTTCGTCCGCACAGACGCAGTGCGTCGTCCCCTTCATCCTTCCTACACCGGTTCCTTCAGAGTTCTCCAACCAACTCCTAAGCATTTTACCTTAGACCAGAATGGTCATCGAACAATGGTGTCCATCGATCGTTTTAAGGTGGCATTTTCGAAGATCCGACCCCAACCTTATCTGGTACAGCTGCAAAGGTAAACTCACTAGCAGCTGCATCTTCCCCATCAGGTACCCTAGATCCCTCTGTTACCCTTGACCCACCATCAACCCTGCCCCAACCCCAGACAACTGACCGACGCGGTAGAGAGGTCAAACATCCTGTCCGCTTAACAGATTTCGTTAACGTTTGCTATCTGCATTGATATGCGTATTTTCCACCTTTCATGGTAAGCGTGTGCTTCATTCAAAATGTTTTGCAAAACTACAAAGAAACGAAAAGCTATTTCCAAAAAGCAAAGCAGTGTACATATTTCTGTTTCGAATATTTGCCTCGTTATCCATGCAGCATTACGCCGCCTATCCTGACACGTCCCACCCTCCCCGAGTTTTACATTTCAGACCTCAAGTACCCGGAGTAACCACGGAATCCCTGGCCCACCTGCCCGAAGCCTCCTGGCTCCAAGCGACCGCGACTCCTCACTACCAGTGCGACAATGACTGGTCTGTTCTCCATAGACGACGTGCGGGATTATTCGCGAGACGACGATCGTTACGGCCGTGGACAACAAGCGACACCTCCCGAGCTCACCCTTGGGCCGCAGTGGAGGAAATGTTCTGCCGGCACTATTCTCGACTAGTCAGTTTTTGCAGTCCGACCAGCCCCGACGGCCCACCGGTGATACACTCCAGTACACACCCAAATAATAAATAACAATCTGAAACCCAACGAACTCCACGCGCTCTCTGTCCTCGTGAGCTTACTAAACTACTAGTTTACCTTCACATCCTCAATTTCTTACCCCACTTGATATCTCTATCGAAGGCTTCTCTCATTCAGCTTTCTAGGGGAGACCCCAGTAGTGCACATGAAACACGCTTTCAGGATTTTGTGACATTGGATTTTATTATTGTTTGTACCTTATGATCGTCCATTCGTTTTACGGACGGCACGTCTGGATCACTTTCGATTACACTGTGATTCGCACGCTACCTTCCTCTGTGCTATTGCTAACGTGCTTCTACAAATTTTCCCGATTGATTGCATTCACAGTGCAATAGAATTGCTCCCTAACGCTTTGATTCGCGCCTTTAGGCCGATTGCTCATTAGTGCTCATTAGTGCAATCAAATTGCATCCGGTATCATTTCTACGAACCAAGCGCACGCAGTGACCTTGGTATTGAGCTAGCCCAAAGCAACCAATGACGGTAAACTCAATAACCCTTGCATGTATATATGGGTTGGTGATATGTGGTGTGTGGAGTTGACGCGTGGGCGGCCTAGACTGCACTCAGCAACGGTGCCTAATCTGAAGCTGATTCTACGCAGCTTAAGAGGCACAAGATTGTCCAAACTCGTGATGCGACTAGGTATAAGTGGACCACCAGGTACGTGGATGTATGCCTTGCGAACCGCACCAGTGGGGGGTTGCGAACACGGTAATGCGACACCCCAGTAGCTCTCTTACGGCTAGTTTTGCACTGGCGCAGCCCAACGTCTTGGACGACGTACCAACACTAGGGCATGCGACGGTACTGCGTCCGGCTAGCGAGGTAGTCGCAGGTGCATGGCTGCGTAAGATGAGGTGTGGTGCGACGGGCTTGCGAGTAAAGCGACAAAAGGGGTCTGCGCAACCGAAATACAGGTTGGAAGGTGGCCACCTGGGGTCATAGAGAGTCGTCTTGAGCGGCGGTTTGCTGAGAGGGCTAGTGCCGAAATACAACTGCGGCCATTATGTTACAAGGTGAGTAGGCCCTGCTTTGTTACAGCAGGTGTCGCTTACCCTCATAGGGGATGCTGTACATCGACTTAATGGTCCCTGAATCAAATGAGATACTGCGACCGGGATGTCGGAATTTGGCATCGACAGATCTTTACGCACATGTGCGGGTGGACTGGTGCGGAACGAAGGTAAGGGCAACTGACATGCAAGTCGGTGCGCATCAACTGAATTCGTATCCCGTACCCAGTTCAGTGGTGTGTGCACACATGGGAGTCACTCCATCGTTACTCGGCATCTTTGTCTGTCCATTTCCCCTCCTCTTCTCCGGCAAAGTTACTTGGCCGACACAGCACATAAGCGAGCAACACCTCAGTTTCTCCCTACGGTAGTTGTACCTGTAAAGTCCACAGTTCCGCGAGGTTGATAACACACAATTTCTTACCTAACGGCCTGTGAACACGTAGTCCACAATCGTAGATGGCAGTACAAAGGTATATAACGGGTCAAGTAGATAATGCTTGACATGTCCCGTAAGATGGCCGTAATGAAGAGAGAAAGGTTAACTAATGAATGCACCAATAAAATGGTGTGTGCCATGGTGATTTAGCAGAGGTATTTATATGGTAAAAGGTATACATCCAGTTAGTTGCAACTTATCGCTCACCATAATTTGCATCTTCAGCACGAAGCGGGAAATTCGAGAACATACTTTTATCATAAATCCCCTTTATAATTCCAAATAAGAACATCAGCAGACCAAGGTCGTGGGATGATATTGTTATGACGACCTAGCAGCGCTCGGGCAGGTTCTGTGTGTCAGGATATCAAGACAGTCATGGGGGTATGACTGCGAATGATCGGTGTCTGGGGTGACAAAATTTCATGACGTGCTTGTGAACAAAGCGATCTAAGTGACCTGCGCAACTTGCCACTGAAATTGGTTGAGAGTTGGTCACTTAGGTATGAGAAAAACATCATGGGCGATACTCTGCTGAGAGGGCCAACGCCGTGATACGACTGCTACATTTTTATCTTTTTAGGCATATATGTAGTGAAATTTGTGTGTACCGTTAGCCGAACGCAGTACCCCATACCCTCCAGCCCAAAATAAAGGTGAAGCACTGCATTTGTCATATGATGCTTGCATTGAACAATGAACAATGATTTATCAAGGGATAAAAGCAAGTGCTTGACACCTCCCGTAGCATGGTTGGTGTGAATATGATGAAATCAAAATATATCGGAGTCATCTACCGAACGTCTGCCTAGATGAATGCTTCGATAAATTAAATCAGCGTAAAATTAAAAAAAAATCGAGGGTAAACATTCAGAGAGACACTGGGGTGCAGTGATCGTTGATGTAAGGCGTGAGGAAAGTAAAAGACGGTTGCTCACTTGGGTCCATTTGATACATAAATCCCGCTGAAAAGCATGCTTGGCGTAATCCACAATAGAGGAGTTTAGGTAACAAAATGCTGGGAGCTAAGAGCAACATCTAATCGTTTTTTGAAAACATCCAAGGTAGGAGAGGATGCAACTGAGTCTGGGAGTGCGTTCCAGGGTTGGCAAACCCGAAGGGAAAAGTAATTCCGTGGACACTCTAGACGGCTATATTGTTCCTTCAATTTTAAGCAGTTACCCCTGAGCTGTGTGTTGTGGCTGAATTTTAGCAAATGACGGCATACGTGGTTGGGGTCACTCAATATCTGATACGCTACTATGAGATTACCGCGCAGCCTTCGATAGCGTCCGCTGAAAATTCCCAGCAACTTCAGCTTTCGGTGGTATGAGTGATAGCGTATGCACTTTACATTCTTTGTTGCTCTTCGTTGTGGTGCCTCTAACGCTTCTAGATCGCGCTCCAACCAAGGTTGCCAAGCTTGGATAGCGTATTCAACATGCGGGCGCACGTAGGAATTTTGCATCATTGAGAAGATTGATGGGTCAAATCTCCCGAATGCCCTTCGCAGCGTGCTGACGTGCTGGTTGCCTCTTTTCGCAGCTACCTCAGCCTGTTTTGAACAGTTGAGGTCGCTCTGTACGAGCACACCAAGATCACGCTCCTGGGAGCTGGTCTGCAATTCGTTTGTCCCAAGTAAATAGATGTAGTTGTGTCCGTGGCGTAATTGTACAACGCGACATTTGTCTATGTTGAATGGTAGGGCGATTTGAACTGACCAGTTCGACACTGTTAAGATCGCACTGGAGCCGTTCGTGGTCGTCCGGTCCTCTGATCCTTCGCCATATCTTGATATCAGCAACGAAAAATAGGAACGCGGAAGCAATTGATCTCCCCAAATCGGTAATGAACACCATGAATAGACGAGGTCCAGGAACCGAGCCTTGTGGTACTCCACAAGTCACATCGATTGCATCAGTCAATGATTCTCGGACTCTCACTATTAGCCGTCGTTGTTGTAGAAAATTGCTAATTTAAACTCAGGATTGGGTCGCCATTGCCGTAGTTCCGAATCTTCTGAAGGAGAATTCGATGGTCTAAGGGATCAAACACTTTTGAAAAGTCCAGCTAGATGACATAGACTCCTACTCCATCATCTACAGCTTCAGTCCAGCTATTACGTGCAATTAATAGGTTAGTATTACACGAATACCAGGGATTGTACTCGCTTTTTGTTGATTTCACCAAGGCGTTTGATACGGTGAACCGCGAGGCATTGTGGCTGGTGTTGGGTAAGTTTGGTTGCCCTCGTAAGTTTGTAAGTTTAATTGAATGTCTGTACAGTGGTATGCGAGCGAAGGTGCAGCTGAGTGGAGAGACCTCGGATGACTTTGCAGTTGTCTCTGGTGTGAAGCAAGGCTGTGTCATAGCTCCTGCCTTGTTTAATATCTATCATGTCTTGACGTCTTGGGCTTTTGATGCCGCTTGTGCTTACGGTGTTCGTGTGGCGCACCGTATTGATGGTGGGCTGTTGAACATCCATCGTTTCGGTGCAAAAACTCTAGTCTGTGAGACAACTATCCGTATGTTGCTGTTTGTTGACGACTGTGCGTTATTTGCACACTGTGCGAAAGAGTTGCATCAGTTGACTAGTGCTCTGGCTTCGACAGCGTCCATATTCGGACTCACCATCAACACAAGCAAAACTGTCTGTCTCTTTCAGCCTTCACCGGAGGTGCAATCTTCAATATTGCCGCGAATCACCATTGGTGCTGAGGTGTTGGAAACCACCTCCCGCTTCAGCTACCTTGGGAGTGTGATATCGACTGATCAGCAGCTACTCGTTGAGTTGCGTATTCGCGGGTCGAAGGCAGCAGCGGCATTCGGGAAGCTTGCGTACAGAGTGTGGAACAGCTATCACCTTAGCATTGGCACAAAGCTGATGGTGTACAAATCCATGGTGCTGTCCGTTCTTCTATACGGCAGTGAAACGTGGACGATGTACCGTCGGGATGTGCGATATCTTGAGCGGTTCTATCAGCAGTGTCTGCGACGAATTTTGCGCATCGGGTGGGGCGACAGAGTTGCAGACACGGAAGTGTTGCGCCGAAGTGGGATGTATGTGTGGACTGCATACTTTTACTGAGACACCTGAGATGACTCGGTCATGTGTGGCGTATGGATTCGACTCGGATACCGAAACAACTTTTATACGGTCAGCTGAGTATTGGGAAGCGGCATGTGGGGGAACCAAAGTTACGTTACCGAGACATGATCAAAGTGAGCCTCACACGTTCTAATCTTGATTGCAGGTCATGGGAATCGAAGGCGGTTGATCAGCGTGCATGGCGCGATCTCATCACGAAGGCAGTTGCCGAGGTGCAGGAGAAAGCCCACATGCGTGCAGAGAAGAAGCGGCAAGTGCGGAAGCGGCAAGCACCGATGGATTGTACTCCATCGACATCGAGTGCATGGTGCTTTAGCACATGCGGTCGCGAGTGCCTGAGTCAGGCCTAGTGAGCCATGAGCGAGGCCACTTGGGACTACTACCGAAGCGCCGACGGGTTCTGCAGAGAACGTAGGCAGAACCGGTGCAGCATTTGTAGGTACGCTGCATTCGATTTACTAACCGCGGGCTTGCATGCTGTCTCTTTATTTCAGGGGGTGGGTTTCCAATTTTGCCCTAATGCTTTTCTTTCCCATATAAATGTCTACCCGTACTCTCTTCTATACTCTTGCACACGTCGATTAAGTCACTTGTAGTTATTACGATAACATTTTCGTGTTTGTAGCATTTCCGTAAAATAAACCTCCTGACCTCGTGAACTTACCTGGCATTCTTTTGTAAACGTCTTCTTTTGTAAACAACTTATTTCATAAGCTCACTAATTTAAGATTTATGTCACCGTTTGCTTGCGTGCTAAATCTGTTTATTTCAGGTGGTGGGTTTTCAATTTTGTCCCAATGCTTGACTTTCTCATATAAATGTCTACCTATTCTCTCTTCTATAAACTTGCACACATTCCTTAAGCCAACTTCAGCCGATTTCGATAACATTTTCGTGTTCGTGGCATTTCCGTAAAGTATACTTTCTGGCCTCGTGAACTTATCTCGCATTCTTCTGTAAACAATTTACTTCAGATGCTCATTACTTTAAGATATTTGTCACCGTTTCCTTATGCATTACTCGATGTATTTTCTTTGTTATCTTTCTCTCAAGTGATTGGCTGTTGTTTGATATTCCCGGTGAGGCTGCGCTTGATGTGCATGTTGACAAGGTACCTACCTGTCTATTACCCGCTACCTCGTCCATACTGGCTCCAGGAGACAGTTGGTCGTTGCTGGAGGGGACAGGGTACACGGTCCTTGTGGCCGTGTTCGGGTCAAAGAGTGTTTCCATGCACTCAGTGTGGAGCGGACTACGGTCCAGCCACCGCCTTGTGTGCGCTTGATTCCCCAAATACAGTGTGCTTGTGTTTGCCTGTGAGGGAGTGTGGGCCGGCTCGGTTGATGAAACGTGGTTCCCATCCGCATGCCTCACGGTCTTATTGCTTCGGGTTTACACTGGATATGGGGTGTGTGGTTGGAGCAGTGGGTGGTGCAGCGCAAGCCACCCATGGTCCCTCTGTAGGCGCAGGCGTCCTGTGGCTGGCCACAGTGACTGGCAAATCCGAAACCGGATGCCGCCAACAATTGCACGAATGCTTTTGAGGAAATCCTGTTGCTATGGAGCTATTAAGTTGTGGCTTTCCAGGTACTACAACAACGCATCTGCGATGATTGATCCCATCACTTTGGATAGTACGGGAAGTAGTGTTACTGGAAGGTATTTGGCAGGATCAGTGCGGCTATTTTCTTTATAGATAGCAGTGATGATCCCTCGTTCCCATACTGGTGGAAAACGGTTCTCTCCTAGACATCGCCGATAGAAGACATCCAGTGGTTCTGCTAGATCACTAGCTACCACCTGTAGAGCCTTTGGTCGGCTTTTGTCGGCTCCGGGAGAACTGTGGATACACAAGGATAACAATTTCTTCAACACAGCTACCGCAGGGAAGGTGATGTTTTCTAAACCAGATGGTGGAGTATTAGAAATGAGGTGAATGTTTGGGCTCGACACTTGTTGGAACGTTTGAGAGTAATGAAGCCGTAAGAGATCAGCTGCTTCCATTGCTGATCGCATGCACCCATCAGCCGTGACGAGTGCTGGAACCCCCACTTCACCTTTCGAAGGCCGTTAACGTGCCTGTACAGTAGTTCGCGGTTCGTGCAGAATCGCTTCATTAACTCCTGTTGAGGAGTAAGCTTGTCTTCGCGGATCAGTTTCACACAGAAGTTACGATGTGTCACGTATGCAGTCCAAGTTTCGGCATTCGAGCAGTACTGATGATGTCGCCATGCCAAATCCCTCCGGGGCATACATTTACGTGTTCTGCTCCTCAGAAATGACTTATGCTTGTTTTTGGGTTGGAAGGGCTTCTGTTTCGATGCGTGCGCAACCAGTGTGCTAAAGTACCTTGTAAAGATTTCCCAGGCAACATCTGGGGGGCATTCGGTTAAGAAAGTCCAAGATGTATCCTTAACAAGCTTAGATAACACATTGTTGTGCGTGACAGTATGCACTTTATCATCCACCTTTTTAGAATACTCCGCATAGCATATATAGTCAAAGAGTAGAGTAACATGTTCACTACGACCCAGTGGTGTGCTTGTAACTATCCCGTCAACCATGAGTTCTTCGTTAGTTAGCACAAGATCCAGTATCGACGGCATGTTAGCAGTTCGAAATCTGGTGGGAGAGATTACGTGATTGTACAGTGGGTGGCTAGCAATTAGCTCTTTCAAGCAGGCTTTAAACTGCATACTGTCGGGTGCCGGCGTTTCTATGTCTGGCACGATAAAATCTCCAGCGATAAGAATGTGGGTGTGGGACTTGTTCAAAGCAAACTGAAAAACGTGGTTCAGTTTGGAGTCCATTTCCGACGTTGAGTTTGGTGGGCGGCAAATCACGACTAATAGACATGTGTCCTTATTTCGCAACCATTGACTGCACCAAAGCGAATCAGGAGCTCGGATTTCCGGGTGATCGATAACTTCACATCGGAGGTTTGTATTATAGTAAAGAATCACGCCGCCACCCATTCCGGTTCTATCGGCCCGAAGCAGCGACCTACCGGGTAAACTGATCTCAGAATCGGTTATCTCAGGGCTGAACCATTTCTCTGTAATCATGACGAGGTCCCGCGGTTGTGAGGCGTGAAGTTCTCTAAGTTCAGCCAACTTGCTTAGAAGGCCTTGGGCATTTGTGTACAAGCAAGATAGGGCTTTTGTTGTTAGGAGTACGTTGACGGATGTCAACTTTTTGCTAGTTTTTAAGCCGGCCGTTAGGTGGCCGGCCATTAAACGTTTTTTGGTTTATGTATTTCAGTTAAGTTGCATGGCATTGTTGAGTGTTCCTGAACAGACGTTTCACTCGTGATGTGCTCTGTCCTATTGTGTGCCGTGGGCGCTGTTTTGTCGGTCCCTCCGCAGGACTGTACAAATAAAGATTTTGTAAGGTTTGCAAGTTCCATCGAATTGCTTCCGACTTTTGGCCGCTCCTGCTGCCTTTAGCCGGATCTCTCTTGGCAACCTAGCTCGAAACTTTAACCAGCTATCCAACAGAACTTGCGTCATTCCCTCCGAGTGTAGTATTACTTTCATTAGCCTTGGACCGCATCCATTTTGTAGTTAGGTGATGACGGAACTCTTGTCAGGGGTTTAGCAATAACATTGTCAACAGAGAGTGCTTCGCGGGTGTAGCACCACTGCTCTCGGTCATATGTTTGCGCATCGTGATCAGAAGAATGCAGAAGCTCGGTAACACCATGAACAAATATTGTTTTCTTGCTATCCCTATTAGGAATGCCGCGTTGCTCAACTGTTTCTTTTGCGCGATCTTTCCAAGGTAGATTAGGTAATATGCGTACTCCGCTCGGTGATTTGCGAAGACGAACTGCTGAGAGCAGGACAGTCTCTGTCTCGTGTGCTGAGTGTAGTTTTACTCGAAGAATGTGAGGTTCACCAGAATGCACTGTGGTCGGGTGACGCGCTACGCGTTACATCATTGCAAGCTCAACCCGAATACCAATCGCCTAGCAGATGGAACTCCACTGGTTGCGATCGTCTTGAAAGTTTCCTTTATTGTGCCAGATTTGATTCGGGAACATTGGTGCACACGAGAGTTAACGCAGCGTGGTTTTGTCTAGCGAGTGTTGGCTTTATACTTTTGCCGGCAATTTGGGTTGTTTAGAAGGCACCACTGGAGTTGACGGTGAAAGCTGCTTTGCGCCACGCGTGCTCGGTACTGAAGATGGACCTATGTGTGTCGCTCCCGGTGTGTTTGTCGTGGCAATCGATGCGTACGTTACCTGCTTGTTTTCTGCACCGGATTGCCTTCGGCTCTGAGCTGTCGGTGTCATCTCTGAATCTCCAAGTGAAGCGTCTATGGGTGGAGAAGTGGAAGCAGGCATGTTTGAGGCTTGTCCACTTATGGGAGTGAGGTGACCCAGTGGAGTTAGAGTCACAGATGCTGCAGTGCCGTTGGAGCGTCTAGCTCTCTTTTTCGGCTTAGATTCGGAGCTTACTTTGGCTGGGTGAGGCATTATCGTGGCTATATTTACCTCTGGGTGATCGATCTTAGTATTTACAAAATGTACGATTATCTCAGTCATCCTATCGCACTTTTTCATGAGCAAAGATAAACAGTTGACAACTGGAATGACTTGACATGTTGGGCAAAACCAAATTGTGTCAGCAACTTGGTTTGTCTGTCTCACTTCGTGGACAGATTTGCCTACACATTGCGGACAGTACGATCTATTGCAGCTAGAACAGGTAACCCTGGTCTTAAGGACTTTACTGCGATTGCGTAACATAGGCGACGTTGAACCATTGGAACGCTAATCGTCCTCTTATTGTTTACAGCAAGGCCTATCTAAGCGCCCACCTTGATGAGTGTTCTTTGCGCCAGGGGTGACGCACGAATAGGTCAGAACACGCACACGAATTGAGAGTTGTTCAACCGCACCAAGGTCAGGCGGTAGAGGCAGATGGAGATCGTAACGCGCATACTGTCGGGTTCAGCGATCAATCGACTCGCAGTTGAGTACACACACACACACACACACACACACACACACACACACACACACACACACACACACACAGCGGCAGCGTGTGTGCCTTAAGCGACGATGCAGGTGGAGCGCTGATAAGCGTCCCTAGAACTGCTCCGTTGATGAGCGGAGCAAAAGGGCTGTAACTTTGTTATGCTGCAACTTACAGGGATGGTTGCCGCGTAGTTTGGGAGCCCTCAGCTTCTTCTTCCGAATGAGACCAAAATCTTTTCCGAAAAATCGTTTTGAGGTAGTTACACAAGTGGAATTGGGCAAAGAATATGCTGAAAACTGGGAACTGGAGCAAGAGTATAATCCACACAGGTTAGATCCAAGAGTTGGGAGGCACTGAGTAGAGCTCGTCGAACTGGTTTGAATGAGCGCACGTGTAATATCGTGTGGGGAGAATAAGAATGACTACAGAGCGCAAAGCGAGAGCCAAATTAAAATGCGGCCGCGCGGGAACTTGGGCCACACGATGGGAAGGGTGTGGTTAATGTGCAGGCGCTCACGATGACGTCTAATTTGATCGCTTGAGTGGTTCGTATTTTCTGAACGCTGCCCCGCTAGCAATTAGCGGACGACTCACGCTGCACCGCATACATTGGCACAACTTAGACACTGAAGCGAACGTAGTCGACCGCATAGCCCTCCAAAATGTTTGACAATAAGCGACAAACATCTAGTTCGCGTCCCGAGATGGATCAGTGACTCACACCCGACTGGCTGTCTTGCGTACCTCACAATGTCTGTCCTCACGCGGCGATATGTAACCTACGGCACTATGAAACTTCAGCATTTACGCAATAATGCTAAACCTAACGAGCGACAGAGTGACTATTCCTTTTCTGTGCACGGTAGTCCTCTTCGTGATACCAACTACGTACCATCAACTCGCGACACAACAGTACGTAACAACACATGACCCCTCATCATTAGCAGCAATGTAGTCCTGATTGCCAGGAATCATCCGGATACCCTCTGGTTGTCTCGCAACGCTTAACGCGGAAACATGCGAGAACTCTCTGCGACAGCACTTAGCCTGAACACCATCGTTCATATCTGCATGTCGAATCAATGGCTTTGCGATGCATAGCATTGACAACACCAGTTCAAATTATCTACAGTTATATCAACAAAATGGGAACGATTTACAAGTCAGGACAATGCATTGCACAAGCCTAATTCCTCCGCACATGATCTGTCATGTGCTGGCAGTGCTGAGACGTCACGCAGACTCGTGCCTCTGACATAATTCGCTCCATGAAGCACATCCTCCACTCGGTTTCGTAAGGTACATTCTTAGGATTTCACTGAAGCATCTCGGGATATCTCTGCCTCATAGATTGCTTCACATATGACTTTATGATGCGCCAAATGCTCCAAATGGTGTCGAGTGATTGAGAATGTGGAGGAAGGTGCAGGCGGCTGCCCGAACGGTACAATTGCTCCTTGCATGCACGTTCCAGATTGGTGTAGCATGGCGCGTTATCGCAGATCAGGAGGTAGCTTTCGACAAAAATCGAACCCTTGGCATCCAACAGTCCACGCAATCATTGCACACACCTTTCTTTGTTGTAAGTTCCTCTCACGAAAGTATACTCTACCAAGCCATCGATCGTCAGGGTTCCTATAAGATGGGCGTTCCGTCCTTGATTGTTGGACACTTGACACAGTGCATGACTTGCACGCGGTGAATGGCCTCCGGTGCAAGCGCAAAAGAGCTCGAGATTTATTTCGTCGAGCAACACCGCTCGTCTCCCTTCGACCTCCGACTATAGCAGTACATAGACATAGAATTGTCGAGAAGGGTCAGCAGTGCTCATTCCATCTGGTCCTTGTAATGCTCGAACCCGCAACGCGACTGTTACCAGTCCGTGGTTAATACCACTGAGGTACGATTTCCGAACGGATGAAAATACCGAAAGTGCTTTTCCGGGCGTGAGATAACTGTCTGAGTGAGTCTAGTTGTTATGAATTCCTATCTTAAATCCCCCTACTACTGTTCTGTGAAACTTGTACAATCTGAATCGAACAACGTCGGACGAAAATCTAGCATTTCACGTTACTGGATGTCCACCCACTTTTATTTGCTTATTTCTCTCCTTCCAGTGTTGGCCAGGATTGGGCCGATCTCCCGAGGCTATGGATAAATGCTTCCGAAAAAAATGCAGCACACTCATGCAGTATGAGTTATCACAAACTCACTGGCACATATTACAAGTGCTTGATTCAAATCAGCCAAATGATGGCTGTGCGATGGGGAGAGCTTAATATGAAACACAGGCCCCCACAGTACAGTGCTGGAATTGAATCAGCTAAAAGATAGCAGTATGATGGGGAGAGCTTTTCATTGAACACAAGCCCCCACAATACAGTGCTGGAAACAAATCAGATAAAAGATGGCTATACGATGGGGAGAGCTTAATATATATCACAGGCCCCCACATAACTGTATACATATAACGCCACAATAGCACATGGCCAGACGAGACGTGGAAGAGAAGTGTGGAAGCAGGCCTCCGGGAGACGGTTTCATGATGGGTCGTATTACTCCAATTAAACTGACAGTTTATATCCACTTTTATTCTTACTCTCAACTTCTACTACTCCTACTCCTTTACTATTTTTAATTGATTTAGCACTGAAACATTCCTATGTGAACACAATAGATCACTGAATATCCCTCTCTACTACCCGACTTTGTTGTACCACATGATCAGGCTCGTAGTCTGCCTGTGTCTCGCATGTCGAGAAATATATCATTCATTTATTTATTTATAGGATTTTCGTCGTCTTTTTTCTTTTATGTGTTCGTGGATTCCGAAACTGTGTGCAATTTCTTCATTGTTCCCAACCTCCCGTCCAAGTGTCGCGCTATGGCGCTAATGATTACCTCAAGCACCAACGCAGCTTTCATGCGCAGGTGGAGTATTTGGAGAGTGACCGTGGGTTCCGACGATACACATACTACCAAGCAAACAATGTGGCTTTCTGCCAGAGATCTTTATCGCCCCCACCGTGCTTCGCACTTTGTTCGATTGATTCCATTCTTCGTAGCCAACTGCGGCCGGTTTTCGGGTTGACGCTTAGTATACATGCAAGTTGCTCCCAGTTGTTTTTCTCCTCACAACTCTTCAGTATTCTGCTCTTGACCTCCGTTGAGTAGCGTGTAGGGGTGCTTTTTGTGCAATTCTGAGTAAAGCAAGCTGGAAGTCACCCAGCTTTACATATCTACGTGTCTGCGCAAGCTTTGTCATTTAGGACTTCGCTAAACCGGCCAACTACCGTCGGATAATTCTTCTCCCAGTTTTTTTTAAGATCATGTAATCCACTATTACAGAGGCCATTATGGGATACATGGAAAAATGCAGTAGCATCGTACCAGAGAAATACGGTTTCTGCCGAAGCCACTCATGTACCACGAACATCTTGTTAACCCGTGCCAGTTAGACGGAATCTGTCGATCCTGATGAGGAATTTGACGCCGTGTAACTCGATTTCTCGAAAGCATTTGATCATCTTGATCACAATGTCCTCTTTCTCAAGCTGCAGAGCTGTGGGATTAACGATCCTATCCTGGGTTGGATAAGTAAATTCCTGCTTCGACGTCGCCTAACCCTGAAAGTCCGTATCGCCTTCCTCACCCGATAGAAGTGCGATGTGGCGCTCCACAAGGCTCGGCTCTAAAACCAAGGCTTATCCTCATCTAAATTTAACGGTCAAGTGTAAGTGATGGATTCATATGTTTTACTATTCGCGGAAGATTTCAAAAGCTGGCGAACTACCAAGACGGTAAATGACCACATGACTCTACAAGGTGATCTCGATCGGGCTCACGAATGGTCATTTCAAAACATGCTCGAGTTCATCACTGCCAACTTTTGAGTACTGGCATACGCCACCAGAGAAATTACGCATGCCGAATGGGAGAACAACTTTCGCAACGTTTCTTCCATGAAAATGATCTTAGAGTGGTCACGCAGGTCGATCTCGGTTTCTCAAAACAGGCCGAAAAGGCAGCAAAAATGGTCAAGGAGCACTTGGGTCTCGTGCGGAGAGTATTTGACCGGTTTGGTCCCACTATCATTTCAAATACTCAATGTTTACATATTGAATACACCATCCAGGTCTAGCACCGCTAGCAAAATACAGCAACAACAAAGGTTAAGTGCATGACGTATCTTCCTCACCAGCATAGACTACGGACCCTAGGAATTTTCGGTAGTCAATACCGTCGCCTGCGCGATGATCTTGTTTTGGTGCTTCAGGTCCTAAAGGATCCAAAGCACGCATGTCAGCACTTACTGAAATCAGATCACAACTCCTCACTTCGAGGCCATCACTTGGTTAGTCACACAGTACAGCCAGCTGGAATGCCGCTGGCATCTTTTTTCACTTCGTGTGTCCCCGTGGTGGAACGCTCTCCTGCTTTCTGTCATCTCCACGTCTACATTGACTGAGTTCGAAACGCAACTTGGTGAAACATTACAACACATACACTACAAGGCTTAATTAATGTCGCTGGGACACATCAAGACATGGCCAAATTACGTACACCAGTGACACTTCGGTAACTTCACCGATATGTGCTACCTGTGTTTGCGTTAATACATTCATATGCTGTTTCACGCTTTGCCTTCGGGAATTGTGAAGATTTACTTTTTTATCAGCGATCATTCCTTTGATCCATTGATACGACCCCTTCGTGTACCTAAGCGTGCTTCTGGATTCAATCTCACCGCTAGACTCAGCCTTACGAGGGTGATCACCCCACAAATCAGGCCACTGGAGTGAAACACAATAGCGACTGACAAGCAGCTCGGTCACAGCTACACTTTGTACCCGACAGTGCGGTCGCAAAAAAACTGTCCTCTTGCGTTATTCGCCTCCAAATCTTTGGATTTATTCTCACAGAGACCTAAGTGCCATCATTCGATTTGGCTCCGCGAGCTCCTCCTACCACTATTCATCTATTGGATCTATCATTCACGGATCACCAACAAACTGTGCTCTTGGAACTTCGAAGTCAACCGTATTTGAAGCTTATCGGATGTTTTATTTCTCCTCTCATCACATAAGAACTCTTGTGGTCTTATTTTAAAGATCTTTTTGAGAGTCACCCGATCAGCTTACTACCATTCCTTCAAGTCGCTCTACAAAGCGATAGTCGTCAATTTGATCCGTCCTTGGAACTGCCACTGTCGTCATTAGACAGTATTTTCCAAATCACCTTGCTTTGCCTCAGTCCTACGTCCACCACGGCCTACCCTCTACCGTCTGGATCGATAGCACGCACATCCACCCCAAAGAACGCGTGATTCATCTGGCCTCGACAGGCCTGGACCTGCTGACCTCGAACCAGCGCCGATCGCCACGCAAAGGTGCGTCAGTATCTCCATCCCATCCCTACCCCTACTGAGAACATGTCTCGTATGAAGAGCAAATGCGAATCATGTGCCAAAGTCGTAAAAAGTGGTCTGGTTTGTACTATGTGTTTGAAAACATACCACACTACCTGCCTTGGGAAGGCGTTCACGAAAGCCAACACCGCAGACGCGTTTTGGTTCTGCCAAGTATGCGAGTCTATTCGATTTGTTAGCTGTCTAGCTGTGCTACTGAAGAGGTGTGAAAGACTAACCGAAGCAGTGGAGCAACTGGTGAGCGCCAGAGTTACACCCTTGGGAGGAAACGGACCTGCACTTGTGAGTGAAAATAACACCCCGAACTCACTAGTCAGGCCGAAGAAGCGAGCCAGGCGTCCCAACCCAACCCCAACGACTCAGCCTCCAGCAGTATCAACTCCATTCTCCCTCCCTCCTATAAGTAAAAACAGTGACTGCAGCGCGCCTGCCTCGACTTCTGTACTGTGTGCTGCACCTAGTAGTCTGTTCACTACACTCGAGACTGTAAGCTACAGTCAACCAGCCATAGTGAACAACCCGGCAACGTACGCATCGGTTGCTGCCAAGCAAATACCGGAAAGAGCACCAGTAACCTTTGTGCCCGAACTAGAGAAAACAAAACTGACGCAGCACGGATGGCACACACCAAGGCCGTTCACAAATTCAACAAAAACACCAGAAACTAGGCCTCGAAATCCAAAACCAGTAGCCACCAGGCGCAACCATGGTGTCCTAAATATTGTATGCACTAATGTCCCCGAATCCAAATCCAATACAATTAAGGGTAAATTGACGGACGATCGAAATCAGTGGGTTTCCATCTGTACGTCGATCGGAGTCCATGCTAATCCCACGACATTAAAAAGAATCTCGCGCCACCCAAACGCGTTGCACTACGGCGAACCCCGGTTACTTCGAGTAACACTAAACTCGGCGGACGAGACTGAGGCCGTTCTGCTGTCCGCGAATCGTCTGCGCAACGACTCAAGTGGAGTGCGCATACTACCCGAAATCCCGTGGAAAGAACGTTCAGGGGATCCCGCCAACAAAGATAGGTACAGAATAAGTCAAGATAAGAAAACAGTGATTGCTCACGGTGTTCCTGAACTTACTGACTCCTCTTCCGACGATGCTCAGATGCATGACCGCGAGCAATGGCACTACATCCGGGAGGTTCTTTCTCTCGAAAATGTGGTGCTCACCTCGTTGACAAGGATCCCCATATCACCAAACTATAAAGGATGCGGTCCCAGGCTCTTACAACTTGTGTTACAGTCGGAACAAATGGCACAAACCCTACTAGCGAACTGGATCAAATTCCGTTGCAGATTGCCAACGGAAATTCGTCTGAAAGCAGCAAGAACACTAACACCTTTTAATGACAATTCAGTAGAGGCACAACTCTTAATGAAAACGCCAGCTGCAGGACCCGACTCGGGGACGGTTTCAAGAGTAGCCATACTATCCGGAGGGGCCCAGCAGAGCACGAGCAAACACCAGGATTCGGAGCATCTGATACCTGCTTATATATCAAATACCTCTCGAGAGTATGCAACCCATCCAAAAAACGATTAGTCGCCGACCCTTTAACGGTCGGCGTAAACTCATTTGCTTCATCCACCCATCCAGTCGCCAGCCACTCACTGGTCGGCGAAACTTCACGTAGGAGTTGTACAACTTCCGAAACATTGATTAAATCTGAGAAACCTTCATGTATGTACACCAACGCCCAAGGGCTCCTCAGTAAAATTAACGAACTTCGACTGCGTCAGGTTGCGAATGCTTGGGACCTAATTTCTACTACCGAAACTTGGTTGCATCAAGAGGTGACTGATGCTGAGGTTGAGATAGCCGGAATGTCAATCATCCGGAACGACCGCCCCAGCAGAGGAGGTGGGGTCCTACTCTACTACCGCAGCGATCTACAATGTACAATAGTTGAGGACCTGGAAACACACGTTACCGACTCACTCTGGTGCCGTCTGCGACTGAGACACAACGATACATGTCTCATAGCTATCGTTTACCGCCCCCCAACGTCCACTCTGGAAATGGATTCCTGCTTGATCCGTGGCTTAAACAGAGTAACACGCACTAGGTACAGCCACACTCTCATCTCCGGGGACTTCAATCTACACAATCTGGAGGTTTCGGCATCGCCCAGTGAGCAGTTCAAAGCAGACTTGCAGGAACTGATCGCTAATATCCCATTGTACAATCATGTCACCACGCCCACTAGATTCAGGACAGCAAACAAACCGTCCATATTGGACCTTGTGCTCACAAATGAAGAGCTCATGATTGAGAAGTTATTGATGGATAGTCCATTAGGTCTCAGTGACCACGTAGTAATAACTTTTGACTATGTGTGTTATGCAGAGTATCCATATGAACACTCGGAACTAACTCATACAATCACACGCTACCACGTATTGAAAGAACTCGCCGACGAAGCTGCTTGGGAATTCTCAAACAAAAGTCCCCTTGACAACGTTTGGGCAGAGTTCGTTAATAAGCTCAGCGACATCGTCAACAAAGCATCAGAGACCAAACCCCTTCGTCCCGCGAAAATGCCTTCAATTATAAGGAGTAGGACTCGCAAATGCCTGGCGATAAGGGATGCAGCATGGCGTGCCTACAAGATTAACCCAAACTCAGAGACTTGGGGAAATTTCCTGACCCATCGCAACCATTGCACCGCACTTGTCCGTGAGGACAAAATAACGTATCAACAGTGTCTAGCCAAAAAGTTCATGGCAAACAACAAACTGCTGTATAAGCATGTCAATAAGCTTCGTAAAGTGAAGCTTAGAATACCCCCACTATTCACGACAGGCGGTAGAGTACAAAGCGCCGAAGAAGCAGCTAATGCACTGCGGCTGCAATACGCCCGAATTTTTGAACTCGCAACATCTACCTGTCCCATAATATCAAGCTCATTACCGACACCTTTGTTTACAAATGTTATTTTCAACCCATCAATTGTGCTAAGGAAGTTACTCTCACTGCGCGAACATAGTTCTCCGGGAGCAGACAACATCCGCCCGAAGGCACTGAAGGCTGTGGCTAATAAGCTAGCTGAACCACTGCCACAGTTCTTTCAAAGGTGCTTTGATGAACAACGAGTCCCCACTATGTGGAAGTGTGGCATTATAACCCCTATTTTTAAAGGCGGTAGCCGTTCCGATCCTGCAAACTATCGTCCAGTGACTCTCCTCCCTGTGCTCGCGAAGGTGATGGAAGCAGTCATCGCTGAGGCTTTGATGGACTATCTGGAAAAATGCAACATCTTGGTAGTGGAACAGCATAGCTTCCGTCAACACCGGTCATGCACCACCAACCTACTTATTGCTCGAGGTAGTTGGACGGAAGTGGCCGATGATGGGGTCGGAGTCGACGTCATCTATCTGGACTTTTCCAAAGCTTTCGACCGCCTCGATCACCGCATCCTACTTCAACGGCTTCAGATTTACGGAATCGGAGATCCTGTACTTGGTTGGATTGGCAACTTCCTTTACCAACGAAAGCCCCATGTACGTGTTAGGGGATCACTTTCTAACCCAATTGAGGTGGAATGTGGTGTCCCGCAAGGCTCAGTGCTGGGACCGCGCTTATTCCTGGTGTTTATCAACGACCTGGCAAGAGTCATCTCCTAAAACTTCCTGCTTTTCGCCGATGACGTCAAGATATGGCGGGCGATTAGTAACAAGGCAGATCAGGATCTGCTCCAACATGACCTAGATTGCATTTACGAATGGTCAAAGAGTAACAAGCTTCAATTGAACATGGCTAAGTGCAAAGTGATGCATCTGCGTCACCAGCTGGTGAGCGCCTACAAGATTGGAGACCACACCTTGGCAAAGGTTTCTCATGAGCGGGACCTGGGTGTATTGGTACAGGAAGATCTCGGGTGTTCCAAACAAGCAGAGAAGGCGACGAGAACCGGAAATCAACACTTCGGCCTTCTTCGCAGAGCCTTCGGTCGGTTTGAACCATCAATATTTCCCCAAATGCTTAACGCCTACGTGCGCCCGCATGTGGAATATGCTATTCAGGCGTGGCAGCCGTGGCAGAAACAGGATCTCATTGCTCCCGAGACTCCTCAACGACGGGCAACCAAGAACGTCAGGGGCCTCTTTCATCTGCCCTATCAGCTTAGACTGAAATCTCTAAGAATCTACAGCAGTCGATATCGGATTTTGCGGGGGGATCTCATAATGGTTTACCAGATTCTGAAGAACCCAAACCACATTTGCCGTCCGCTGCTGGAATTGAACCCCAACATTAAACTAAGAGGTCACCCTCTGAAACTGACAATTCATTATAGCCGGCTTGAATGCCGTAGAAATTTCTTTTCTCTCCGCGTGTGTGAGCCTTGGAATGCCCTCCCTAATTATGTCGTCTCTGCTCCCAATCTGGCGATATTTAAAAAACGTGTTGACGATGCGTTGTCTCACTTACATTTCCTTTTATGACTTGTTAGCCAGGGACTACAAAACGCAATCAAACGGTTTCTTGCCAAACGCTCAACCATTGGATTTATGGATTTTTATGTTTAATACGCGAACATCTCCGCTATTTCACATAAGTCTATGGTAAGTCCACCACAACACTTTTCACGTTATTATGCAATTTATTTTCGCAATAATTTCCATCCCACGGGACTTGTTAAGCGATGCTTCTTTACCCGTAATAAACCATTGTCCATTGTCCATACTGTAACAACAATTTCGACGTTCTTCCATGTGATGTGGATGTTTTGTTCATCGACTTTTCTAAAGCCTTTGACACTGTACCGCATTGCCGTCTTTTGTTTAAACTAGTATCCTACGGCGTTTCAGGCCAAGTATTGAAGTGGATTTCGGCTTTCCTGGAAGGAAGGCAGATGAGCGTCCGAGTGGGTTCCGGGCTGTCTTTCAGACAAGCCGTTCTGAGTGGTGTTCCTCAAGGGTCGGTTCTCGGACCTCTACTGTTTGCATTGTATGTCAATGACCTCCCTGAGAAGCTTAAGGTACCATCCCTTATGTTTGCGGATGACTTAAAATTTTGGAATACAGTGAGCGGTTCTGTTGGGCCCACGGCTTTACAGACAGCTCTGGACAAGCTTTGGGAGTGGTCAGAATTGTGGCAGCTGCCAGTCAATCTTGCAAAGTGTTCGGTCCTGCGCATAGGATCAAGCACTCCCACAACTTCTTACGTACTTGGCGGAAATGTATTGCGTCAAGTGACTGAACAAACTGACTTGGGTATCTCGTTATCCTCTGACTTCAAATCCAGCGAGAACTGGACAAATGCTACCCGTAAGGGTTTCCGAATGCTGTGGATGATCCGCAGGTCATTCGGCATTATAACAAATGAAATGTTCGTTATATTGTTCTCAGCCTACGTCAGGCCATACTTGGAGTACTGCGCGCAGGCCTGTCCTCCATGCTTGGTACGCGATAAGATGACACTTGAACGAGTTCTGAGGGTTGGTACGAAAATGGTACAAGGATTGAGGCATCTCTCGTATCCCGATAGGCTGCTCAGGTTGCAGATGTTTTCGCTGCACTATAGGCGCCTTCGGGGAGACCTGATTCTTACGTACCGTATATTGACCAACAAGATTGGGCCTGATCTAACTGGACTGTTCCAGCCGGCTCAGATGTCATCTCTTCGTGGTCACCCTCTGAAGTTGCATAAGCCTAGATCTGATCACGTTAGAGCTGACGTTCGGTTGTCACGCAGGGTCATCGACTCATGGAACGCACTACCCAGCGAAGTAGTGTTAGCACCAACAGTGAAGGAGTTTGAACATCGACTCGACGCCCTTGGGTTACAGTTTCAGACCTTTCCGTTTAGTTCTTAACTTTTACATCTATTTCCTTGGCTCCTCACATCTGTTACTATTATTGTCTTAACCACACATTCTCTCCTGTACTACAATTACCATTATTTTGTTTTTGTTGGTTCCCTTCTCTTAACCTTTATTCTATTCACGTGGCCGGTACAGTGGGGACTGCTAGTGCAGGCCGCGTGGGCATTGATTGGTTGACCGTTATGTGATTCGTGTGTATTGATTTGGCTCCTCTCGGCTCCAAACCGCTCCCGCGAACTCCATCCTGGTTCAACGACGCATTGAAGAAGGAACACACATGGGAATTCTCCTACCGTTCCTGTCCAAATTGAACTTGAACTTGAGCTTTTCACCTCAACCCTGTGTTCCGTCGATCTAAACCAGGTTCTCCTACCCCAACGGTCAGACCGATATACATCATCATTGAGACCAACGCAATCTTTGAATTCATTGCACTATCTTGCGCAAGTGATTTTTCCCGGGACAGTATTGTTTTCGAATATGAGTGTAAGCGCGGCTCAGGATTGATACACTAACACCATATCCATGTTCCGAACATGTGAGTATACTGAGAGTACCATGCTGTGTGACGTCAGATGTACCAGTTGGCACTGAATATTTGACGTAACCAGACGGCGCATCTTTGCTTGTGAATACAGACGCATAATGGCATACTTTATCTGAAGTGTACAACCGTATCGCGTTTGCAAGTTCTGCAAGTTAAGGATTAGGACGACTTCGAAAGGGGCAACGATGGGGAAATGTAGTGCTATAATGTTCTAACTTTCTTGAGAGTAAAATGACAAAGGGTCCTGCACAGTTTTAGGGTGAAATGCGGATTGGAAGGTGGCTGCCTGTGTTTAAACCCACAAGTGTTATGTGCGGTGTAACTGGCCGTCATGCTACGTGCAGTGCGGCACTGCAACCAATATGGAGCCGGTTGATGAGATAGCATCGCTTCTCATTTGCGAGTCTGTACAGCATCCTATGGTACGGTAAACTAGCTGACTGGGCGGTTTGCAAACTGCGGACTTGTGCAGCACCTGTGCAGGCGCAAGTACCATCCGGATTGATACGCATTAAGGACACAAAGTGGCCGAACCCGTTAATGGGGTTACGGTACACATCACAACCGTTTAGTGTGTTTAACCCTAAGTTGTACAAAGTAACTGCCCGTGACGAAATCGCTCACGGTAGACCGCCGGCATCTTTGACTAATCTTCCCATCACCCTCATCTCCCGCAAACATGTTTCGCCAGAAATGGCCAACCTTTGGAAAACAAAGGAAGGTACAGAATTTTTGGAAAAGAGACCAAACTAAATTAACTTCTCCATAGTGTAGAGACTAAGGCTTTACGTTCGACAGAAAGGCTTTTTCAGGGCAAGCGAACGAGGGGGAAATAATTGCGGTTATCGTGATGGCGGCAGTAGTTAACCACCTTATAGGTCTGTGTTATTTTAATTGGCGCATGAGAGATGGTAAGACCCCAGGTGGTTTATTGCACGAGGTCATCACACTCCCGTAGGTTTGATAAGAGTCTTTCGATTTTGCTCAGTCTCCGTAGATCAGCCGCGCAGGTCAGGGTGAGATTGGAGCGCACTAATTTGCCGACCCACCAATGGCATGTAAGTCTACTGTATTTACTCACCCACGCATGTCTGGGGGTGTGAATACGACGTGAGGACGCATAGCGGTGCATGTGTCCTTGAAATATGTTAATTACCCCCGGCGATTTTGCCACCGGTCAGTTCAGATTGGGTCGCTGCGACGTTTTTGGCTGGTGGTTTGCAACATCTCGACAGCAGTGCATAATGCACTGGCTACCGTGTTCAAATGTTGGTGGCGCATCGACAGTTGCTTAATGTTATCCCAGCAAATGATAAAAGGGTTAGTGACAACGCTGTTGTAGACTGGTCAGGGGTAGATTGGAACGCACTAATTTGCCGACCCACCAATGGCATGTAAGTCTACTGTATTTACTCACCCACGCATGTCTGGGGGTGTGAATACGACGTGAGGACGCATATCGGTGCATGTGTCCTTGAAATATGTTAATGACCCTCGGGAGTTCGACACAGGTCAGTTCAGATTGGGTCGATGCCGACGTTTTTGGCTGGTGGTTTGCAACATCTCGACAGCAGTGCATAATGCACTGGCTACCGTGTTCAAATGTTGGTGGCGCTTCGACAGTTGCTTAATGTTATCCCAGCAAATGATAAAAGGGTTAGTGACAACACTGTTGTAGACTGAATGTTACCTTCACATAAACCATCTTAGCAAACTAAGAATTCGTAACAATTAGACGGTGAAAATATGAGATGCTACTTCTGCATAAATGAGTCCGGAACAATGTCTACCAGCTACTGGATCGTGCCGACCCAGGGATGGTCGTGCCGACCCAGGGATGGTCGTGCCGACTTCCTTGAGGTAGTACTTAGCAACGTGCGTAGCCTAAGGAACAAGGTGCACGAGTTGGGTCTACTTGTAGACAAATCTCGTCCCGACATACTTGCTTTCACTGAGACGTGGTTGTCTCCTGATATCACGGACGGTGAGGTATATTTACCTGGCTACGCGCTGCTTAGAACTGATCGCTCCGTTGGTCGCCAAGGCGGAGGCGTTGTACTGTATGTGAGCTGTAACTTAGATGTGTTGAGGACTTGCACATTCCAGTCGTCGGATCAGACAGTAGAAGCCCTATCGGCTGTTTTGTGCACTTCCTCTACCCAGTTTACAGTTATAGTGGTATACAGAAGTCCTGGAAGTTCCTCCAGGGGGATACTTGACTTTATTCGCACTCAGTCTGCGAATAAGTGTTTAGTTCTAGGGGATTTCAACCTCCCGGAAGTCTGTTGGGCCGATCTTTCTTGCAATTCGGCATTAGGAACATTCGATGCAGACTTCCTTGAACTGACTCTCCAAGTGCCTTTGCACCAGTTCGTTGACTTTCCCACTAGGTATATGGACAACCAAATGCCATCTACTTTGGATTTGGTTTTCGCTAAGTCCCTCGACTTCGTGACTGACGTTTCATGCGGTGCACCTCTAGGGTCCAGCGATCACGTATGCATATCCTTTCGATGTGCTCTTTCAAGGCACCAAGAGACCGCTGTTGAATTACTTCCGAATATTTGGCGGGCGGACTTTAGTGCAATGCGAACTAAGGCTTCAGTTCTGAACTGTGAGATTTCGATGGCTGACTCTGTCCAGTTAGCCTGGGATAAATTTAAGGCATACCTTACGGAGGTTTCCGCACCCTATATTCCACTCATTAGGAAAAGAGGGTTAAGGGCACAGCCTCCATGGATAGATACCACAGGCAAGTACCTACTCAAGAAACGGTCTAGATGCTGGCGAACCTACCAAGCAGCTCCATCAGCCAGTACCTATGATAGTTATCGAGAGAATAGAAATAAATGTAAGCAACATCTCAGAACTGCTCGTCTCCAATACGAGCAGGGTATAGCGGACTCGGCCGCAGCTAATCCCAAGAAGTTTTTTGCTTACGTTAAAAGACGCAGCGGGGCAAAATTGTCTATACCAGCTTTATTGCGAGCAGACGGGACCCGTGCGCAAACTGACTATGACAAGGCTTATATACTGAGTGATCAGTATACTGCGGTCTTTGCTCGGGAGACCTCTTTACCGCAGGTTGAATTGGTTTCAAGAGTTCCAGAGGATTCTTGCTTAGCTGAATTTAGCATAATGGAGACTCAGGTCTTCGAGCTACTGCAAGGCATTAATCCCTCTAAAGCTTCCGGTCCTGATTCAATTCATCCGAAGCTGTTGCATGAACTGGCCACTGAGCTGAGTGGTCCTCTCACGTGCGTATTTTCAATATCGCTGGACAGCTGCAGCCTACCTTCGGAATGGAAGGAGGCAATCATCTCTCCGATTTTTAAGGGCGGTGACAGCGCTCTACCCGCGAACTACCGGCCTGTCAGTTTGACAAGCGTAGTAGTCAAGTTGTTCGAGAAGCTGATAAGGGATTCAGTGGAGAACCACCTGAATCGATTCAACCTTCTCAGTGTTGCACAACATGGATTCCGCAAAGGATTTTCATGTCAGACTAATTTACTTGTAGCTCGTGAAAGCTGGGCCGAAGCGGTAGACAGTGGCCACGCTGTAGACGTGCTATTCGTAGATTTTTCGAAAGCTTTTGACACTGTTCCCCATCTTCGGCTCTCACTAAAGTTGAGATCTTACGGGATATCTGGTCGCGCCCTTCAATGGGTGTCTGCCTTCCTTGAGGGGAGGGAACAGTGCGTACGGGTGGGGCGTAGCCTTTCGCTCAGGCAAGCTGTCCTTAGTGGCGTTCCACAGGGCTCGGTATTGGGGCCATTGTTGTTCGCGATCTATGTAAATGACTTGCCGGGAGAGCTAGGGGTGTCATCATTAATGTTTGCTGACGACCTTAAGCTCTGGAATATTGTGGATATCCCGGGGGGTCCTGAGGCAATTCAGCGTGCCTTGGATAGACTCTGGGAATGGTCTATCTTATGGTTGATGCCCATAAATAGGGCGAAGTGCTCTGTTCTCCGAATCGGAGCTGCTAATCCTCCCACCCGATATGTTCTCGGCGGTGGTGAACTCCCTGTTGTCACTCAGCAGGTTGATTTAGGAGTCGTACACGCATCAGCACTTCATTCTGGAGACAACTGGAAGAAGGCTGCTTGTCGAGGGTTTCGTATGATGTGGTTTATCCGCCGCTCTTTCGGAATCTTAACGGCCAAGTTGTTTGTGAAGCTATTTTCGGCATTCGTCCGACCCCACCTGGAATATTGTATTCAGGCTTGTCCACCATGTCTTAACAGAGGCAAAGTGGATTTGGAGAGGGTGTTACGAGTGGGCACTCGGTTAGTGCAGGGTCTACGGGGACAGACGTATCCTGAACGCTTGCTCAGTTTGGGGATGTACTCCATGCACTACCGAAGGATAAGAGGGGACCTGATCCTCACTTATCGTATTTTGACGGGTAAGTTTGGCCCGGACTTGTCAGGGCTATTTAGTCCCGCTACGTTACCTAGTCTCCGCGGTCACCCACTGAAACTGCATAAACCACGGTCTGATAGGATTAAGACGGAAACTCGTCTATCGCGCCGAGTTATAGATCGCTGGAATTCTCTTCCAGATCACGTGGTTAGGGAACCTACGGTTAAGGGTTTTGCGCGCCAGCTCGATGCTCTTGGGTGGCAACAGCAAACCTTTCCTTTTTCCTAGCTGATTCACCTTCATTTTTCAGTTCTTTTTTTATTGACTCAAATATCTTGGTATTCCATTTGCTTAGCTCTTACCACTTTCTCTTCTGCCTCCTGCGTTTACTTTTTTCTCTTTCTTACTTCACGTAACCGACCCAGCAGGGACTGCCAGGGCAGGATACGTGGGCATTAATTGGTTGGACAGGGTGTGATGCGGTCTTTGTTTTAGGTCCATCAGTATTTCAAAGTTCGCTAACTCCTGGTTCAACGAACCGCCGAAGAAGGAACACTCACAGGATCTATCCTATCGTTCCAGTCCCGCTTGAACTTGAACTTGAACTATTTGCAAGTGCTCGGCCGCCTAAGGAGTTTATTCCAGCAGAATACAGAAATAAAAAGAAAGCTGAGTGCAGTGGCTTTTGAACAGATTTTATCAAATCTCATTTTATTCCATCAGCTTGGACAATTAAATCAAAATCAGTTTCGCAATGAACACGAGAAGGAATTTTACCGTATTGGTATGGTAAAAGAATCCTGGAAGTAGGTAAAGAAGCGTTTAGGTCAAATCTAATCACCCATTTTAGAAAGAAAGGTGATGGAAGAATCCAGCGCGTACGATGCATTTATTTGATGAAACCAGTCTGTTTACGGCTGAATATTCAAGCGTTGTTGGTGTATTAAGCATTTTATTGACTTGACTTGAGTTCCCCGCCTTGGCAGACTTGAATGTATAAATATTCCTTATCGCCCAGATACGTATCCGGCCGATTTGGAAATCTTTAATATGCCATCGT
>OX104068.1:23038915-23070697 GCA_944474145.2 Dicrocoelium dendriticum | reverse complement strand
CATCGCCAGTGGTGAAAACAGCTGGTATTGGTGTCGACTTCAAGGCATGTGGGGTAAACACTCCCCGTCGTGCCGACTCTTTCACGGATAGTAGCGTTATATTCCGTAACGTTACTGAATCTGAGGCCGTTCTCCCAAGGGAACGCATCTTGGATGACATCAAGTGGCTGAAACTGTGTGTCAGCAAGCTGCTTCCACCTGGTTTCCCTGGTGTCACTGTCAGAAAGCTGACCAGATTGGGGAACGTTCCTATCGCTACGCCAAATCCACGACCCCGACTACTTCGCGTAGTCCTTTCTACCCCGGAGGAACGCAAATCGTTACTGCGATTTGCATTCAAACTTAAGGGTAGTGGTGTCAGCGTTCAGCCGGACCTACCACTGGCAGATAGGTTGAAGTTAAAGGAGGCTATCAAAGACCTCAAAACTAGACGGGCGGCTGGTGAGCAAGGCCTCCGTCTGGTGGGTTTTCAGGTGGTCAGCCGGAAGTTACTTTCCGCCCTATCAGAACCAATCCTGATGGCGCACGACTCAGGGATGGTCGTGCCGACTTCCTTGAGGTAGTACTTAGCAACGTGCGTAGCCTAAGGAACAAGGTGCACGAGTTGGGTCTACTTGTAGACAAATCTCGTCCCGACATACTTGCTTTCACTGAGACGTGGTTGTCTCCGGATATCACGGACGGTGAGGTATATTTACCTGGCTACGCGCTGCTTAGAACTGATCGCTCCGTTGGTCGCCAAGGCGGAGGCGTTGTACTGTATGTGAGCTGTAACTTAGATGTGTTGAGGACTTGCACATTCCAGTCGTCGGATCAGACTGTTGAAGCCCTATCGGCTGTTTTGTGCACTTCCTCTACCCAGTTTACAGTTATAGTGATATACAGAAGTCCTGGAAGTTCCTCCAGGGGGATACTTGACTTTATTTGCACTCAGTCTGCGAATAAGTGTTTAGTTCTAGGGGATTTCAACCTCCCGGAAGTCTGTTGGGCCGATCTTTCTTGCAATTCGGCATTAGGAACATTCGGTGCAGACTTCCTTGAACTGACTCTCCAAGTGCCTTTGCACCAGTTCGTTGACTTTCCCACTAGGTATATGGACAACCAAATGCCATCTACTTTGGATTTGGTTTTCGCTAAGTCCCTGGACTTCGTGACTGACGTTTCATGCGGTGCACCTCTAGGGTCCAGCGATCACGCATGCATATCCTTTCGATGTGCTCTTTCAAGGCACCAAGAGACCGCTGTTGAATTACTTCCGAATATTTGGCGGGCGGACTTTAGTGCAATGCGAACTAAGGCTTCAGTTCTGAACTGTGAGATCTCGATGGCTGACTCTGTCCAGTTAGCCTGGGATAAATTTAAGGCATACCTTACGGAGGTTTCCGCTCCCTATATTCCACTCATTAGGAAAAGAGGGTTAAGGGCACAGCCTCCATGGATAGATACCACAGGCAAGTACCTACTCAAGAAACGGTCTAGATGCAGGCGAACCTACCAAGCAGCTCCATCAGCCAGTACCTATGATAGTTATCGAGAGAATAGAAATAAATGTAAGCAACATCTCAGAACTGCTCGTCTCCAATACGAGCAGGGTTTAGCGGACTCGGCCGCAGCTAATCCCAAGAAGTTTTTTGCTTACGTTAAAAGACGCAGCGGGGCAAAACTGTCTATACCAGCTTTATTGCGAGCAGACGGGACCCGTGCGCAAACTGACTATGACAAGGCTTGTATACTGAGTGATCAGTATACTGCGGTCTTTGCTCGGGAGACCTCTTTACCACAGGTTGAATTGGTTTCAAGAGTTCCAGAGGATTCTTGCTTAGCTGAATTTAGCATAACGGAGACTCAGGTCTTCGAGCTACTGCAAGGCATTAATCCCTCTAAAGCTTCCGGTCCTGATTCAATTCATCCGAAGCTGTTGCATGAACTGGCCACTGAGCTGAGTGGTCCGCTCACGTGCGTATTTTCAATATCGCTGGACAGCTGCAGCCTACCTTCGGAATGGAAGGAGGCAATCATCTGTCCGATTTTTAAGGGCGGTGACAGCGCTCTACCCGCGAACTACCGGCCTGTCAGTTTGACAAGCGTAGTAGTCAAGTTGTTCGAGAAGCTGATAAGGGATTCAGTGGAGAACCACCTGAATCGATTCAACCTTCTCAGTGTTGCACAACATGGATTCCGCAAAGGATTTTCATGTCAGACTAATTTACTTGTAGCTCGTGAAAGCTGGGCCGAAGCGGTAGACAGTGGCCACGCTGTAGACGTGCTATTCGTAGATTTTTCGAAAGCTTTTGACACTGTTCCACATCTTCGGCTCTCACTAAAGTTGAGATCTTACGGGATATCTGGTCGCGCCCTTCAATGGGTGTCTGCCTTCCTTGAGGGGAGGGAACAGTGCGTACGGGTGGGGCGTAGCCTTTCGCTCAGGCAAGCTGTCCTTAGTGGCGTTCCGCAGGGCTCGGTATTGGGGCCATTGTTGTTCGCGATCTATGTAAATGACTTGCCGGGAGAGCTAGGGGTGTCATCATTAATGTTTGCTGACGACCTTAAGCTCTGGAATATTGTGGATATCCCGGGGGTCCTGAGGCAATTCAGCGTGCCTTGGATAGGCTCTGGGAATGGTCTATCTTATGGTTGATGCCCATAAATAGGGCGAAGTGCTCTGTTCTCCGAATCGGAGCTGCTAATCCTCCCACCCGATATGTTGTCGGCGGTGGTGAACTCCCTGTTGTCACTCAGCAGGTTGATTTAGGAGTCGTACACGCATCAGCACTTCATTCTGGAGACAACTGGAAGAAGGCTGCTTGTCGAGGGTTTCGTATGATGTGGTTTATCCGCCGCTCTTTCGGAATCTTAACGGCCAAGTTGTTTGTGAAGCTATTTTCGGCATTCGTCCGACCCCACCTGGAATATTGTATTCAGGCTTGTCCACCATGTCTTAACCGAGACAAAATGGACTTGGAGAGGGTGTTACGAGTGGGCACTCGGTTAGTGCAGGGTCTACGGGGACAGACGTATCCTGAACGCTTGCTCAGTTTGGGTATGTACTTCATGCACTACCGAAGGATAAGAGGGGACCTGATTCTCACTTATCGTATTTTGACGGGTAAGATTGGCCCGGACTTGTCAGGGCTTTTTAGTCCCGCTACGTTACCTAGTCTCCGCGGTCACCCGCTGAAACTGCATAAACCACGGTCTGATAGGATTAGGACGGAAACTCGTCTATCGCGCCGAGTTATAGATCGCTGGAATTCGCTTCCAGATCACGTGGTTAGGGAACCTACGGTTAAGGGTTTTGCGCGCCAGCTCGATGCTCTTGGGTGGCAACAGCAAACCTTTCCTTTTTCCTAGCTGACTCACCTTCACTTTTCAGTTCTTTTTTATTGACTCAAATATCTTGGTATTCCACTTGCTTAGCTCTTACCACTTTCTCTTTTGCCTTCTGCGTTTACTTTTTTCTCTTTCTTACTTCACGTAACCGACCCAGCAGGGACTGCTAGGGCAGGATACGTGGGCATTAATTGGTTGGACAGGGTGTGATGCGGTCTTTGTTTTAGGTCCATCAGTATTTCAAAGTTCGCCAACTCCTGGTTCAACGACCCGCCGAAGAAGGAACACTCACGGGATCA
This sequence comes from Dicrocoelium dendriticum, assembly GCA_944474145.2. Lineage (NCBI taxonomy): Eukaryota > Metazoa > Platyhelminthes > Trematoda > Plagiorchiida > Dicrocoeliidae > Dicrocoelium > Dicrocoelium dendriticum. The sequence goes on along the minus strand of OX104068.1, from coordinate 23,067,068 downwards.
TCCTATCGTTCCAGTCCCGCTTGAACTTGAACTTGTAACCTCGGTCCAGATCCCTCAGGGAACACAGTTTAGCAAAGACGTTTCATCCAGCCAATGAACTGGCGGTGATGGAGCTGACACGGGTCTTCCCTTCTGCTCGCTACAACTCCATGAACTCTATGAATTTTGATCCACTGTAAAGTACCACTTCCTCAGTCGTAATATTTATCTGTGACCCTTGTCGTGCTGGGCTGAGTATCGGACGTGTTTCGAATGGTCTACCTCCAATCAGCCCATATCACTCATGCCGGCATTCTGTGGAAAAGAAAAATGATTATCCGCTGCTCCCTATTTTGCCTTCATCTGCTTCTGGCCCGGATATAGTGCGATGATCGTGCGCCATATATCCGATACGAGACTAGACGGCCAAACAAAAGCAATGGGTAGAACACACAAAAGTAAGCTAGGGAAAAAGCTTATTGGACGGGAAGAGAGTTAGCTAATGCTAAAAGTAGTGCACCAGAAGAGAGCTAGCTAGGGAGAATGTCGGCGTCGAGTGCGTTGACGGAGAGTCGTTCGCAGTCGAGCGTGCGCCAAAGGCCGAGATCGTATTCGTGTTTCCAACAAACGGGAACAACGTTCCAACAGGCAAACCGCCTAGTTCCCTAATACATAAGAAAGCTATAATTTGAATAAATTTTAGAATAGTTCACACAGTCATACGGGGAAATCTCCAGGTCACTACACAGCCCCCTCCTAGAAGGGAAGCCGTGGGTGACCCTTCGATCAACGTGAGGATTTTCCGTCGCGGGCCAGCATTCTGCGAGACCAGGTAGTGAAACCTGCTGCAGCTGCTGGGGAGAACCAGGCAATCGGACCCTAGCGGGCTCCCACCCGTGTCCTCCATAACGGTGCCAAAAACACGAAATGGGGGAAGTTCATAAGCGTCAAATGTTCGCGAGTTCGTGAAGGTCAAATGTTTGCTTCAGGCTCGTCATCTCCTCCGGTTCATACATGGAAGATAAACGGAAATAGGAGCAGGGACGGTGGAGGCGAGGGCAAAAGTAAGATTGACACTTCCCGGATGAGGTAGGCGTCAAACGAAACGCAACGCCTCTTATGTGTTTTCAAAACAATTCTTCTTTTTGGGTTTTCAAAACGTTTTGCGTTCTTCTGGGTTTTCAAAAAAGTTTGTCGGTTTTGTGATGTTTTCAAAAGCTTTTACCGATCTTTTTGGGTTTTTGTACGTTGTTGGCCAAAAGGTAAAAGGAAAACAATAAAAGAAAAGTGAAAGGAACACTAATCCCTTAGTCTCGCTGGCCATTGAATGTGTCTACCCGACTTAGTCGACTTGTGCTAATCAGGGGAAGGCGTCGTCTTAGATGTCCTATCGGATCGCAAAATTGGAGGAACTGTTGAAGAGGTGGCGGTCGGTTCGATGGGAAGCGGCGGAGCTGAAGTGGAAGGCTTGGATGCAGCGTGATGCTTGGGTTCAGGGATGTTGGAAGAAGGCGAGTCTTCCATTATAGGCTGGGTTGATCCGTCAGAAGACGAGCAAGGGTCTTCATCGAGCTCAGTTTCTACGTGGACAAACTTGAGACGGTCAATCGTAACGGCTTCTCGTTTACCGCGACGGTCGATGATAAAAACGCAGTCCTTATGCTGCAGAACTTTGGAAGGACCTTCGTAAGGTCGCTCCAGTGGCCTATGGATTCCATCGAGGCGGAGAAAAACGAACGGACAACGCTGTAGGTCATGTGGAACAAAAGATTTACGTCGTTCCCTAACGTCAGGAAGCGTGTAGTGACGTATGCTCGTGGCTAGCTGACGTGCATAATTCGCGTCATAACGGGGAATTCTGGGACTATCGGAAAAGAAATCGCCAGGTAAACGCAGTGGTTGTGCATATACTGACTCGGCGCTAGATGTACGTAGATCGGCCTTTAGGGCTGATCGGATCCCAAGGAGGACCATAGGCAGCACCTCAGTCAAACTCAGCGCCTTGGAGGCGTTAAGAGAGGCTTTCAGCTGTTGGTGGAAACCTTCCACCATGCCGTTCGCCTGCGGAAGATAGGCGGTCGTGCGAAGGCGTCGGCATCTAATGAGTTTAAGAAGGTCGTTAAAGGTCGAAGATTCGAATTGCGGACTGCGGTCTGTCTTTAGCTGGACATCCGTGTGAAGCGACCCAGCGCTCGACGAAAGCGCGCGTTACGGTTTCCGCAGCTACATCATTGATGGGAACGGCTTCGGGCCAACGGGTGCAACGATCGATCGTGGTCAAATTGTAGACCATCCCTTTGGACGGGGCCAGAAGTCCCACTATGTCGAGATGCACATGAGCAAATCGCGCTGAAACGGATGGAAAGCGACCAAGCGGAGCGGACACGTGCCGTTGAATCTTGGCTTGCTGACAGCTGAGACAGCTGCGTGCGCAGCGCGTAAGATCGCGTTGCATCCCCGGTCAAACGTATCTCTCGGAGACAAGCTTAGCAGTATCTTTAATGCCAGGGTGGACGATATTGTGGGGGGTGTCGAAAACGAAACGGCGAAAAGTTTCTGGAACAACGGGTCGAGGCCGTCCGATAGATGTGGCGCATAAAATTGTACCATCAGATGACGGCAAAAAGTGTGGGCATACCTTCAAAGAGAAATCACGGAGTTCCGAAAAACTTCGGTCGTTTGATTGTGCGGCGGCTATGGCAGACAAATCGATTGCCTGCCCGGCAGGGCCAATCGCAGATACTCTTGAAAGAGCATCAGCGACGACGTTTTGTTGACCAGAAATGTGTCGGATATCAGTCGAAACTTGAGCAATGAAATCCATCTGACGAATCTCACGCGGTGCGTGTCGAGCTGATTGATTTCGGAATGCATAGATAAGCGGCTTGTGATCAGTAAAGATAATGAAGGTGTTGCCTTCAAGGACGTGTCGGAAATGTCGAACGGTAGAGTAAACGGCCATCAGTTCGCGACTGAACGTGCTGTACTTGACTTCGGCAGGTTGTAGGCGTCTGTAGTAGAAAGCAAGTGGTTTCCATCGTCCATTTGTATGTTGCTGTAGGATGGCACCAATGGCGGTGTCCGATGCGTCAACAGCAACACTGAGCGGAGCGTTCAGATCGAAATGATGGAGCATAACGGCTTTGGCTAAAGCTTCTTTGCGGGTTTTGAACGCATCGGCAGCAGCGGCAGTCAGTTCCACCTGACTGTTTTTACGTCCACGACCACTATATTTTCACGTCAATGCAGGTAAAGTCAGATTACTCGAAGTACAAAGTGATCAAAAATCTGTGCACTCTAAGGAAGCTTTAGAAACGATCACAATGCGGACACAGCCTAGTCGTGCATTCACGAACCTACCCGAAGAAGCTGTTCTCGTACCTGAAGCGAAACACCATTTGTGGCAGTGATATCCCTGCTCTATTCTGCCAGGTGGAGGACACAGTTGCTCTGCGAAAATGACGAGAAGGCTCAACTACTAGCCTCACAGTACTCCTTGATCTACTCCGTGGAACCGTTACTACCCACTGACGATCTGGCAACGTATTATCCTCCTCTCCAGCAAGTCGAAATCAATCCTGTAGTCAAGAGACTTCTCCTTGAGCTGAACCCTAACTCCTCACCGGGTCCCAATGGACTTCACCCGCTATTTCTCAAGATGGTAACAGAATACGTTGCTGATCCGATACTTCAATTTTTCCGGCGTTCTCTTGCAGACGGGCGCCTACCACCTGACGGGAAAGTAGGGATTGTAATGCCCAGGTACAAAGGAGGGAACCGGCACGATCCTGCAAACTATCGACCAATATGCCTGACGTCTGTGATCTGCAAGCTCATGGAACGGATCGTCAAGCACGCCCTCCACACCTACTGCGAAAGCCTGTGCGCCATCTCTCCCGCTCAGCACGGATTCCGCAGAGCTCGCTCTCTCTAACCTGCTGGTTGCCAGAGAAGCATGGGTCAAAGCAATAGTCTACCGGAGACACCTAGATGTTATCTACATTGACTTCAGCCAGGTCTTTGACAAAATCCCACACAAACGACTTCTGCTCAAACTCCAGGGAATTGGCGTCACCGGAAACGTCATTGCATGGGTTGCGGACTTCTTGAGAGATCGGACTCTTCAAGTGAAGGTGAACCAAACGCTGTCTAACTCTGTGTCTATGACTAACGGAGTCCCACAAGGATCTGTCCTTGGGCCGGAACTTTTCAAGCTGTACATTAATGACGTGCAGTTTTTCGAACCGATTGCTTAGTTTATGCTGATGATCTCAAGCTATGGTCAGAAGTAGCTAGTCTTGAGGACGCGGACAGATTCCAAACGGCGCTGGACCAGCTGCACGCTTGGTCCATCAAGTGGCAACTAGCCGTTAACTACGACAAATGTGCTGTTCTTCCGATTGGTAACCCGGATTCATTCGGTGTATACCACATTGTTTGATATCTTTTCAAGTATGTTCTGCACGAGAAGGATCTGGGGGTTATTGTGTCACATGACCTTAGAACTTCCCAAGACACCATGAGAAAGGTCGCGGCCGCAAACAGGATGCTGAGTGCCCTACGGAGGTCGTTCTCCCGTATCGCTCCGGCAATTTTCAGAACTCTGTTCACATCACCTATCCGCTCTATATTGGAGTATAGGCTTCCAGCTACCTATCCTCTCTTAAAATCTCAATGCAACTTTCTAGAAAGTTCGGAGGCGCGGCTCGAAATCCGTCATGGAACTTCGTGGTGTTGCTTACCCTCTTCGACTCAGAAAGCTGAACATATTCCCAATGGATTATCGTCGGCGCCGTGGAGATCTTACCTACATCAGACGGATCCCAAAAGGAGAACTTGGGAGTGCGGTACAAAAGCACTTTCGGCTCAACGTGGACAGCTCGACAAGAGGCCCCAAGTGGAAGTTGTACAAGAGCTGAATACTTCATGTCCGTCCAGAGGCTGCCCTATCAATTCGTATAGTGAATGATTGGAACAGCCTACCGGAGATCATTTCTGATGCACCGACAAAGGAAAGTTTCAAACGACTGCTTGACTACCATCTGATGAGTACCGCAGTGCTCTGCTGCTCCTACTGCAACGGCAACGATCTCCAAAGGAATGCCACTTCGCAGCTAGTTGCGTCAAACCTGCACTGAATCAGAATCGACGGAGCTAACAAGGATTTCCCCTCCTGCTCTCTACACACCAATGAACCGTTTTCCCCGGGTCACTTCGTACCCGTTCTCGGGTACTTACCAAACGTCGTCTATCTTTTTCGGGTTCAGCCTCTGGCTATTTTTCTGATACTTTTGTGTTTTGTAATCCGTTTTGCTCCTTCTTCTAACCCGTAACTGTTTCTGTTACTGCCCTGCAAGTAACAGCTCGTCGGTTTTAGGTTTTGATACTTGTTTCTCACTGTCTTTAAAAGCGTCATGTCGGATTCACTGAATACCGGTTGCGTTCATCAGCGAATCTAATGCTGTATGCGGCTGCTTGAGCTACTCAAAGCCCGTGACGGACGAGTCTGGTGGCATGCAACTGCTGATACCATGAGACCTCTACCAATTTAAGCCCTGATTAGTACGCAATGCTCTCGTCTAGCGATTACACGCTGTTCACTTTTTTTCTATACCGTAGCCGTCGATCTACGCGCCTTGAGGTCACTGAGGAGACGTCGAGCAACGTCGGGCTGGGTAACCAGCAGATGTGATCTTTCCTCACACCTCGATCGCAAAGTGGTGTTACTGCTGAGGAAAATGGGAGTCTCTGTTGATGTCTGCTCATTAGAGGAAGCCATGCAACTAACCTCACCTGTTGTTGATGAGAATCCGACTGTGGTGATGGCTACCGTGTCGTGTGCACCAGCTACCCAGAATGCTCCTAATGAGGCCTTTTATGTGCTGGACGTCGTCTAAGACAAGATCGATCTTCTATCCCTTGTGCCCCATAAAAGCAAGAGGAAGTGGGCTAAGGCCCCTTAAAACCTGAAGGTACTGAACCCATAAAGGTATTGGAGGTAGAGCACAAAGCTCCAACTCCAATCACCCCAGTTCCATTGGTGAAGAAACGCGACGTGTAGACTTCGGCCACACCCACAAAGTCTGAAAAGACTGGACCGATGAGGGAGTTAGAGGTGGAACACAAAGCCTCAACCTCAATTACTCCAGCTCCCTTGGCGAAGAAACGCGCCTTGTCACCTACCAAACCGGTCGAAACTGAGGTCGAGTCGAAGACTCGTGGAGTGAATACGCTTCGTCGAGATGATTCTTTTACTGGTAGCAGCCTTATCTTTAACGTTGCTGGATCCGCGGCAGCTCTTCCCAGGAAACGCATGCTGGATGACCTCCAGTGGTTCAAGCTCTGCGTCAGCAAGATGCTTCCACTTGGTTTCCCTGGTGTCACTGTCAGGAAGGTAACCAGACTGGGGAACGTCCTTGTCGATACACCAAATCCGCGACCCCGACTACTTCGTGTAGTCCTCTCAACGTCGGAGGAACGCAAAGCGTTAATGCGCTTTGCATTCAAACTGGGTAGCAATGTCAATGTTCAGTCGGACGTCCCACTTGCAGGTCGACTGAAGTTAAAGGAAGCCATCAAAGGCCTCAAGAGCAGGCGGGCGGCTGGTGATCAAGGCCTTCGTCTTGTGGGTTTTCAGGTGGTCAGCCGGAAGTCAAATTCTGCCCTACCAGAACCCTCCTGGTAGTGTGCGACCCAGGGTTGGGCGTGCCGAGTTCATTCGGGTAGTGCTTAGCAATGTGCATAGCCTAAGGGTCTACTTTTAGACAAATCTCGTCCCGACATACTTGCTTTCACTGAAACGTGGTTGTCCCCGGATATCACAAACGGTGATGTTTACCTGGCTATGCACTGCTTAGATGTGATCTCTTCGTTGGTCACCAAGGTGGAGGCGTCGCTCTTTATGTGAGTTGTAAACTTGGTGTGTTGAGGACCTGTGTTTTTCAGTCGCCGGGTCAAACTTTTGAAGCCCTGTCGACTATTGTGTGCACCACTGCTCAGTTTACAGTTGTAGGGGTATATCGAAGTTCTGGAAGTATCTCCAGAGAGGATATTGAGTTTCTTCGTAATCAGGCTGCCAATAGGTGTCTAATACTTGGTATCTTCAACCACCCTGAAGTCTGCTGGGCTGATCTATCTTGCAGTTCGGCGGTGGGCACTTCCGGTTCGGATCTCCTCGAGCTGACGTTGCAACTGCCTTCGTATCAGTTCGTGGACCTCCCGACTAGATAGATGAGCAACCAAATTCCCACTGCCTTAGATCTGATTTTTGCGAAGACACACGATTTCGTAAGGGTTGTTACCTACAGCTGTCCTCTAGGAGCCAGTGCCCATGTCTGCATATCCTTTCGATGTGCTCTGACTAAGTGTCATCAAGCTACCGCTGAGGTATGTCCAAATATTTGACGAGCTCATCATCATCATACACGTTAGCTAGAGGTGGGGAACACCTCAGATACTGTGCCGCAATTTTGTTTGAGGAAAGGTTCATTGTATTGCGTGGGCAGGATACTGTCAGGTTGCCCAGGCTTAGACAGGAGAAAGATTAGGGTTCTCAACCAAAGCCTTTGGTTCAAAAACCTGGCCGCAAGGCAGCGGGTTTGGCACTGGACTACAAGGAGTCCGTTTTAAGGAATAAGGAGCCACCCTCATTCCAACCCCCAACCTGGAGGGCCAGGAGGCTGAGTTTGTCTGGCCTCTAACCATTGACCAATCTGGTATGAGTGGCTCTGAAGGTGCAAAAGCACCACCCAGTATAGCTCAATGGATCACTGAGGCACACAAACCATCGCACCACGGTAAGGTCCAGCCTCATTGCTGATTTTAACGCAATACGAGACAGTGCTTCAGTACTGCTTTGCGCGATCACCGTTGAGACAGCCTTGGAGAAATTTAAGGCATACCTTACCGAGATCTCTGCTCCCCAAATCCTACTCATTAAGGAAAGGGTGACTGGGGCGCAGCCTCGTTGGATAGATCATATAGGTAAACACCTGCTCAGGAAGCGCTCTAAGTACTGGAGAACTTACCAAGCGGCTTCATCAACCAGTACCTACGATAACTATCGGGCGGTTAGAAGTAAATGTAAGCAACATCTTAGAACTCCTCGTCTTCAGTACGAGGAGGATTTCACTGGCGCAGCCGCAACAAATTTAAAGTTCTTTGCTTACTTAAAGGGGCGCAGCGGTACAAACTCGTCTATACCGACTTTACTACGAGCGGACGGGACTTGTAGACATGGTTGGCGGCATCCGGTTTCGGATTTGTCTGTCACTGGCCAGCCACAGGACGCCTGCGCCTACAGAGGGACCATGGGTGGCTTGCGCTGCACCACCCACAGCTCCATCCACACACCCCATATCCAGTGTAAACCCGAAGGAATAAGACCGGGAGGCATGTGGATGGGAGCCACGTTTCATCAACGGAGCCGGCCCACACTCCTTCACAGGCAAACACAAGCACGCTGTATTTGGGAATCAAGCGCACACAAGGCAGTGGCTAGACCGTAGTCCGCTCCACACTGAGTGCATGGAACCACTCTTTGATCCTAACACAGTCACAAGGACCGTGCACCCCGTCCCCTCCAGCAACGACCAACTGTCTCCTAGAGCCAGTATGGACGAGGTAGTGGGTAATAGACAGGTAGGCACCTTGTCAACATGCACATCAAGCGCAGCCACACCGGGGATATCAAGCAACAGCCAATCACTTGAGAGAAAGCTAACAAAGAAAAGAAATCGAATAATGCATAAGGAAACGTGACAAAAATCTTAAATTAATGAGCATATGAAATAAGTTGTTAACAAAGGATCCGAGATAAGTTCAGGGGGTCAGAAAGTATATTTTACGGAAATGACACAAACGCGAAAATGTTATCGAAATTAACTACAATTGGCTTAAGCGAGTTGTGCAGGTTTATAGAAGAGCGTACAGGTGGACATTTATTTGAGAAAGAAAAGCATTAGGACAAAATTGAAATAAAGAGACTTAGCATGCAAGCACGCGGTTAGTAAATCGAATGCAGCGTACCTACAAACGCTGCGCCGGTTCTGCCTACGTTCTCTGCAGGACCCGTCGTCGCTTCGGTAGTGGTCCCGAGTGGCCTCGCTCATGGCTCACTAAGCCTGCCTGACTCAGGCACTCGCGACCACGTGCTACAGCACCATGCGCTTGATGTCGATGGAGAACAACCCATCGGTGCTTGCCGCTTCCGCACTTGCCGCTTCTTCTCTGCATGCATGAGGGCTTTCTCCTGCACCTCGGCAACTGCCTTCGTGATCAGATCGCGCCATGCACACCGATCAACCGCCTTCGATTCCCATGATCTGCAATCAAGATTAGAACGTGAGAGGCTCACTTTAATCATGTCCTGGTAACGTAACTTTGGTTTCCCCACGTGCCGCTTCCCTATACTCAGCTGACCATATAAGAGTTGCTTCGGTATCCGCGTTGAATCCATACGGCTCACATGACCGAGCCACCTCAGATGTCTCAGCAAAAGTATGCAGTCCACTGCATACATTCCACTACGGCGCAACACTTCCGTGTCTGCAACTCTGTCGCCCCAACCGATGCGTAAAATCCGTCGCAAGCACTGCTGATGGAACCGCTCGAGATATCGCACATCCCGCCGGTACATCGTCCACGTTTCACTGCCGTATAGAAGAACGGACAGCACCATGGATTTGTACACCATCAGCTTCATGCCAATGGTAAGCTGATGGTTGTTCCACACTCGGTACTCAAGCTTCCCGAATGCCGCCGCTGCCTTCGACACGCGGATACGAAGCTCACTGTGTAGCTGCTGATCAGTCGACATCACACTCCCAAGGTAGCTGAAGCGGGAGGTGGTTTCCAATACTTCAGCACCAATGCTGATTCGCGACAATATTGAAGATTGCACCTCCGGTGAAGGCTGAAAGAGACAGACAGTTTTGCTTGTGTTGATGGTGAGCCCGAATTTGGCCGCTGTCGAAGCCAGAGCACTAGTCATGTGCTGCAACTCATCCGCGCTGTGTGAAAACAACGCACAGTCGTCAACAAACAGCAACATACGGATAGTTGTCTCACAGACTAGAGTTCTCGCACCGAAACGACGGATGTTCAGCAACCCACCATCAATACGGTGCTCCACACGAACACCGTAGGCACAAGCGGCATCAAAAGCACAGGACAACATTGCATGAAGACATATATTAAACAGGGCAGGAGCTAAGACACAGCCTTGCTTCACACCAGTGACAACTGCAAAGTCATCCGAGGTCTCTCCACTCAGCTGCACCCTCGCTCGCATACCACTGTGCAGACATTCAATTAAACTTACAAACTTACGCGGGCAATCAAACTTACCCAACACCAGCCACAATGCCTTACGGTTCACCGTATCAAATGCCTTGGTGAAATCAACAAAAAGCGAGTACAATGGCTGGTGTCGTTCTCTGCACTTCTCTTGCAACTGACGAGCCACAAACACCATATCTATAGTGCTGCGACCCGAGCGGAATCCACACTGCTCTTCCGCCACGTTCGGTTCCACAACCTGACTGACGAGGCGGTTGAGCAGGATTCGGGCAATTACCTGGCGCACACAACTCAGCAAGTTGATGCCACGATAATTCATGCAACATTGCTTGCTCCCTTTACCCTTGTACAGTGGTAGCACAAGGGCATCCTTCAGCTCAGGAGGCACCTCCTCCTCAATCCATACACGTTGCACCAAGTGGTGCAGCGCAGTCAACAACGCGGGTCCGCTATGTTTCAATACTTCAGGCGGGATCCCGTCGGCTCCGGCACATTTGCCGTTTCGCAGTTGAGCAAGTGCTCTCTGCGTCTCATCCAGTGTCGGCGTGTCCGCCAGACTCGTCTTCCCATCGTGCTGCTTCAGGCAGTTTAATGTAGGCCAGTCGATCTCTGAACGGTTGTTCAAGAGACAGTCAAAGTGTTTTCGCCAGATCTGCATTAGTCTGTGTGCAGGTAGCGCCTGAACTACCATCGATCAGTGTCCTCAGCGGCTCCAATCTCGGTCCATACACCGCCTTCAAGGAGTCAAAGAATTCCTTGTGTTGGCGGCGTTCGGCGTAGCATTCCATCTGCTTCGTCCACCATGCAATTTTTCTTCGACGTAGCTCTCGGGTCAGTCGCCGTCGAAGTTTGCCAAACTGACTACTCTTCCCCAAGTCACTGGGGTCTGCCACGTGCAGCAAATGCTGCATTCTTCTCCGACACCAATGCGCCAATCGTCGCATTGTTCTCATCAAACCAATCAGGCCGCTTACAGTTTGTGCGCCCGATGGTCTCCTCGGCAGCAGCTGTCACCTGGTCGCGAATGTGGTGCGACAGGTCGCCCACTGTGGCTATGCCTTCCACATCATACAGGCGTGCAGCCATCGCCTTCCCCAGCTCAGTACGTTTCGCCACAGTACCGAGGGAGAGAATGTTAAATTTACACCGATTCACGGCGGGGGTACAATATATAGATTTACGAAAATATATGTACAGTTTGGTCCTCACCAATTTGTGATCAGTGCCACACAGCTCCACGCAGTACACGTGTCATGCGCACTTCACGCATATCACGCTGACGTACGATGACATAGTCGAGCAGGTGAGCGTGACCACTCCGTGGGTGCGTCCAAGTTGCTATCACTCGCACTCAGTGCAAACCGAGTGTTCGTGATCGTCAGGCCGTGAGTGGCACACAGTGAGAGCAGCCTGTCACCGTTCGCATTCGCTGAACCAATGCCATGCGGACCGATAACATCTGTCCACGCTGATGCATCACGCCCAACGCGCGCGTTGAAATCACCCAGCAGAAATAGTCGGTCGCTCCTCGGCACAGACCGTATCATGGAGGATAGCTCAGTGTAGAATTGATCACGCGTGTCATCAGGATAACACATGGTCGGACCGTACGTGTTTATAAAAGTAGCAAACTTACCTCTTCCGAGTCGTAGGCGAACAGTCATCAGTCGCGCGCTGATGCCCGTTGGTTCACCCACCAGCTGGCCATGGAGGCGATCGGATATTGCAAATCCGACCTCATGATCACGTGGTGCTGAGGCGGCGTTGCCCACCCAGTAGAATGTGTAGCCAGCACCTGCTTCATGCAACTTATCTTGCTCAGCGAGCCGAGTTTCACTGAGCGCTGCAATATCGATGTGATAGCGCGCCAGTTCCATCGCGACCAGTGCAGTGCGTCGCTCCGGGCGCTCACTAGAGTTCCGTTCCAGCACCCGATGCTGAGTGCTTTGCGCGCGGGCATACGATTGCATTGGTGGGCAATCGCACGCGAGATGGTCGTTGTGCTTCGGAGGTTTGCTTGAGGGACTCCACCCGGAGCCTTTGGCTCAATAGCCTGACCCACAAGACAGTGGGGAGCAGATCCAGCTCGTGATGTGATTGCAGAGACAGATTGGGATTTGCTTGACGGCCGTCACACGCAGCCTTGGAGGTACTGGAACGGTTTATATATGTTTTGCGACCGTAATAGGATACACCTGCGACCACGGCCAGACGCAGGTGGGTTTTGGCGGGTTTGCACCAATTTGACCAAGGGCTGTCTGGCTTGAGGCGGGCAGTAGCAAACCATTGAACACCCGAAGGTGCCCTCCCACCGTCAGAGACAATGCATGGCGTTCGTGCTCTACGCCAATCGAGCTGTGAGCTTATAACCCGTAGACCTGTTGTCTCCCATGGCTAGGTTTTACGGGAAGAGGGCCATCGACCACTTCCTAACCTCCGAAGAGGATGGACTAGGATACTGGCAGGGCGCCAACTCCTGACAGGAGAACGACTCGGGTCCTCAGCCAAAGCCTTCGATTAAATGTACACCCGAAAGGCAGCGGGTCAGGCACATGGTCAGTTCACTGATTCATGCGGATTGGTGTCCTGGATCTTAGCAGGGAGAAGGGCGAAACCCAACTCCCACCCAGCGGTCGCCACGAGGAGGCGCCCAGGACATGAGCAAATGGCACAACAGTAGCAGCAGTAGGTAGACCATCTGTCAGGATCTAGCCACCACCAGCCTCAGCGCATCATAGGCTCTCCCGCCACCCGTAGACCTACCGACTATGATAAGGATTAGCGAACAGTATACTGGTGTCTTTTCTCGCGAGTCGTCTATCTCAGTTTGAGCTGGTCACAAAAGTCCCGGAGACTTCTTACCTAACTGAAATCAGCATAACAGAGACACAAGTCTCTGGGCTATTGCAAGGGATAAATCTTTCAATTCATCCGAGGCTGATACATGAATTGGCCGCTGAACTAAGTGGCCCTCTCACATGCGTGTTTACAATATCGCCTGTTAGCTGTGCCTTACCTTCGGAATGGAAGGAAGCAATCATCTGTCCGATTTTTAAGAGCGGTGACAGCGCTCTGCCTGCGAACTACCGGCCTGTCAGCTTGACAGGCGTAGTAGTGAAGTTGTTTGAAAGCTGGTCAGGGATTCGGTGGGGAATCACCTGAATAAGTGTGACCTTCTCAGTGCTGCGTAGCACGGATTCCGTAAAAGATTTTCGTGTCCGACAAATTTACTTGTAGCCCGTGAAAGCTGGGCTGAGACAATAGACAAGGGTCACGTTATTGACGTGCTTTTCGTTGACTTCTCGAAAGCCTTCGATATTGTCCCACATCAATGACTTGTTAAACTTGCGATCGTATGGGATATCTGGAGGCGCCCTTATAGGGGTGTCTGTTTTTCTATAAGGCAGAGAACAGTGTGTGTGCATGGGGCGTAGCCTTTCTCTTAGACAATCTGTTCTTAGTGACGTCCCGCAGGGCTCTGTTCTAGGCCCGTTGCTTTTCGCAATTTATGTCAATGACCTAACCCTGGAGCTTGAAATACCGTCGCTATTGTCTGCTGATGACCTCAAGCTCTGGAATATTGTGGATATCCCTGGGGCTCTAAGGCCATTTAGTGTCTGGGATATGTCAGGTCAGGTTCCCAGAACGGCTTCCGCCTAACGAGCGTCCTGCTACTTGCATCGGCAAGCAACCAGGGGCCTACTGTACTTCGACTTCCAATTGCATTTCTTGCTTCCGCAAAGAACACGAAGCAAAAAGCAATCTTGTACGTTCATACTTCATGAGTTCCCTGGAACACGCATCAATAAGTTTACAATAATTCTGGAAAATGTTCTAACCAACATCTGTCTAGACCTCTCTTGAAGGCGTCAACCGTTGTACAGTTCATCAACAAAGGGGGAAGCTTGTTCCAGCTGCCGACAACGCGGTTCGCGAAGTATTTCCCCTGATATCTAGTCGAGACCTTCGATGCCTTGAGCTTAAGATGATGATCTCTCAGGTGATATGATGAAGCTGGCTCAAACAGGTCAGTAGGCTTGATGCCACCGAAGCCCTTCATGATCCGAAACGGCTCTATTAGATCATCTTTCAATCTACGCCTTTCCATAGGAAACACTCCCAAGCTCTTAAGACGTCCGTCATACGCCTTTTCACGTTGGCCCTCAATCATTCTAGTCGCCAGCTTCTGTACCTTCTGTATACGAATAACTTCCGGAGAAACGGCGCCCACGCTTGGACACATTATTCTAAGTGGGGTCGTACCACCGCTTTATATAATGTGAGGAATATCTCCGATCTAGTGTTACATAAGGTCCTCCTGAGGCGGAAGAGTTCCTGCTGCGGTTTGTTGACAGCATGCTGACATTGTGCTGAAGGTTTGAAGTTATTCGTAATAATGACACCTAGGTTCCGTGCTTTATCAACAGGCTGCAATGTCAGGGGTGCAGTAGAAGTCTACATTCTAATCCCATAATTACTGGAAGTCAGCAGCTGGCATTTACTAGCGTTAAGGGGCAAATCCCATAAGACAGACCACTTTGCTACAGTGCAGAGATCCTTAGGCCACGTGTCCCTATTACCCCCGCTAACCAGTTTCAGATCATCGACCAAAGTGTAACAGGGGTCATCAAGAAGAGGTGCTAAGTTATTTATGAATATAAGGAATAACAGGAGACCTAAAACAGAGCCATCCCGTTAATCAACTCTCGCAGTCAGATAATGCGACCGAAGGTACATCCTCGACAACGTATAGGCTGCACAACCAGATCGAACAGTTGACCGCCCAAGTTTCCGTTATTTCCAAACATCTTACCAGCCGTCGTAGCGTATCACCTTGTCGCAATACATGTGCTAGCCAATCCAACAGTGACCTTCAACGGAGTCCTTTTGGTTATTTTCGCAAACGATTTTGAGTTGCGGCACGGAACTGCAGGCCGTGGTGTTTGCACCCAAAAATTTTCGCTTACAGGACTAACAGGGAAACCCGCCGGCCAGCCAGTAATGGCGATTACCGCCGCTGGCCAACACCACAGTCGCCTCCTCCACGTGTTTGACAACTCAACCGGCTACCGTTTTCTCGTTGACACGAGTGCCGAAATTAGCGTTATACCCGTAGGTACACACAAACGCAGACTTTCCCCCGGTCATGTCACACTCCAGGCGGCTAATGGTACAACAATTCAGGCGTATGGCCAAAGACTTGCCATTGGATCTGGGACTCCGACGTCAACTACCTTGGCTTTTCTTAATCGTCGACGTTCAAAATCCCATTCTTGGCATCGATTTCTTAACGAGGTATGGCATTGTTGTTGATCTTCGAAATAGGAAACTCCGCGGTAGCGTCACCTCACTCACCGTCTCCGGCAAGGTCCTCGCCATCGATTCGATTGGCGTTTGTTTGGCTCTGCCTTCCGACAATAATTGTACCGCGCCTCTGCACAAGTTTTCGTCTATTTATCAACAGATCAACGACGGTCTTCAGCCTAAACAAGAAATCCACCAGCACATCGAAATAAAGGCACTCCTGTCGCCGCCAGGCCCCGACTTCTGGCTCCAGACAAACTCGCCATGGCTAAAGCTGAATTTGAACACATGATGTACCTAGGCATTATTCGTCCATCGAACAGCCCATGGTCATACCCACTTCACACGGTTCCAAAGAAATCCACGGGGGACGGGTGGCCATGCGACGACTATCGCCTTCTAACTAATACCACTGTTTCAGACAAATACCCGATTCCTCACGTCCATGACTGGGAAATGGGAAACGTCTTTTCTCTACAATTTGTCTATTACGTGCTTATTTCCAGATCTCAAAGGCTCCAGAAGGCATACCTAAAACCGCCATCACGATGCCATTCGGTCTTTACGAGTTTCTCCGAATGCCGTTCGGTCTCTGGAAAGCTGCTGAGAATTTTCAACGATTTATTGACCAAGTCCTTCGTGGTCTGGATATTTCTTCGTCTATATCGACGACATTTTTGTGACTAGTGCGACCGAGGAGGAACCTCCGTCTCAGTTACATTAAGTTTTCCAACGTCTAGCTCATTTTAGCGTCACTTTTAACCCTGCTAAATGCATTTTCGGCATGCATACCATCGATTTTCTTGGACATCACATCGACTATACAGGTATACGTCCACTTCCGGACAAAGTCAGTGCCATCATCGACTACGCTGTGCCTCAGTCCGTTAAGAGCCTCTGCAGTTTCCTTGGTGTCATTAACTATTAATGTCGTTTATCCCGAACTGTTGCGATGTTCCAAAACCGCTTACCGATTTGCTGTAACGTCACCCGAAAAAGCTAATTCTATCACCCGATGCTTTAGCCGCTTTCGGAAAAGCCAAACAATTGCTAGCAAACTCGACTTCGCTGAGTCCTCTAAACACTGACGCCTGCACCAGGTTTGTATTTAAAACCGACGATTCACAACCAGCTGTCGGAGCTGTGTTATAGCAGGCCATAGACAATGAAGTCCAGCCCGTCTTTTTTCACGGAAGCTTCAGTCAGCACAAACCAGGTACAGCACGTTCGGCCGTGAACCTTTTGCTGTTTACCTCGAAATTAAACACTTCCGTCATATCCTCGAAGGATGACACTTCATGGTTCTAACTGACTATAAGCCACTTGTGTACGCAGTTAACTCGCCAGCTGATCGCCACTCCCCTCGGGCGACTCGGCATCTCTATTTTATTTGGCAATTTACTTCCGCCGTCCACTACATCGAGGAGCCAAGCAACATTGTTGCTGACGCGTTATCCCGTACTGACATTTATCAACTGTCGCTATGGTCTGTAAACTTAGAGGTCGTTGCTGCTAATCAAATCGGTGACTCTGATTTCGAATCTGTTCGCAGCAATAAAGCACTGAAGTTTGTCCAGTTACCTCTACTTCCCTGTGGTTCGCAGATATATTGTGATAGTTCCACCGGTAAGCTGCGTCCATACGACTTATTGTCGTACCGGCGGAAGATTTTTGACCATCTTCATGGTTTTTCCCATCCGGCCTCCGTGCTACTGTTAAACTTATCACGGATCGCTCTATTTGGCCAAACAGGAATACTGATCTCATCCGGGCAAAATCCTGTATGCAATGTCAGAAGAGCAACGTTCATCGTCACACCATTACCACTCCAGGAACTTTCTCACTTATTTGCGCACGTTTCAAACACATTTATTTTGATATAGTCGGACCACTGCTCCCTTCAAATGCTTTTACATACTTGACCTGTGTATATCATTTCACTAGATGGTCACATGCCGTCCCACTGCGCTACATCTCTGCCGATACGGGCGCTCACACTTTCGTGGAATAGTAAGCATCTACCTTGGGTGTATCCGCGATCATTACCACTGATAGAGAGCACACTTCACGTCTACCCTGTTTCGTGACCTGAATCGCACCATCGAATGAAACCACCTACGCACTACTGCGTATCACGCTGCTGCTAACGGCTTTGTGAAACTTTTCCATAGACAGTTGAAGGCAGCTATTACAGCCAGCACTATTTCCTGGTACGAAGCCTTGCCCATCATATTGCTCAGTATGCGCAACACCATCAAGGAAGATATCGGCTTTTCTCCTGCTAAGCTTGCGTTCGGTACAACGCTCCGACTTCTTAGTGAGATGCTTGTCAATTCCAAAATCACTGGTGTATTGCATCCCACTTCATATGTCGCCCGGCTTAAACATCCTATGAGTCAGCAAATGCCGATACCGACGAGAATGACATCACACACACCAATAATTTATAAGGATTTACATGCATGCCCATTTGTATTCTTTCCCGATTACGCTGTTCGCAAAAATTTGCAACCGCCTAATGAAGGGCCATTCAAACTGATTTCGCGACATGACAATTATTACATTGTGGATCGTAACGGCACGCGTGATTCTGTCAGCGTCGACCGTTTGAAACTTGCTTATCTGGATGGTTGTTCCAGCTACGCTTCTTCTTTTGCACACTCATCCTCGCCTGATACGGGTACTCGCACCGAATGTACTCGTACGCATCCAACGACAACTACGCCTACAGACTCTGCCTGTATACCACAACCCCATACAACACATTCCCTTTGTTGTAGAACTAACAAAACCTGTGCGTTTCCCCGACTACACCCTGCGACATTTGCGAGCTACTTCTCTCTTTCGAACGCTCTGGGGGAGTTCCCATTCGCGACATGATTGTACCTTGACCTTGTATAGCTCTTTTGCTTAATGAGTAAGGCACTTTTGTTGTTCCGCGAGCAACGCGACATGTTCTCCCTGTGTTGCGGAATTCGTGGCCTTGTTGATCACCATATTCTAACCAAGTGCATTATCCATTTACAGCCCTCGTTCCGTCCAAGCCGGATTTGCCAACTTCGTTCATCTTTCGTCGGAGCTGCTGACGCAAAGTGACGAGGAAGTTGTACGTCGTGGAATTGTTAACCCGACATTGCGAATCCTTCTATGAGTCTTGTCATTTCTGTTCATACTTGCTCATTGTTACCTCCCCTTTTTGGATCCCAGTCCCCTACTGCGAATATATACTCTGAGGAAGGCGAGATATTAGCTGATTATACATGGCTGTATCAGAAGTAATCCTACGAATATAAAAAGCTGCTTCCAGGTGCAAAAACCATTACGAAGGATCGTTCTTCCAAAATGGTAGAGGTGCTAACGCAACAGAATTGACCAAAACGGGCTCAGCGGCGCTAACCGCGTATGGAGATTGCTCAACCTCTCGATAAACCATTGCAAAAAGCAGATAAATATTTGGTTGGTGAGAAAACACTATGATCACAAGTAATAAATCAAAAGCTCTGCAACGAGCTCACCAGAAGGAACCTTCAAAATGGCGGAAGGCGTGTTCTTGACAGGGTCTCCAATTGTTGGGCGGAGCTTGGGATACTAGTCGGTAATCAATGACATGTAAGAGACGTGCCAAATACGAGACAGTATAGAAATCGTAGGCGACTGAACCTAACGTATATTTTGCAGTCTACAAAAATAGGAAGCGAAGCAGCCAGAGCGAGAAACGTGCAGCAAGTTACTCAACCAAAAGGTTTTTGTCAACGGATGTGCAGTCAGTAAAACAAATGGACGTTTTGAAGGTTAAAACAACCATTAAATCCAATGTTGCAAAATACTGAACGTGCATGTTTTCCGGTACACTACACTACAGATTGGTCAACAGGCAGTACTAACCCAAACATAGGAGGCCATTTTGATGGATATCAGCTGCTTATCGGCGACCCACTGTGAAGACTCCAGCTCAGTGCTCACTTTGCCATCCCCTTCAGGTGACAGTAGCGATATCTTCCCATTGCACATATCCGGTGACGATGCAGCTTCGAGCACCGGCCTATCCCATGTTGGTTTTGCCCTAAGTCAAGGAGTGAAGGGGCTCTGGTTGATTGGATTCCAATCAGTAGCATGTTGTGTGACATCCGATTAGCTGGCTCCATCAAAGCTTTGCAGCCGCACGGGACTAACAGGTGGCTATTCGTCATTGCTGCCTATACACCCACGAACTCTTGCGATGATTCCATAAAAGACGACTTCTATCAACAACTGAACGCGCTCCATCGCCACAGAAGAATCTCGGAAACTTGTATTGACTAAAATCTGAACGCTCAAGTTGGAAAATTTTCCACTGATGAAATGCATCTGGGCTGTCAACACGGTGTAGGCTCCCTTAGTTATAACATGGAGCGGTTACTTCATTTGTGTGAAGATGCACGCTTAATACTTTCGAGCACTAATTTCCTACACAGCACCCGGCCACCAGGCCCGAACCAGCTATGGACGTGAATCGATCACATTGCGATATGTTACCGATGGAGAGGCTGCGTCCAGAACTGTCGCTCGATTTGGGGCACATGTGTGGACACCGACCATGCACTTATATATATATATATATATATATATATATATATATATATATATATATATATATTCGCAGTCTGTTAACAGACATTCCCTGGTAGCACATGTCCAGTTCCTTTCCAGATTAGCCTCCTAAACGTTCCTATGAGAGCATGACGTTAAACTGGACTGGGGCTTTTACCTTGAGACGGATAAAGAGAGATTTTGTCCAGTTTACGCCGGACCGTTGAAAATGATGCTTGCGTTGACCAATAGAAATTTACCCCTAGGCGTGGCAATCAGGTAGGTACCGAAACCTTGCTTGTTTACCATGGGTATTCAAATACGGACATCACTCTACTATGCACTTAGTACCTAAAGAAAATATTGACGGTTCGAACCCAAGGTTCACGCAGTACGTGTTGCCGTAGTTGCTGGACGTGGGAACACACCTAAACGGCGCTTCAAGCTGTTGGTCAGAAAACGAAATGGAGCTTACGGCGCACCTGAGAACTTCACCATGCGAAAGAAATTGACAACCGGGGTATAAGATTGCTTTGTGTACATGAAGGTGTGTGGTACAAAAACCGTTAGTAGCAGAAAGTGGCACTGTAGAGATGGTTAATCCGTTTCGGCGATGGACATCGTAGGATGCTAAAGATGTTCATAATGTAGCAGTGGATTCACCTCGTTCGCAGTGCATATTTTACTTTGCTCAACGGACCTTCTCTTAAGAGAACGTCTGCAGCCACGTTTTGATGTGGCGTGTAATATCAGCAGCCGAGGCTACATCACCCATGCGTTGCCAAATGATGCCTTTCTAGTCTTCATGGCCTACTGTATGTCAACCTGCCTTGTACCATGCCATTCATATTTATTCGCCTGTTCGTATGCGGAAGTTCCGTGGAGTCCGCAGACGCGTCCGTTAATCCATGGGCATAAATGGCATGCACGGTTGCGTAAGCCACGACAGTAGAGGAACAAAAGATGCTGGTACCTGGGATTTTGCAATAAGTTGTGGACCACTTCATCGGAGTCCCTACAATCTTCACAGCAGTTGGTAACGTTATCAAATAGCTGCACTGTGTGAGCAATCATAAGTAATATTTGTTACAAATACTCTTAACCTTTTGTAGCTTACCGCTTAACAGCAGCACTTCTTCGGTGCTAAATCCTGCTGGAAAACCTGGTAGGTGCGCAGAGGCCACTCCTGTTTGACTAACATGTTGGTAGCCCGAAAGTGCTGGTCTGAGGCTGTGGATCAAGGACAGGCGGTGGATGTTTTGCTCATCGACTTTTATAAAGCCTTTGACACCGTACCGCAGTGCCGGCTTTTGTTTAAACTAGAATCCTACGGCGTTTCAGGCCAAGTATTGAAGTGGATTTCGGCTTTCCTGGAAGGAAGACAGATGAGCGTTCGAGTAAGTTCCGGACTATCTTTCAGACAAGCTGTCCTGAGTGGTGTTCCTCGGGGGTCGGTTCTCGGACCTCTGCTGTTTGCATTGTATGTCAATGACCTCCCTGAGAAGCTTAAGGTACCATCCCTTATATTTGCGGATGACCTAAAATTTTGGAATACAGTAAGCGATTCTGTTGGACCCACAGCCTTGCAGACCACTCTCGACAAGCTTTGGGAGTGGTCAGATTTATGACAGCTGCCAGTCAATCTTGCAAAGTGTTTGCGCCTGTGCATAGGATCAAGCACTTCCACGACTCCTTACGTACTTGGCGGAAATGTAGTGCGTCAAGGGACTGAATAAACCGACTTGGGTATCTCGCTATCCTCTGACTCCAAATCCAGCGAGAACTGGATAAATGCTACCCTCAAGGGTTTCCGAGTGCTGTGGATGATAAGCAGGTCGTTCGGAATCAAAACAAATGAAATGTTTGTTACATTGTTCGCAGCATTTGTCAGGCCATACTTGGAGTACTGCGTGCAGGCCTGTCCTCCATGCATGGCACGAGACAAGAGGACACTCGAACGAGTTCTGAGGGTTGGTACAAAATGGTATAAAGCTTGAGGCATCTCTCGTATCCTGATTGGCTGCTCAAGTAGCAGATGTTTTCTCTCCACTATAGGCGCCTTCGGAAAGACCGTATATTGACAAACAAGATTGGGCTTGAGCTAACTGGACTGTTCCATCCGGCTAAGATACCATCTCTTTGTGCTCACTCTCTGAAGCTGCGTAAGCCCAGATCTAATCGTGTTAGAGCCATGTTTCAGTGACCAATATAGCTAGTGGGTTCACGAGGGAGACAAGTGTTCTTAAGCTAATTATTTTGTTCCTGAGGGAACGTGCATTTATAAGTAGGACATGCATGGCATGTGTTTTATCAGCGAGTTCTAGTGCTTGCTTAAATAATGTTATGGATGTATTATCGGGGTCAGTGGACAGGAGTTCACTGCTTGGTTCGGAAGTATCAAGAGTGCTGAGATGGAGATCCGTGGACAGAGGAAGAGAGTGTAGGGATGAAGCAGTCGTACCTACTGCTATGACGTTCTGAGATAAGGACAATGCATCCCTTGTGAGTTCTGTCGGAAGTTGGAGTAAGGAAGATGATGAGGCGCTGGGTGATAGCTCTGGTTGGAATGATACTGAGCTAGCCGTGTCATCTGAATAAATTGTAGGAAGAGTTGGGCCATGAAGGTGGTATCGGCCGGATGTGCTATTGTTGGGAATGGCTGCGAAGCCATCCCCACATCTCCTAAAAAATGATCGGAGGAAACTGGTGGAGTATGGGTTCCAGCGTAGGTCTCAGGTGAGGCACTGGGCTGCATTGTCCAGTTTTTCCTACTGTCATTAATGTTTCGAGTATTATTGACAAATGCTGGATAGCGGTGCGTGGGTTTGTCCAGAAGATAATTCCTTCTGGTTTCAGTCTTACTAGTGTGGTAAGTAGTGTTTCTGGTCTGAGGTGTTTTGTTACAAGTGGCGTGGAAAGAATTCGGGGAACGTGAATTAGGTGAATCTTCGTAAGCACTCGTCATTACCGCGAATGAAATGTCGGTCTGTGACGGCACTTTGTTCCCGTGGTTAGTAGGTCGCTTGTGCGTGTAGCTTGACTTTTACGACTGGTTCTTTTCTTGGTATTCGGGCCCTTGCTTACTGAACGTTCACCAGGCTGAGATCTCGCCATAGGTGCGATATAGGTGGTATCCGATTCAATTAGGAAGCTAGCCTCGGTGTTAGAGGTGAAAGATTTTTTCACTGATTTTGACTGGGGCGTTGTGCCGGAGCCAGAAGCTAAGGCTATTGATGTTACCACTCCAGGAGATGCATTGGCTAAAGGAGGATACCCCTGAGTCGGTCTACCATATCTCGGGTTACAAAGCTTTTATCGGTTGTCGTAAGTCTGGTCTAGGTGGTGGCTGCGCCATCTATGTTCGAAATGCTATTCACGCTTCGGTATCGCCTATCCAAACACAGGGACGATTCGAAGACTCCGTTTTTATAGACATTATAGTTGATAATCTTCTCATCATTATCGGATGCATCTACCTACCGCCCAATCCTAACCTCGTTGAGATAAGCGCGTTACAGAGCGTTTTATGCCATCTCGAGTGCCAGTCCGCGAATCGCAAGATAGTAGGCGGGGACTTCAATATGCCTGATCTGTCGTGGTCCTCTAACGACGTCCCCAATAAGTTTAAAGCTTCATCGCCACTGTGCATGTATGTGGATGGACTCAGCATGTCTTATCACCCACTAGAAAGAATAACATATTAGATTTGATATTTACTATCGGCTTCACTGCAGCTTCCACCGAGATACTGGGACATCTTCCCGGTAGTGATAACAAAGTGATCTCTTTCTCATTCAATGTCAATGCTCAGTTGTCAAAAACACCCTCATCAAAATCACATATGACTATCAGCTCCTACCAAACCGCTGACTGGGGCATTTTTGCAAGCTTGATAAGATCGGCGCAGTGGGACACATTCTTCTTCGCTAGCGACCCTCAGACTGCAGCAGATGAGTTATATAACATCATCCATCGGTCAGTAGATGTGTCGATTCCGCGAAAGCATATAAAACTACCTACCTCTGGAGAAAGGCCTATACAACACAAATTAGCTGTAAAGCTCAAAAAGTTGCTCAAGGCGTATCGTAAATCCAATGACTTATGTTTCTTAATAAAGCACCAGCAATTGGTTACTATTAAGGAGAATGCCAATCAGGCCATGCTGATTGATAAAGAAAAGCAAGCACTCGGTAGCCAAAATAGAAAACAGGAACTATTCAGATTGCTTAAGCGCAAGACCGCTAAACAGAACCTAGATGTTATCTCGCTTATGTCCGCAGATAAATGCTTAGTGAGTGACCCGACTTATACCAGCGAAATGTTCAACAACTACTTTGCTGCCTCGTTTAATGAATGTAGTGATCCTGCGACCCTGGATCTGCAACATCACACGAATGATCAACTCAGCAACATCACATTCAATCTGTGCGATATCCAAAAGCTCATAAAATCCACTAAAACCTCCTATTTCACTGGTCCGGACAATCTCCCATCTGCTGTCATAAAATTCGGGGGAGATGACATCCCCTTGCTGCTACTGAATATGTTCACCTTATCTATGAATTCTGGTATCATACCGGCTCAGTGGAAGGAGGCCATAGTGATGCCCCGTCATAAATCAGGTTCACTGTACGACTTAAAAAACTACCGACCGATTAGTCACACATCAGTATTGTCTAAAATGATGGAGCGACATGTAAAGTCGAAAACGCTTGAATTCCTATTAACTCGAAACTTAGTAAACAATTCACAGCATGGATTCCTGAACTCCAGGTCCTGCATCACTTGTCACTTAGAATTTTTAAATCACCTTGTCAGTTCACACGATCGTGGCTTATCGGCAATCGTCATCTATCTCGACATGCAAAAAGCTTTCGATCGCGTACCTCATAGTCGCCTACTAGCTAAGCTCCAAACCTACGGTATAAAGGACCCCTTACTGGCTTGGTTTAGCTCATATCTCTCAGATCGCTCCCAGATAGTACAAATCCAACAACATAAATCTCAACCCAAGGCTGTTACCAGTGGCGTGGTACAAGGCAGTGTTCTTGGTCCATTGCTATTTCTACTTTACGTTAACGACGTCTTCAGCGTAGTTAAATGCGGCACACCTTATCTTTTCGCCGATGACATCAAAATAGTGTACTCCTTCCATCCTACCAACCTCAGCACTACTCTAATGGAAATCCAACTGGACCTCCATGCGCTTGAGGCTTGGTGCAACACATGGAAAATGTCTTTCAACACTGACAAATGTAGCGCGATGTTATACAGGTGCAATGTTAAGCACAATGCTCTGACCCTAGATAGCAAACCACTTACTATCTGTCAGACCATCTGTGACCTAGGGCTTCGCTACTCATATTCCCTTAACTTCTCAGAACAAGCATTATATGCAACAGCCAGAGCTAAACAACGCATTGCATTACTATTCAAAAATCTTACTCTACGAGATTCAATTTGTTCAATGTATGAATCATTCGCCCGCCCTTTACTTGAATATTGCTCTATGGTGTATAGCAATTCCAGGAAACATGATCGTATCGCTATAGAAAAGGTACAAAGAGCGTTTACAAAGCGCCTTATTGGTACGAGCTTAGTGTTACCCTATTCTGAGCGATGCGACTTACTTAAGCTTGACCCAATATGGCTTCGACGCCTAAAAGTAAACTTAGCACTTTTTTTCAATATCCTGCACAAAAATGTCCACACCCCTAGCATTGATCTATCACTCATGAAACCAAATGGATACAATACACGCAATAGTGAAAATTCTGTGATGGTAAGAAGGTCAAAGACAAACATATCAGCAAACTTTTTCCTAAATCGGTACTCCCGTATTTGGAACAAATTGCCGACCGATATTCGTACTAGCACATCTGAGTATAACTTTCGTAGAAAGCTTGACGAATATCTTACAGTCAGCAATGTGATTATGCTCCTGCGCTGCCCTACAACTATTCAACAAACGTATGAACAAGGTCCAGACAACATATAACTGAAAGTTGCAATTGACTGTATCAGTCAGATCAACAAACACCCGTTGATTCCCTGCTTACCCTTCTCTTTTATTGCCCACTCCGGATCTGCCTGCCCGAAAGCTCACCGCTGATTAGTGGCTCCACTGATACATTGATGAGTTGGAGGTCCAGGCTTCTGTTATCCTCTTCATCCAATCTTGGCTCACTATACTTCCCCTTGATTTTACTTGGCTCCACTGCAACCATGTGTCAGTTGAATCACTGGCAACTTGGTTAGCTGGACTCCCAAGTCCGGTTAACTATCTCTCCAATCGTAACTTCACTTCCGTTTCACCCGCTGGCGCACCTACCATTCGTTTGTGAAAGCACTGACGCTTTGGTAGGTAAAGCACCCGGATCCTTTCTTTACATCTTTAACCCACCTTGCTCCCCAACACTTAGCTTCGGTTTTCACTTGACCATATCTTGCTGGTGAATCAACCGACACATTGTCAACATCGATATGTTTGCCACTCAGGACTACTGTAACCTCGTAAACATATCACTGGCGTTCTGTTGGACCAATTCCCTGCATAATCAAACTCCTAGCGCAGTTAGCAAAACTACTAAAGGTTCGGCATTCTTGTTCACAGCCCACAACCCACACATCTTAAGTAATCCGAAATCCGTATTGCGCCTCCTAATTGTAAACAACATCTGCAATACAATAATAAGGTAGTTGCTTAAATATTTCCCTTTTTCACTGTGCAGTAATGTGGACTTATTTTTCCCTGTTAGCCAGACCCATACTGCTGTTCCTTATGCTGTGTCCAGAAATTTGATTGCGAGACCCTCCCCACACTATATTATTCTCGATTCCACACATGTACATAATTCCCTAGGAAGTTTTCGACCTCCATCGCACTAATACTTACTAATACTTGCTATTTCCCTTCTATTTACGTTGATCCGGACCACGACTCGTTCAACGGTACGATGAGATACTTGCTACAGAAGAAAGTTGGAGCTGCATAAGAATAAATTACAACTTGAATCCAATCCCACTCAATACGAATCTCCTCGCATCCGATAAACAATTTCAGCTTCAGAGAAAACTTGTACATAATGATCGGTCCAGGGCCTCTGGAACGTGTCTCACCTTTCTGAGAAATATACCTATTATTATTATTATTAGCTGAGTTTCGCTTAGCACGCAGGGTCTTCGAACCATGGAACGCACTACCCAGCGAAGTAGTATTAGCACCAACAGTGCAGGAGTTTGAACATCGACTCGACTCCCTTGGGTTGCAGTTTCAGACATTTTATTATGGTTCTTAACCCATAAGTCCATTTCATTGGCTTCTCACACCTATTACTATGACTGTCTTATCCACACATTCTCTCCTGTACTACAGTTGTCATTATTGTCATTCTTTGTTTCCTTTCTGTTAGCCTTTATTTTTAATCACGCGGCCGGTAAAGCGGGACTGCTAGTGCAGGCCGCGTGGGCATTGATTAGTTGACCGTGATGTGATTCGTGTGTATCGATTTGTCCCTTCTCGGTTTCAAATCCCTCCTGCAAACTCCATCCTGGTTCAACGACGCATTGAAGAAGGAACACACATTGGAATTTTCTTACCGTTCCTGTCCAAATTGAACTTGAACTTGAAGCGCAGTATCAAAGGAGCCAAATAGCGCAAAACCAAGCGACAGCAGCGAACAAGGTTGCAGAACCGAATATGTGCAAATAAAATGACCTGCTGATGCATTTAAACCACACGAGTTGTGGTCAAATACTATGATTTATAAGGCATACCAATCATTCATTTATGAACGAATGTCTAAATGCATTTAGCCTCGACTACCGCATTAATACCTGAACTGGACCGCTGTCCAGTTTCTGTTCAGTTTGCTACGTTCACTGTTGCGATTGTGTTACCAGGATCGTGCCATCCGAACAATGGCGGAAAAAGTGGAGGAGAGAAACGCTAACAGCAGCTAAAGAACAAGCAATATTTTTTTGGTTTTACACACGCTATTTT
>OX104068.1:22961735-23038864 GCA_944474145.2 Dicrocoelium dendriticum | reverse complement strand
CGGTCTCGCTTTGGACGGCTTCCAGTACGACATCAGAGGCCCCTTTAGAGGCATTCCGGACCGCTGGAACACACGACGCGGTATCCATGACCTCAGTCGGATTTTCATCGACAGCAATTAAGATTAGTTGAGTGTCTTCCCCCAATGAGCCGACATCAATAGAGACTCCCATATTCCTCATCATTAACTCCACTTTCCAATCAAGAGGTATGAGGAAGGACCACAACTGCTGGTTACCAAGCCCGACGTTGCTCGATGTCTCCTCAATGACCTCAAAACGCGTAGATCGACGGCGACGGCATAGAACACAATCGAACAGCATGCTATCGCTAGTGGAAAGCATGGCGTACTGATCAGGGCTCAACTCGGTACAGGTCTCATGGTACCATCAGTTGCGTACATAGCACTGCATGCCACCAGACTCGTCCGTCACGAGCTTTGAGCAGCTCCCGCTGCCACATACAGCATTAGATTCGCAGCTCAATGCAGCCGGAGATACATTAGTGTTTGTATTCAGTGAATCCGACATGACGCTTTCAAAGAGTGTGAAACAAGTATCAAAACGTAAAACCGACAAGCTGTTACCTGCAGGGCAGTCAGCAGAAACAGCTACGGGTTAAAACAAGGTGCAGAACGGATTACCAACCACAAGAATACCGAATAAATAGCCAGAGGCTGAAACAGAAAAAGATGGACGACGTTTGGTAAGTACCCGAAAATAAGGTACGACGTAATCCGGGGAAGAAGATGATCCAAAATCCTTTGGATAAAGCGAAATTTGACAAAAGTCAAATTTTTGCACGACACTTGTAAACGCTGTTCCGGAACTGTCCTTTGATAGTAAAACCTCAAAAAGACAGCAGGAAGAAGATGGCAGGAACAGAAAATTGTGTTGTTTCGGAAGTTTTCATGGTACAACTCGTATATAGCAACGAGTTACCTAGCGACGTTGCCAAGGAGGGTAAATGTGCAAATACCTGGAAAAAGCTGGATGGCGTGTGGGAAATGGGGTTGCGTGTGAATTATGATGCCATGGAAAGTGTTACCGGTAAGGGTGCATGTGGGTAAGAGTTGTTATAAGGTTTCGGTGGCCACAGTTGTTTTTTCTGCTACAGCATTGGCTGCGGATGACAGTGAGATCTTCCGATCTTTGGTTATTGGGAAGTACGAAAGTGTTTAAGACATTGAGGAGTAATTAAGACGTTTCCAGATTGAAACGTTGATTTATTTTTCCCGAGTTACCTCAACCTCTGTTGCGGCGTACCAGCGCGCAAGACGAAAGCAGTTACCGGAGGTAAACGGCTACAGTTACTTACTGTACCGTTGCGTACATTGTGAACGTTCAGGATCGCATGGCAAGCGGTAAGTCAATATTTATGCAACACGGAGACTAACGCCTGTAGATACGAATCCTACAAATGCGATGCGCGATTCTCGGTGGTTTTGATGGATGGAAAATATGTCGTGCGAAGTTACTTCATGATCCATAGTCATGATTTTCACTTGGGTATACCCTGGCTGTACGCACGCAACCGTCGGCTGTCTCCGCGGCAAGAGAAGGAGGTTCTGCGTTTGATGGACAGTTTTGATGGCACGCATGATTTGAGGCGCTTCATCTCTCAAGAGTACGGCAAACGTGTAACCTGTGTGGACTTGAGCAATTTGCGCCTTCGTCATCGGAATGCG
This sequence comes from Dicrocoelium dendriticum, assembly GCA_944474145.2. Lineage (NCBI taxonomy): Eukaryota > Metazoa > Platyhelminthes > Trematoda > Plagiorchiida > Dicrocoeliidae > Dicrocoelium > Dicrocoelium dendriticum. The sequence goes on along the minus strand of OX104068.1, from coordinate 23,037,178 downwards.
ACCTCAGGGGTAGTGTCGGAGGTGACAAAGATGTTGGGAGGGCACGGTGTTTGCCCATTGGTATCTGAAAGTAGCCAGGTTCGTAATGTATTCTACTGTAGTGACAATGACATTTTACTCCATCAAACATCACCATCCGGCCTTGCACACATAGGCTTCCTCTATTGACGGCGACAGAGGATAGGTGATCCCCACCACCACCCGTAGCTGCGGCGACGGGGGTGATCCCACCGGCAACAATTTCAGGTTGGTACCGTTGCTGTTGCTGAAGGGCTGCTGCGGCTCCTTGGTGATATGGGCATATGGCGATGTGCCTGCCGACGTAGCAACGTGTAGAGACGACGGGAGGTAAAAAGGAGCTCCACTCGGCTGCGGTAGCATCATTTTGGCGTACGAAATTGCTGTCTGGGCAAGCATTTGGTAGTCCTGGCTAGGCATAGCAGAAACAGCCATTCCATTCTGATAGCCCTAGGGCATTGCACCACAAGCGAAGAACAAAGTTGTTGTTAAATCTGGCGTTGGAAATATTTGCTGCTTCCTGATGGCATGTCCGATATTGAGCTTCCGGTCTTTAAAAATCAGCGTTTCGGACTCAGTATCAATTATATATTCTGCCATTTCTTGGCTCTCAAACGTAACAAATCCGTAGCTCCCCTTAGAAACGCCGAGTCGGTCACTTATTATCTTTACATTTTTCACTTGACCAAAACTAGAGAAGGAACTTTTCAAATTCTGCTCAGTAGTGTTCGAAGGTATGCCACCAACAAAAATGCGATTCGGAATAAGGGTACCAAATTTAAGAGGGTTCGATGATCCCCAGCCAGAGCAGCAGGGACCAGTGCTGTCTCGGGCAGAAATCTATCCGAGTGATCACCAGTTTGCAGATTTATTCCAGTCATCAGGGGAGCAGGGGCGATGGAAGGGATGCCAGCGCGACGAAAACCGCCAGCGGGTTGTAATACTGACGTCTGCGACATCTGAGGATTCTGTATGTCGTTCTGAGAGACCATCTCGGAGAATGCGCTCAACTTGACTTGACGACTTGCGTAATGATCCGAGGCCAGTTGGCAAGTGTTCATCCCAGCCGGAGACAAAAGTGAGGTAAACAGCGTTGTATGTTGCCGTGCCGGGGGCACCAACGACGCTCGTGCGTGGGCTATGGTTATCAAATTTTGTCTGGAAGCCGCTTGGGGAGTATTAAACACAGCCGTCGATGATCGTTGCTGAGTTCGCCTCAATTGAGGCTGCCATACTGGATGCATCGGCGCATTATGCTGACCTGAAGCGGAGTCGTGTTGCTGCAATCGCAATAGAGGATCATAGGCAGCATTTGGACACAAGCAGGCAGCATGCAGCTGATGGTTAGCTAAATGACCAAGCTGTTGTGAATGACGACGGAGCGGTGTTCCGTCACAAGGGAAAGGGACGGGATTAGACTCCAGCAAACCAGAGCGGTGTGTGCTGTGATCTGTACTGTAATCACTAGTCGAGTTGGTTGCACAGGGCGAGCTGGTTTGCTGGAAAAACATGAGTTCGTTTCCGGTCCCTGCAAGAGGGCTGTACAAGTAGGTAACGGGACCGAGAGCTGCGGTTGATGAACACTGTTGCTGTTGGTGCAGGACTTGATTGGCTTTCGGAATGGAATATCTGTTTCTGCTATGCCTGGCCAGGACTACCAAATGCTTGCCCAGACAGCAATTTCGTACGCCAAAATGATGCCACCGCAGCCGAGTGGAGCTCCTTTTTACCTCCCGTCGTCTCTACACGTTGCTACGTCGGCAGGCACATCGCCATATGCCCATATCACCAAGGAGCCGCAGCAGCCCTTCAGCAACAGCAACGGTACCAACCTGAAATTGTTGCCGGTGGGATCACCCCCGTCGCCGCAGCTACGGGTGGTGGTGGGGATCACCTATCCTCTGTCGCCGTCAATAGAGGAAGCCTATGTGTGCAAGGCCGGATGGTGATGTTTGATGGAGTAAAATGTCATTGTCACTACAGTAGAATACATTACGAACCTGGCTACTTTCAGATACCAATGGGCAAACACCGTGCCCTCCCAACATCTTTGTCACCTCCGACACTACCCCTGAGGTCGCATTCCGATGACGAAGGCGCAAATTGCTCAAGTCCACACAGGTTACACGTTTGCCGTACTCTTGAGAGATGAAGGGCCTCAAATCATGCGTGCCATCAAAACTGTCCATCAAACGCAGAACCTCCTTCTCTTGCCGCGGAGACAGCCGACGGTTGCGTGCGTACAGCCAGGGTATACCCAAGTGAAAATCATGACTATGGATCATGAAGTAACTTCGCTCGACATATTTTCCATCCTTCGAAGCAACCGAGAATCGTTGTTCGTGAACTTAACAGGTCTCGAGTTTTCCTTCTTCTGATGAGACGTCCTATAGCTCGCGGCAAGCTGTGGAGGCGATGCGGAAGATTGTGCCTTGCAGCATACCTTGACGCACTGTGATGATCCTAAATGTGCTGCTCAGTTGCACGCGTTTCGACGTTATCATCCCACCGCGACGGTGGTATTTTGCCAGTACCATGTGAAAGTGCAGATGGCTAGACGTTGCGGTCGCCTAGGTGGGATATAATAGATGCTCGCCGAATGCAATTACGCGCTTGGCTTCATAACCTGATACATACTCGTGATTCGTCGGTGTTTGGAAGATTATTGAACGCGGTGAGGCGTGCCAATCCTGACTGCTAGGGGTATTTGTGCGCAACGTGGCCAAGGGGCGCTAATGGGCGAAGACTTCTGTCAGCTTCACACCCGGACATCCTCGGCCTACGGGGTTCCCGTGAAACGGAAACAGCATACTCTGGGAGTGGTTTCAGAGGACCTCTGCGGAGGATGTCAGCAGAAGGCTGATGCGGAAGTTCGCGTGGACGCGATGCCTGCTCCCAGTGGTACCATGCGTCATGTGTGCGGTATGCCGTTGACGAGGAATTCATTTGCTTTTCTTGCAGGTCTAGTGTCTGTGGAACGTGCATGAAAGGCTTAGCGTGGCACACGCTGCAGTTATGCGTAGTTTGCGTGACCTTCCATTGTGTCCATGTTGGTTATAGCAGACAGAATTGAATTTTCCCGTTGATATGATTACGTGCAAATGAGAAGTGAAGTAGGTGCCGAGAGAGCCGCAGCACCGGGGAACGATTATGCGACGGTAAGTTTTCAATATCCCCGTAATGAACCTTGATTTAGCCCCTATCATTCCGCTGTCATTTCCACAGGGAAACTCCCTGCCAGTGAAGGATTCCCAATGTACTTCGGATGTCGTTTGATGATTGCATGATACGTACCCTTAGGTAACGTCGCTTCTCCGCCTTTATGGTTCTTTCAAAAGCACGGCGACATTACTGTATAATTTCCGTGATACTGCACCATGCCAGTGACCCTCCACTCAGGTGATGCTTCCTCCATGTCATGTCTTCCTGTCATAGTCTTAAGTTTCTATTTGTTATGTTAAACATTGCTTCCCTTTCACATCATCTGTTATCTGCGGCAAACATATCTTTTGGACGTACCACCGTCGCTCAGCCGCGTCGGACGTCTTCCCTCTACCGTCTCAAGCACGCTGCATACCTGGTCGCAGGTGCGGTTCCGTTTAGTTGATGTCCACGGTTGCAATCACGCTTTGATGTGCGCGGAGCCTCTCGTTGCAACGTACCGCCGCCACTGAGCCACCTTCGAGGCATCCGAGCCGCCGTTGGAAGCTTCATGCATACCCATTCCCAGGTAAGCATTGTTATCCATGCTGCGTGTTGTTTTACAGGGGAAGTGAAATGCGCCGCCCACTTCCTTGCAGGTTGGCACCGCAACTAAGCCATCTCCGAAGCACCGCTTCTGTTGTCATGGCAGACAGCATTGCAGTTTTCCGTTGATGGGAACATGTGTGATTAAGAAGTGAACAACGTGCCATGAAAGCCGCCGCCTCGCCGTGCCATTATGCGCCGGCAAGTTTCCCCTTTCACCTAATGAACGAGTAGTTAGGTCCGCATCATCGGTCTCTCATTTCCACAGCCACATTTCCCTGCCAGGGAAGGCGTTCTGATGTACCTCCGATACAGTGTGATGGTTGCATGATAGGTAGGGACACATTGCGTTGCTTGCCCGCCTTCACCTCTCTTTCGGAACCAGGGCGACGTGATACCGCACTACGCAACAGAGCCTCCTCTATGGTAATGCCTCCTCCATGTCATGTCTCCTTGCAACATTGTCGCAAGTGTCCTTTTTCTATTTAAAACATAGCTTCCCTTTCAGAGCCTCTGTGGTATGCGGCGCACATAGACTTCCGACGTAACACCGCCACTCAGCCGCCTCCCAGGTATGGCCTCCGCCATCTCATGCACGCTGCATACGTAGTCGCAGGTGCGGTTTGTTTTCCATGAAGACTTCTGTTTCAGAGACGCAGTGATGTGCGCGGAGCACCGCCTTGCAACGTACTACCGCCACTGGGCCACCTCCCACCTATCGCCTCCGCCATGTGATACAGCATTCATACGTAGTCACTGGTAACCTTCGTTTTCCATGATCACCACTGTTTAACAGCAACAGTAAAATGCGCCGTCAACTGCCTTCCAAATTAGCACCGCCACTGAGCCACCTCCCACGAATCCCCTCCGCCATTTTATGTGTCATGGAAAGCTATCCACAGGTGACTGGTCATCTTGGTAGACTTATCTTTTGCAGCCACAGGTAACGGCCCTCCCATTGCCTTCCGGCAACAGGATAACACTGCACGTATTCCCAGGTGTCGCCTCCGACCTGCCGATGCATGGCACCGCATGACTTGCATCACCAGGTTCGCCATGACTGCAGGTAAGTCCCTTTGCGGTAATCCCCCTTCAATAAATATGGTACGTACAGCCACCTAAAAGCGTCGAACTACGGTTACCCACCGTCCATGTTGCCACGGCGACATAGCCAAATTAGTTAACATCTCCGTACTCCGGTTCCTTAGCGCAGGTTACCTCGTTGATGAAGTGCATGTGGTTTCCGCCTCATCGGGTTAGTAAGTCACGGTAGCACGTCCATTTCCTATTGTTGTTGCCTCCGTTACGTCAGTTGTCGTGAACGACCCAACGGCCGTTTCCAGGGCCACCCCCTGTCCTATGGCTTCGCGTCTCCCCTCCGTGGGTTGTAGCACGCGGCACATAGGTGCAGCTGTTGCGTCTGTGGTTGAGGGATCCGGGAACCATTTCTCCGTGTTCTTGCTGCGTGGGTAACGAGCCATTAATCAGCTCACCTGCCAGGTCGGGAATATCTGTGAATGGCTTAAACACCATACGTCATTTGTGCCTCAGCTTTGCATCGTGCGGTTTACTACACCATTGCATTGCGCCGTTCCGAAGGAAAACGCCACCGTGTTTCTGTCATGCGGTGACGCTTGTGGGGCACGCTCGCGGGAGTACCACTTCCATTTACCAGAGCGGGGACCTGGACGCCAAGCAAACAATTCGCAATAACGCCGGTTATTAACCTATTGTAAACATGGCATTCCTACTTGTCGCTTGCATTTGTTCCACCATGCACTATTCCACTTTAACACCATTTCCAATGACAGCCCTAACATTACTTCCACGGCTGCATTTAACTTAATTATCTCCATATATTGTGTGTCAGCTCCCGTTCATGAACGGTGTTTTTAGGTCCGCCTAAGCATTCGAATCAAAATGATGGGGTAATGCAGTGCAATGTATTGCTGACTTCCCACTTGGTGAGATTGCTTGCTTCATCGCATCCACTCTTCATACATGGTAATAGGGAATCACCGTCCGCGGGTTTGCCGTAAGCCAACACCGCCGGAGGAAGGTCATCAGGCCACGCGGCTTCATTTAAGTTCGGCATTCTCATTTCATTTTATTCTTCTTAGCGGAGGGTGGATCCAAATAGACAGCGGACGAAGCAGGGCGATCAGTGGCCGGAGAGAAATGTAACCAATCAGACCGATTCCATGGCCTTTGAAGGTGATCAGCCGAACGCTTTCAGCGTTTGCATAAGTTGTGCATCCGCTGTCAACGCTGGTCACCTATAGTTTTACTAACACCAGGTCTCCCAGTTGCTGTAACACATCTTCAAGTTAGATAAGTAACAGCAGGCGCACCAGCCAAAGGTTGATGGTGGGTGCTGCAATACATTCTGCGCTTCTCCGTGCTTCATATTCTTAGGATTGGCGCTTTTGCATTACATCCACCAGGGTGCTTCTTCCCCACGGGCCCACTTCCTTACTGCACCATGGCGCTAAGTCTCCCCCACGTACAGCAACGGCCATGTGATGCATCATTGAAACCTATCCGCAGGTAACATGAGTTTTCCATGATACGTTCTCTTTCAGAGCCACAATCACGTGCGCCGCGCATTCACTTCCCACCTAAAGGCGCCACTGAGCCTCATATAAAGTATCGCCTCTGCCTTGCTATGCCATGACCTCAGATGCTTTACGAGGTCATTTTATCTCCATTTTGTAGGTCCTGCATTTATCCACATTCATCGTTTGTTTTACTTACCCTACTTACCTTCCTTACATTGTGCAGCTGCGGTACCTCACTGACGCACGGCAGGTTTCAGTGTACATGTTTCCCTTCAACGACCCTATTCACATGGATCCGCAGGCGGTTCACCTTACGTTCCAGTCACCCCTCACCGTCAGTTACCCTACGCCAAAAAGGTAAGTCATTACTAAACACCCGAACTAATGCCGGGTCTCTTCATTTCAGGTACGTTGAGAAGTATCCACAAACCATTTCGCAGGGTTCTCGCCTGCTGAGTAACGAGTCTTCAAGCATCTCACCCACGAGGTCAGGAATATTTGTGAATGGTTGAAACTTCATACGTCCGCAGTGTGTCTACTTCCCTTCGTGCCACAGTAGATGCATCGAAGTCAACGAAACTCCTTGCAATACCAAAGGTTAGTAACGTGTTGCGAACATCGCATTCCTACCTATGGCATGTTTACTTTACATCAAGCACCGTTACCGTTTATCACCGTAACACTACTACACGCATAACTTCACCTCCACCGACTAATTTTTGCGTACCCATTTCTCCGTATACCGTGTCCCCTGCTACTCATCTTTGATGCCTTCGGTCGGCAACAGGAATTCAAATCACAAGGAAGGGGTAATGCAGTACAATGCACTGCTGACTTAGCAACTGATGGGGAGATAGCTTGTTTCATCGAAAAGAATCAAGTTGCATGCTAATAGAGATCACATTACACGTCTTAGTCAAGTATTCCGGGAAGAGGCACCCGGTGCTCTACCAGTTGCCATGAAACATCCTAAGTTCCATAAGTAACAGGAAGCGCGATAGCCCACGGTTCACGGCGACTTATGCACAGCGCACACCTCTTACCTGTGGTTGCAAATCTTAGGATGAGGGTCTGGCGAACAATCACATGGCCATGTGATTATTCAGTAAAACAAAGTCACAGGCACCTTAGCTTTGCTATCATAAGTTATCTTTAAGAGCCCCAGTGGATGGCGTAGTTATACCCCATGAACAGAGGTTAGCCACGTCTTTTGCACAAAATTACTATGCGATATCAATATTTCTTTTACTATGTCATTCCCGGAGCATTGCATCTGGTAACTAGAGTAGGGGGCATTAGCTTCCACATCACAATACCTGCACCTACCTATTGCTCCGGATCATACTTCGGCCTACTTACATGTACGGATCAGTGCACAATTCCTATGTTTCATAACCGTCAGTAAGGGTATTCCTTCCTTCCAATCGTATGTGACATCTACCAAAGTAGTGTAGTATCACTGTCCTGCTTCCATTACATCTATATTCCAGCACCTTCACAGTGGTACTTAATGTGAGAGGATAACACATCAGCAGCCAGTTATGCGGAGTGCATAAAACGCCCTGGTTGCGTACATAGATATCATCCTAACTCCAGTACCGGGACATCATGGGTGAGGTAACTGCGCATCTCCTGCGTAAATAAGTCGCCTTTGTATCCGGACGCCTGCGCCTGCAGAGGGACCATGGATGGCTTCCTTTGCAACATCCAAAGCTCCATCCATATCCCATATGCAGTGTAAACCGGAGGGAATAAGACTAAGAGGCATGGGCATGTGAGCCACGTTCCATCAAAGGAGGCGGCCAACACTTCTTCACAGCAAAGGCAAACACGCTGTATTTAGGGAAGCAAACGTACACAAGGCAGTGACTGCACCGTAGTCCGCTCCACACTGTGTGCATGAACCCACGCTTTAATTCCAACACCCCGCCGGAAGCGCTTACCTTATCTGCAGGACCCGTACATATATTGTTGGTGGCATCCGGCTTCGGATTTGCCTGCCACTGTGGAAAGTCACAGGATGCCTGCGCCTACAGAGGGACAATGGGTGACTTGCGCTGCACCACCCACAGCTCCAACCACACACCCCATATCCAGTGTAAACCCGAAGGAATAAGACCGGGAGGCATGCGGATGGGAGCCACGTTTCAACAACGGAGCCGGCCCACACCCCTTTACAGGCAAACATAAGCACACTATATTTGGGAATCAATTGCACACAAGGCGGTGGCTGGACCGTAGTCCGCTCTATACTGAGTGCATGGAACCACTCTTTGATCCTAACACAGTCACAAGGACCGTGCACCCCGTCCCCTCCAGCAACGACCAGCTGTCTCCTGGAGCCAGTATGGACGAGGTAGTGGGTAATAGACAGGTAGGCAACTTGTCAACATGCACATCAAGCGCAGCCACGCCGGGGATATCAAACAACAGCCAATCACTTGAGAAAGAGAGAGACAAGCAAATAACTCGATTAATGCATAACGGAACGGTGACATAAACCTTAAGTTAATGAGCATATGTAAGACGTTGTTTACAAAGGAATCCTAGATTAGTTCGCGAGGTCAGAAAGTATACTTTACGGAATATCTCGAACACAAAATGCTATGAAAATCGACTACAATTGGCTTAAGCGAAGGGTGCAAGTTAACGGAATAGAGTACAGGTCGATATTTATATGAGAAACAAAAGCATTTAGGCAAAATTGAAAACCCACCACCTGAAATGAAGAGACTTAGCAAGCAAGCACGCGGTTAAGAAATCGAATGCAGCCTGCATACAAACGGTGCTGTCTACCTTCTCAGCAGGACCCGTCCTCTCTTCTGTAGTGGTCCCGAGTGGCCTCGCTCATGGCTCACTAGGAAGGGGGACATATATCTTAAAGTACTGGCCATCTGAAGTAAGTTGTTTAAAGAAGAATGCGAGATAAGTTCAAGAGGTCAGAAGGCAAACTTTACGGAAATGCCACCAACACAAAAATGTTTTCGGAAAGGGCTAGAATTGGCTTAAGTGACGTGTGCGAGTTTATAGAAGAAAGTACGGGTAGACATTTACACGAGAAAGCAAAACATTGCGACAAAATTGAAAACCCACCACCTGAAATGAAGAGACTTAGCATGCAAGCACGCGGTCAGTAAATCGAATGCAGCGTACCTACAAACGCTGCGCCGGTTCTGCCTACCTCCACTGCCGAACCCGTCGTCGCTTCGGTAGTAGTCCCGAGTTGCCTCGCTCATGGATAACTATGCCTGCCTGACTAAGGCACTCGCGACCGCATGTGCTACAGCACCATGCACTCGATGTCGATGAACTACAATCTATCAGTGCTTGCCGCTTCCGCACTTGCCGCTTCTTCTCTGCATGCATGAGGTCTTTCTCCCGCACTTTAAAAACTGCCTTTGTTCTGAGATCGCGCCATACGCGCCGATAACAGCTTTCGCTTCCCATAACCTGCAATCAAGACTAGAACGTGTGAGGCTCACTTTGATCATGTCCTGATAACGTATCTTTGGTTTCCCCACGTGCCGCTTCCCTATACTCAGCTGACCATATAATAGCTGCTTCGGTATCCGAATCGAGTCCATACGCCACACATGACCGAGCCATCTCAGGTGTCGCAGTAAAAGTATGCCGTCCAATGCATACATCACACTTCGGCGCAAAACTTCCGTGTCTGCAACTCTGGGGCCCCAGCCGATGCGCAAACTTCGTCGCAGACACTGCTGATGGAACCGCTCGAGATATCGCACATCCCGACGGTACATGGTCTACGTTTCACTGCCGTACAGAAGAACGGACAGTACCATGGATATGTACACCATCAGCTTTGTGCCAATGCTAATTTGCTGGTTGTTACACACTCGGTACCCAAGCTTCCCGAATGTCGCCGCTGCCTTCGACACGAGAATACGCAACTCAACGTGTAGCTGCTGGTCAGTCGACATCACACTCCCAAGGTAGCTGAAGCGGGAGGTGGTTTCCAATACTTCAGCACCAATGCTGATTCGCGGCAATATTGAAGATTGCACCTCCGGTGAATGCTAAAAGAGACAGACAGTTTTGCTTGTGTTGATGGTGAGCCCGAATTTGGCCGCTGTCGAAGCCAGAGCACTAGTCATGTGCTGCAACTCATCCGCGCTGTGTGAAAACAACGCACAGTTGTCAGCAAAAGGCAACATATGGATAGTTGTCTCACAGACTAGAGTTCTCGCACCGAGACGACGGATGTTCAGCAACCCACCATCAATACGGTGCTAAACACGAACACCGTAAGCACAAGCGGCATCAAAAGCATAAGACAACATTGCATGAAGATATATATTAAACAGGGCAGGAGCTAAGACACAGCCTTGCTTCACACCAGAGACAACTGCAAAGTCATCCGAGGTCTCTCCACTCAGCTGCACCCACGCTCGCATACCACAGTGCAGACATTCAAGTAAACTTACCAACTTACGCGGGCAACCAAACTTACCCAACACCAGCCACAGTGCCTCGCGGTTTACCGTGTCCAACGCCTTAGTGAAATCAACAAAAAGCGAGTACAATTGCTGGTGTCGTTCTCTGCACTTCTCTTGCAACTGACGAGCCACAAACACCATATCTATAGTGCTGCGACCCGAACAGAACCCACACTGCACTTCCGCCACGTTAAATTCCACAACCTGACTGACGAGGCGGTTGTGCAGGATTCGGGCAATCACTTTGCCCACACAACTCAGCAAGTTGATGCCACGATAGTTCCTTCAACATTGGTAGCTACCTTTGCCCTTGTACAGTGAAAGCACAATGGCATCCTTCAACTCAGGAGGCACCTCCTCCTCAACCCACACGCGTTGCACCAAGTGGTGCAGCGCAGTCAACAACGCGGGTCAGCCGTGTTTCAATACTTCAGGCGGGATCCCGCAACCTCTGGCACACTTGCCGTTTTGCAGCTGAGCAAGTGCTCTCTGCGTCTCATCCAGTGTCGGCGTATCAGCCAGACTCACCTTCATATCGTGCTGCTTGAGGCCGTTCAAGGTGGGCTAGTCGATCTCTGAACGGTTGTTCAAGCGACAGTCAAAGTGTTTCCGCCAGATCTGCATTATGTCTGCAGTCTGGGTGCAGTTAACGACTGAACTACCATCGATCAGTGTCCCCAGAGGCTCCAATCTCGGTCCATACACTGCCTTCAACGAGTCAAAGAATTCCTTGTGTTGACGGCTTTCGGCGTAGCATTCCATCTGCTTCGCCTTCTCCGTCCACCATGCAGGTTTAATGCGACGGAGGTCTCGGGTCAGTCGCCGTCGAAGTTTGCGAAACTGACTACTATTTCCCAAGTCACTGGGGTCTGCAACATGTGCAGCAAATGCTGCATTCTTCTCCAACACCAATGCGCTGATCGTCAAAGTGTTGTCATCAAACCAATCAGGCCGCTTACAGTTTGCGTGCCCGATGGTCTCCTTGGCAGCAGCTGTCACCTGGTCGCGAATGTGGTGCCACAGGTCGCCCACTGTGGCTATGCAGTCCACATCACCACAAAGGCGTGCAGCCATCGCCTTCTCCAGCTCAGTACGTTTCGCCTCAGCACCGAGTGAGAGAATGTTAAATTTACGCCGATTCACGGCGGGAGTGCAATACATAGATTTACGAAAATATATGTACAGTTTGGTCTGCAACAATTTGTGATCAGTGCCACACTCAGCTCCACGCAGTACACGTGTCATGCGCAGTTCACGCTGACGTACGATGACATAGTCGAGCAGGTGAGCGTGACCACTCCGTGGGTGCGTCCAAGTTGCTATATCACTCGCACTCAGTGCAAACCGATTGTTCGTGATCGTCAGGCCGTGAGTAGCACACAGTGAGAGCAGCCTGTCACCGTTCGCATTGGCTGAACCAATGCCATGCGCACCGATAACATCTGTCCACGCTGATGCATCACGCCCAACGCGCGCGTTGAAATCACCCAGCAGAAATGGTCCGTCGCTCCTCGGCACAGACGGTAGCACGGAGGATAGCTCAGTGTAGAACTGAACACGCGTGTCACCAGGATAACACATGGTGGGACCGTACGTGCTTATAAAAGTAGCAAACTTACCTCTTCCGAGTCGTAGGCAAACAGTCATCAGTCGCGCGCTGATGCCTGCTGGTTCACCCACCAGCTGGCCATTCAGGCGATCGGATATTGCAAATCCGACCCCATGATCACGTAGTGCTGAGGCGGCGTTGCCCACCCAGTAGAATGTGTAGCCAGCACCTGCTTCATGTAACTTACCTTTCTTAGCGAGCGCAGTTTCACTGAGTGCCGCCATTTTCGATGTTGTAGCGCGCCAGCTCCATCTCGACCAGTGCAGTGTGGCACTCCGGGCGCTCGCTGGAGTTCCGGTCCAGTAGTGTGCGCACGTTCCAGCATCCGATACTGAGTGTTTTGCGCTTGGGCATACGATTGCATTGGGGGCAATCGCACGCGGTGTGGTCGTTGTGCTTCGGAGGTTTGCTTGAGGGACTCCACCCGGAGCCTTTGGCTCAACAGCCTGATCCGCAAGGCAGTGGGGAGCAGATCCAGCTCGGGAATGTAATTGCAGTGACAAATGGGGATCTGCTTGACGGCCGTCACACGCAGCCTTTGAGTTTCTGGAACAATTATCATATGTTTTGCGACCGTAATTCGATCCGCACCTGCGACCACGGCCAGACGCAGGTGGGGTTTTGCGGGTTTGCACCCATTTGACCAGGGGCTGCCTGGCTTGAGGCGGGCAGTAGCAAACTATTGAACACCCGGAGGTGCCCTCCCACCGTCAGAGACAATGCGTGGCCCTCGTGCCCTACGTCAATCTAGCTGTGAGCTTATAACCCGTAGACCTGTTGTCTTTCGTGGCTAGGTTTTACTGGAAGTGGGCCATCGACCACTTCCTAACCGCCGAAGAGGATGGACTAGTTTACCGCCGGGGCGCCCAATCCTGACAGGAGAACGACTCGGGTCCTCAGCCAAAGCATTTGATCAAATGAACACCCGAAAGACAGCGGGTCAAGCACATGGTCAGTTAGCCGACTGATGCGGATTGGTGTCTTGGATCTTAGCAGGGAGCAGGGCGAAACCCAACTCCCACCCAGCGGTCGCCGCGTGGAGGCGCCCAGGACATGAGACTATGGCGCTGCAGAAGCAGCAGTGGGTAGACCATCTGTCAGGATCTAGCCACCCCCAGCCTCAGCGCACCGTAGGCCCTCGCGCGTATATACATATACATAAACATATATATACATATACATATATATGCACTACCTCTTCCATACTGGCTCCAGGAGACAGTTAGTCGTTGCTGGAGGGGACGAGGTGCACGATCCTTGTGGACGTGCAATGCGCGAAGTGTAGTTCCAGGCACTCATTGTGGAGTGGACTACGGTCCAGCCACCGCCTTGTATTTGCTTGATTCCCCAAACACAGCGTCCTTGTGTTTGCCTGCGAAGGAATGTGGGCCGGCTCCCTTGATAAAACTTGGCACTCATCCACATGCCTCCCGGTCTTATTCCTTCGGGTTTACACCGGATATGGGGTATGTGATTGCAGCTGTGGGTGGTGCAGCGCAAGCCACCCATGGTCCCTCTGTAGGCGCACCCGTCCTGTGGCTGGCCACAGTGACAAGCTAATCCGAATCCGGATGCCGCCAAGCATAGATTGAATGGGATTATTCAGAAGTTCCAACGCTGTGCTCGCACGATCAGCTTCCTGCTAATTGGCACGCAAATAATATCAACTCGCAACGTATTCATAAGCTCCGTTACACATGTAAACTTCCCACAATCTCGTGCACGTTTATCACTGGTTATGATATATATATATATATATACATATATATATATATATATATATATATATATATATATATATATAAATGCAAGTGCTCGTTCATGTACGCAATTTTTTGTACCCTCATTGGTTGCACGTACTCATGTATGTATCCTTATATACCGGTATAAATGGCTGTATCCATATGTACAGGTATGCATATACATGCGACAAATAAATATATCCATATATATGCGTGTAACATACAAACACATATGTATACAAATATATATTTACACCGCCACATCTACATACTTACCTTATTAGGACGGATGGACATATATATATATATATATATATCGCTTAAAGGTACGCCTTCTCAAATTCCGCTTACATATGTACCTTGGCATCTGGGCACATCCCAACTTATGCTTATTTGCATAGAGCTCCGCAACCACGTACACATACCTAAACCACTTAAGCACTTGCAAATATTCATCTTCACTGACACAAACAACAAACCCTATTCCGTGCATCCTCATTTAACATTAACCATTTATAGGCACAACAATACAGTAATAGAATTTGTTAGGCAGTCAGTATTCCTAATCACATTTCTGCATGTTGTTCCGTATGTTATTAACCATGCACATAGTGATGCCTTTGTCATAACAGTTAGTTCTTTCATATTTCTGCAGATTCACAACTTTACGTTTACTTCCAGGTTATCTTCTAGGCATAATCCGTAAAATTCACACCTATTATTTACGCCCCACCGTTCATTAGCACTACTCAGAATAAATAAATTGCCTTCAAATGTTGCAATTAATGTCGTCTATGTACATCATCACTGCAATTAAACTTCCGTGTGGATTTCTCAACCTTCCACCTACTAAGTTGTAAAATGTCATTTCCGTTTATAATACACAGACAGCTTCTGTATCAATACACGCAACCTTTCGAAGCATTTTCCACGCAAAAATAATACTAAATTTCTTCAACGAATTTTCAGCGCATTCTCATCCGTTGGATTTCCGCCACCATTACGACCTTCGTTATTTTATCCACTTTACCTCATTAAAATGTTTACACAGTATACGCCATGTATTACTATTAAACGATTTACTTCAATTTATGCTACCTATCCTTAGTACTATGAATGCAATTTATTCAAGTCAAAAAACGGATGTACCAGTTGCCATCAGAACAATTTAAATTTAACCGCGTACCTGTTATCAAACGGTCCCGTATTCTAAGTGCGTTTTCGCACAAACGCTAAGAACGGCTCCACAATGATTTCGGCCTTTGGGACAGCTTCCTTTGGCTCACGGTCCTTACTCGCATTCCTAGACGCAATGCAACCACTATTGCCTCTTGTGTGCCGTTTCTCCCTTGGTTTATGCGGGATTACGCTATTTGTCTTTTATTGAATAATTGTTTTAACAATCCTGAAAAGGCTACCTTATTATTCCATTTTCTCGTGATTTCAAAGGGCTTAGAATTGCCCACTTCATCGGAATCTGTTGAGTCGCTGATCTTCGCGTCAGATATATCGATAAAACTTGCTTTTTAAGCAATTACTTGCGAGCGAACTTATTCCTTGTTCAGTCGTTGTCACCAATGCTTTGGATGCTTGCCTGTCTTTTGACTGCCCTACGTTGTCAAACTACCCTTCCCCTTGTTGCGCTGTTTCCTATCCGTCAAATGCCGCTTTACTAGAATCCAGTATGGGGATCCGCTCCGTGCTTTTGAACTGATCAGTGGATCTTCAGTTATCCCTGTATCGATGTCTGCTCTCTCGCAAAGATCCAGTTGTTATATCCGCTGAGTCCACTTCGGCTGTTTGACTTAGCGAATCCATTTCAATACACTCGTGGCACACTTGGCCTTTCCGACAGGTGATCTCGTCGATTGCGTAGCTTGCCACCATAAATCCGTTTACGTACTTGCTAATTATCTATTCTTTCTCTGAACCCTCTCCGTCGCGCTTGTTGTCTTGCGCAGGACTGAGCGTTGCACACCAGTAAAGAGCATCATGGTTTCTCTGGAAAGTTTGCTGCTTATGTTTGTCTCGCTGGACAAGAAATTTAAATGGATGGTGAAGGGTCTAGAACGCTCACGCCTTCTTTGTCAGGAGACAGTAGAAGACCCTGCCAAGCTATCAGACAATGCATCTGTTTGTTTACTGTCAAATGTCAGATTAACTGTTAGAAACGATTCTATTAGTAACGAACCCTCAGAGAGCGTGTTTGATTCCGCTGTCAGCGAAGGAGTGCAGCAGGCTTCTGCCCTTGTGAAAAGAAAGCGAAAAAGGTTAAGAAAGCGACAACAAACTGTGCAGGCGTGATGGGTCCGTCGAGAGCCCTATGCCCAATTCCCTCAATTCCTACTACCATGGAAGCATAACAGCTGGAAACATCTACGACATTAGAGTGTATAAAAATGGACGCTAAAATGAAATCACTGAGGGCCATGGAGCGTTCGGCAAATACCGCCTAGCGAAGACGCGTGTACCGACAGCATTGTTATTTTCAGAAACGCCACTGAGTCACTAGCTGTTCTGTCAAAAGATCGTACGCCAACTGACCTTCAATGTTTTAGAATATGCGTTAACGAGCTCCTGCCGCCTGGCTTCCCCTCCGTGTCTGTTAGCAAAATAACCTGACTCGGTAAGTTGCCAGCTGACAAGTCTCGCCCGCGCTTGTTGCAAGTTGTTCTGTTCAATCCGAAGGAGCGCCAGGCAAAACTGCGGTTGGCCCTTAAGCTCAAGTCTACTGATGTCATTGTGCATCCGGAACTTCCATTGGCGGATAGGCTGATATTGCGGGAAGCTGTGAGAGCCGCCGTGAAGAAGAATAAAATGTTCTTCGCTTGGTGGATTTTCGTGTGGTGAACCGGCGATCCACTTCCGCCCTACCAGAGCCGATGCTGCTGGCACACGATCCCGGACTCACGAGGCTTTATCCCTTCAGGTGATCTTACGTAATGTGGGTAGGTTGCGAAAAAGGCTTCGCGGCGTCGGCGCTCTAGTCGACGACTGCCGTTCAGATTTTCTCTTGTTTACTGAAGCGCGTTTATCCACCGATGTCACGGACAGTGTAGTGGGCTTGCCAGGCTAAGCACTACTCAGATGTGCCTACACCACTGATCGGGGCAGAGGTGGCGTTGCTTTGTAGGTTATCTTCCCACTTACTGTCTTTAAGATGTATAGTTTTCGATAACCAGACGGTTCCCTTGCGGCAACCGCAGTTAAGCTGTGTATTGCCTCCGTCCAACTGAAATTTGTGCTGGTCTATAGAAGCCACGGCAGCGTTGCTAAGAGTCCCATTGATTTCATCCTTGAACATTTGTCAAATAAATAGTTAGTGATGGGGGTCTTTAATAACACTGACGTTAACTGGCAAAATTTTACCAGGAAAGATGCGTTCGAAGTCAGCCTCCAGAGTGCGACGGATTAATCGAAAATATTTGCTTGTAATTTGAGGGCGTTACTGTTTGCTGTACTGACTGCTATCAAGGAATGTTATGAAATATGTCGTTAAGGCTTGCTAAGGGTTTATTAAATGCATAGTGATTTAGGGGAACTGAAGATGGTGGTACATTATTTTACGATGGATCGAACTGTGTTTGTTTTAGCGCGTAAGTGTTGTTTGGCTTTCGATGTAATGACTGAAATGGATGTGAAGGACACCGTTACTTTTCGCTCTATTTTTCGCCAATATTATAAGACACTTGAAGAACTCGAGGAAGAGTTGATGCAGTTTTTATAGCATCCGGCGACACTTTTTACAAATATTACGTTATGCCCGCTGCGAATAGGCTTTCACGAGGTTTTTGCCTTTAAGTTATCAAGTGGGACTAGCTAACTGGTTATTTAGCTATGGCGTCGAAACCTGCCTAGACTGCAGTAAAGGTTTGCTGACACTTTCGAAAGTCATACAGTGCTGTGAGTGTGACGCATGGATGCATGCTGTCTGCTGCGACGTTTGTCCTAAACGCTATGAGTCTCTGCAACGATACTCTACTTCGGCTATCATTGTTTCCTTAGCCGCTGCCGTACTGCATCTAACAGTCGATGCCTTCACACCGGAATGCCAATCCCGAGCCCTCATTCTACTCCAAGGATGTTTGAAGCTTCCATGGCCTTGGAATCTTTTGTTTCATCGCATTTTTGTCCACACTTACTTCCGGCCCAGCTACGCCACGGGTATACGGATCCGAGTCTCATCTGTTTCCCAATCGGAGCATTTGACGTACGACTTGCTCAGTGAGATTACAAATAAAACCTACGCAGCTGTGGTGCGGAAAACTCTTACTGTCCCAATTAGCCGGATTAAAACTATGTGTAATCTTCAGGAGGTCTAAATCCAAACCCAAGCAAACTGCTGCTCTGTCTCAACTTAAATATGTTCGCGACAACTTCGACAAATTGGTAAAGTTGCTCAAGTATAGTGAGTCACTAAGCCGCTGATTTCTGGCCGCGCCCCGCGACCCTCTTGGACCATGTCTTATCATTATGAAGGCGCCAGAAGCTGCCATACATCTCTGCAGAGAGGAGACCACATGACCAAAGGTTCCTTGAGCGGATGCTTTCCATTTTATTCTATGAAGGTAAATTTTGTATAAATGGTATCTTTGACTTCGGCATGGGCAGGAAGCAATAGGATCCTTCCAAGGTAATCCTCCTCAACTTCGTATGCCAAAGCAACGAGAAAGGCCGACGCTTCCTCCGACGATCTCAACGTTTGAAACGTGAGCATTTTTATGTCCTAAAAAAACCCTTTCTACGGAAGATTGCATTAAAATAAAAACAGCCGTTGATGAGCTCCGGTCCGGCCGAGCGAATGGTGAGAGAGACATACACATCCGGATTTTCGCTTAATCCGGAGAAACCCGAGAACCCGTTGGAGGCTAATTCTCCTCAACCCAGGAGGGCAGCGCATGAGAACTTACTGCCTGTAATTTTTGTCAATGTATGCAGCCTGAGAAATATACTTGATGAGGTACAGCTGCTTGCGTCAGGTACTCTTCGAGACTTGATGGTTTACACGGAATCTTGGTCATTTGCGAACCTCATAGATTCAGAGGTTTTATTCCCAGATACAGCCTCTGTCGAGTCGACCGCCTTGGAAGTAGATTAGGTGGCGGCGTCATGCTTTACTGGAAGTCCGAACTCAAGGTCCATTTGGGTGCAGCCACTATTAACGACGATGATGATGTTGATACCCTTTGCTGCCGTGTTCTTGCTAGATGCCGATCATTCACGAGTGTTGTTGTCTGCAGTGAGCCCTCGGGATCCGGAGCTCGCATACTTGATTCGATTCGGAAACACGGTGCGGGTAAGGACAAGCTTGTCTTGGGGATTTTCATGCCCCTATTATACTTTGGGAGTTAATTATTTGTGCTTGTCCACTTGCTTCCTTCTATGCTGCCTTACTTGAGACTTATCCATTGTAATTTGGTTCAGCACGCCAACACGCCAACCTGTATTGTTGACGACCAACCGCCGGTCAGCTTATGTGAGTAGTCAGTTAGCTCCATTGCATATGGTAGCATTTCTGTGATACATCCGTTGGGGCCGGCAACATCTTTTAATTACTGGCCGCCAGCTTATGTTATTAGTCAGGTAGCTACTTTGCATCTTGCGTAATTGCTGTGATACGTCACATGGAGCCGGCTATATATACAACTTATTCACAGTCGCGGTGTGTAAGTGGTCCGGTACCTCTATTGCATCCGGTAGTATTGCTAGGACCTGGCCAGTTGTATTCCCACACGGCAGTAAGCGTCAGGGATTTGTCTACTAACATTGTTGCACCCATTGGTGCTGCTGCGTGCCCTATCCTTCAAGCACCACGTTTTACAGTTCCCATAATTTCGTTATAGTAACATGTTCGCCATCTTTGGAACCCCATTACAGCTGCGCACCTGCTCCCGCTGGCTAGCCGAACAATTTCCCCGTGGTGCCAGCCCGGTGGTTCAGGTTAATCCCGTTCCAGTCAGTGGTTCGGCGGCATTGCTCCAATTTGTGACGGGATTTTCGCCTGGCAAGCGCTCTCCCTATAAAGGACTACAGATATCCTTTTAACAACACAGTGACTTAGCGAAGGTGATGCGTCACTAAATTAAGTCAGTGCCGCTTCCCTTTTCCGGATGATCATTGCCACATCACGAACGTCATACAATTGCAGGTGTTCCCTTGCTTCTCCCTTTGATGGCGAATCCAGCAAACCAAACACAAAGCGTCAGATTTTCCAACACATACAACACGGCTTCTTCCATCTACACATTTAAAAATACTTTAAGTGTCAACACACACATAAATTCCCATGCTATTGGTCAATATGCAATAATTAATGCAATTACCCATCACAATGCCTGTATAAAAATGAGCATGCCCTAGATGGCGTGCCTCTCAATGACCAGAATAACTTATGTATTTATTTATTTCAATGTTGTACATAGACCGCTATGACTTATTTTTTAATTTTTTGCAATGCTTCCATTTCCAGTAAGTTGACTTATCCGGATACCACATCTATATTATGGGGAGTACCTCTTATTTCGTATAACGAACACATTAATTACGGATCAAACAGTGCCATTTAATACATTACTTGGGGAAATATCAAAGAATTTATAGCAAATGCACGTTTTATTTAGTACGTATCCTGAACCGCATACTCGCCTCGTTATCTCTTAGTCGTCCTACGATAGCCATTCAAAAAGCATTTGCTAGTACGTACAACTATATATAGTCCACCAAATCTTTTTCTACGTAGTTAATATTAAAAGCTCCTTCATACTATGAAAAAGGCTGCATGTACACACCGTTATTTAGGATATAATATAGCACTTAGCAAGTCACCAAACGCACGGCTTTTCTAAATTCTGCCTTCCCTTGCGAACTCGTCTTTGTGACGTCTCCTCATGCTATTGCAATGGCACCGCAAATTTTACTGCAAGAAAATTCCATGTAAATATCCTCATTGTTGAGACTGCCATTACCGCCCGCTAACCTAGAGCCGAGTACAACATGTGAATTATATTCCGGCTGGCTGATTCGAGACACGGACGAGAAGTCCCGGCCAGAGACGAACGGCAGGTGCGAATCAGCGACCGATAAACTAACGCAGTAACTCGTACGAACCGATAATCATGCAAGGCGATGATGCTCTACTGACTTGAATACGAGAACGAGCGCGCGGGACCGAAACAGATGTGTTCAATAGCGCGGCATGTGAAGAGCGAGGTACACGCAATTAAGTATGGCAACAATGGGTTCACAAATAGTAGGTAAAGGGGCGTGGCTTTTGATTCCCTCCATTAATGTTGCATTCGGGCCTCCGAGCCCTGTAAAACCATAAAAGGAGACAGTAGCAACGAAGGTCAGTCTAAACATGACATTTGGGTTCGTCTGTACTACTTTGTCTCCCTTCCTAAGTGAGGCAACGTCTCCAGTGTCAGCGCCTCTGGAACCATAGCGAGGCCCCCCGCTAGCACTTGTACAGTGTATTCCACTATCGGGAGACGACCGGGTGGCACCGTTTTATCTACATACGTAGAATTTGAAGAATGTGTCCTCGGTTTCGGTTGGTTGGAATGAACGGTCAGCACGTTGGCGTTTGGATCTGGAACGTTGCGCAACACTTGACGATAGGCGAGCGTACGAGCACAATCTTATATGGTCACTGCCATACCGGATGGAATTTTCCTGGTGCGCCAGCTGGAGGTCTCGGTCGGTGTAGCCATACCCGGTCACCATTTCGGTATTCAGGACCTTGTATTTCGCGATCATAATACTCCTTTGGGCTGCGCTGCACTCTGCCCATTTGCTTCTGGACGCGCTGAAAGGCTATTCGGAGTCGCGCACGGGTATTTTGGACGTATTCCGACATAAAGTAAGCTTCAACCGCACAGACAGGCGATAGTGAATTCAGAGACAAGCGAACTTCACGGCTGAGAGTAAGGTTAGCTGGAGAAAAGCCGGTTGTAGAGTGCATCGTAGCCCGATGGGGCAGCACATTTGTGTCAAGGCTTCGTGCCATGGATTGGTCAGATGACGTTCGACGAAGCTCCGTAGGATAGCCTTGATAGTTTGTTGGTCCACTCAAGGAGCTTAACTTTTTGTGGATGATACGGTGTAGTTCGTGTCTATTTAATGGCTAGCAAGCGGCACATTTCTTGCATTGCATGACTCTCAAAACCGCACCTTGATCGGAGTGCAAGAATATGGGTGCGCCGTAAACAGCAACCCACTCGATGAAGATGGTGGAATCGACAGTAGATGCAATTTTGGCATCTGCTAGGTATTGCCTCGCACCACTTCGTGAAGTAAGCTACCATAACTATTATGCAGCAATTCCCGCACTTTGTTATTGGCAAAGAACCAAGCATATCTACCCCGATTCTTTGCCTTGGCGCTGAAGTAACTATTGGTACCAAAAGAGCACGAGTGACAAGCACCATTGGTTTCAAAGCAGCCCAGAGCTCACATGACCCACAGAATGGAACGACCTCGGCGTGGACCCCCGACCGCCAGTTACGTTGACGAACTGCAGCATCCGTTTTCAACTGATCGGAAGGACGATTGTTGGTAAACTTTTGTAGTATTCCAAATGATCGGGTCATCGGAGTAGTCAGTTTTGGACCGGATTTAGCAAGACGATACGGAACAACGTCGATTATTCTCAGGTCCTTCCAGCACCCGAGTAGGGAGCGCTCTTTGGTAGGTTCATGGAACTCAGTTTTATTGGGTTCCGTGGAGTCCCTCTGCTGTCGGTTGTCGGTGTTAGCTATGCAGGGGTGACATATTTGCTCTACAGCCCACGCAATACCAGTCTCTGGGGTTACGAAAGCCAAACTGACCTGTTCGGATCTCCTTAACCTTGACGGCGCGTCTACATTCTTTTCGTGTCCCGGGACGATATTCGCAGGCAACATCGTATTCATGAATCTGTTCCTACCACCTTGACAGCTGACCAACCGTCTCAAGAAAGATATTTAAACACCGAAGTGACCGGTGTTCAGTGCGGACCTGAGAAGACTTCCAACGTAGGTACGGCCTGAGAAGTCGCAAAACCTAGTCAGCACCAGTAGTTCTCGTCTAGGGGTGCTGTACTTCCTCACGCTTTTATCTAAGCGGCGATTAGCGTAGGAGGGCACCACTTGGCCGCCGGCGTTCACTGCGATAAAACTGCGTCGATCGCTTTATCGCTCGCCTTTGCATGCAACACAAAAGCTCTTGATTCTGGCAAGACGTCAGGGAGAGCCAAGGTTGGGGGTGTCGTAAGATGAAACTTTAACTTTTCTAAAACATTCCGACATTCAGTAGTCCAGCAGAATTTTGTCCCTGCCCAGCTAAACGTGGTAAGTGAGCTGAGATTGTCGCAATATTAAACATACACTATCGATAGGATAAAGCCAATTCTAAGAAGCTGCTGAGTTCTGCTGCCATTTTAGGTTGTAGCCAGGAAGTAATTTTTCACGTTGGGCAGGGTCCGTCTTCACACCTTTATGGGAGATACTGTGCTCCAATTAATTAGCGTTACGCATGAAAAAGTGACATTTTGGATTTCATAGTTTAAGACCCGTCACACGCAGCCACCGGTTATGATCCTCAATCGATCGCCCACAATTATTATGTCGTTCAAATAAATAAAGCAGCTACCAGGTGTCAGACCCTGCAGCGCTTTCTGCATTCGTCTCTGAAACATAGCCGGAGCATTAACCAGACCAAAAGACAGCTTTTCAAATTCCTATAGACCGTTGGGAACAGTGAAAGCCGTTTTCTCCTGGTCCTTGGTTCCTACTTCTACTTGGCAGAAAGCAAACGCAAGGTCCAACGTAGAGAACCAGCCTGAACCGTGGAGTGCATTGAATATGGCGTTAACAAATAAATAAACCAATATATTTTTCTTCACAATGCAAGGCACGCCTTTTGAGCATGAACAGCGTATGTTAAGGTTGTACATGGTATCATGATTAGCGGCATCAGGAGCGGGAGTAGTACAGATGAATTCAGTAGTGTGGGCCCATATGGCCCATAGGTTGTACGAGGTCTACGTCCACGCAATGCGAGACGTAGAGATAAGAAGCAGATCACCAATGTGGACTATTTTGGTGAGGAACTAGTCCGATGGGTTGTGTGCACAGGGCGAGCAAGTTAAGGGAAGCACGAGGGAGAAGCTGTAAAAATATTTAAGAATAGTGGCACATAACTGATCAAATATGTAGGCGTGATCGTCCGAAAGCAGATATATGCATAGAATTTGTAAGTAAGGTATCGGTCAACTTGCCAATGTGTGATTTAGTCAGGGACTTTAGTGAGTGGCGAGTCACATCCGCTACGTCGCAGTGTTTTTAGCAGATATTTGTAGCTTTTTGTAGGAAAAGCGCTCGCCAGACAAACCCACCACGTCCTGGAACACTGTCGATTGGAGCAGTGCAAATGAACCTTTACGTGTTACCTCGTTAGGCTTTCCATAATCAGCACAACGTCGCAAGGTCCTGTCGTTTTCTTCCTAAAACGATAAGCGACGCCCACGTTGACGACGGACGTCAAATGTAACGTTTGTCCAGCACCAATTTGATCATTGACTCTAACCGCGGTTCGTAATTAACCGGCAACCTGCGCGCATGTTACCCAATGGGTCAATGGGACATATTTTCAAACTTATGTTCTACTAGGTGCGTACAGCCAAGAGAACCAGCTGTGGAAAACACCTTCCCAAACTCTCGTTTTACTGAGATTAACTGGTCAACGTTGTCTGTTGGAAACTTAATGCGTCCAATACTTGGCGCCATGACCTTTGCAAATGCGATGTTACTGCAGACGTGGCCGCGATAGTGGACGCTTTCCGGCCGTCCTGTGGATGATCAATGACGGTTGGCGCAGGACTCATCAATACGGTTCCGTATCCAAGTGTAACTGTACAACCCTGTCGAGTTAGAAAATCCATCCCCAAAATAGCGTCCCACCTCAAATTTCATCAATCTGTAAACTTATGAGTGGCTACCACCCCATAAGTTCTAAGGGCGCAGGCAGTGTAAACTCTGTTCGCAACTCGGCCCCGTTGGTGTTGACAACACGAGGCTGCTGGCTGGTAGCCGTGTAACCGTTCTTAAAGTGGTGGGCGATATCAAGGCGGAGGAGAAAGCACGAAGCACCAGTAACGATCAAAAGATGCACGCTAGTATCATCTAGATACCCAAGTATCTTCAATGGTTTACAGTTTAGAGTGCTAGTGTAAGTATATGCCGAAAAAGGACCATGGTACAAAGTTGACCTTCCTCGGGGTTTTCGAAAATCGATAAGTGGGCTGTGGCCATAGCGCTAGGCAAGTCTGCTGAACTGCTGACACTATACGCAGTTCTCCAAAGAGGGTTTTCGTACGGGGTATGGCGTCTGTAATCAGCTGCGAGAACGTCGGGCCATGGGCGTAAACTTGAACGACTATCGTGACCATTTTGGCTTCTGTCGGTTTTGAAATGCTCCAGAAATTTCCGTTTCTTGGCCTTCCCAGAACCACCTCCAGTGAACGAGGAAGTTCTAACGCACATTAGTCAAGAAGGTATCGGTCGATTAGACCCATCGCAAATTTCCCACATATCCACTTCTCCTGCTCTGCGTAATGAAGGTCTAGAAACTCTTCGTGAGCAAATTTTCAAAGGGTGGCGCAAAAGACATCTGCGTTCTCCGAGGTTAACTGAGGTGGAGCGAAGACTGCCTCACAGTAGTATGCAACGGGATGGCTTTTGGAAAACAAATTTCAGAGAGTGGAACACATCTTCCCCCAGGTGAATTAGCAGGTACGCTGGTTGTTTGGGAAAACTACAACGCTTCTTCGCCTAAGGAACTGTGGGGGCATCTTTTCTGGCGTTACAGTAAAGTTCCCAGTGACTTGAAAGTACCAGCTTTTAAGTCATCTCCGGGGCTGAAAACCCGCGGTTGGCGACTGAGGGGATCTGCAAAATTGAGTCTTGGACAAAGCACGCAAGTTTCGGTGGGCTGAAATAACTTTTCCTCATACTGGTAGAACTGCCCGCGACGTCAATTTGTAATGTATACCAGATGGCAGGTTTGAGACACGGACGAGAAGTCCCAGCCACGAACGAACGGTTCGTGGGGATCGGTGACCGGGTAACTAAACAGCAACTTGTACGAAGCGACAGGCATGTAAGACGATGATGCTCTAGTGGGTCGAATACAAGAACAAGCGAGCGGGACCGTCACAGAGGTATTCAAAAGCGCGGCATACGATGAGTGTGGTACGCGGCAAGCCAGTATGTGAAAAACGAGTTTACAAGGAATAGGTATTGGGGCTTGCCTTTGATTCCCTTCATTACTTGTGCACTCGGGCCGCCAAGCTCAATAAAACAAGCAAAAGGGATATTAGTAATAACCGACAAATTAAACAATTCATTTCGGGTTCAACTTTACTATACATGCACTTTACTTATTTACGCTGAAATTTGCCCTTACATGACCACTCACCAAAAGCAAAGCTTATGCCCTTTCAAAACAAAATATACTTTTACATACGCTTTCATTTTATGCAATGTTTCCATAATGTCATTACAAATGTTTACCTTTACCAGTCAATGGCAATAATGTACCCGGGTTCCGCGGCCAGCAACATAATTTAGCTTGTCATATTGCTGCAACGTTCCCTCAGCATCCATGGTTACAATTCAAAATAACAGTCAAAGGCGGCCTACTTTATCAGACCTCACGTAAAGTAGCAATATACCTCATTTGTAGCGATTACAGTATTTTTAGAAAATAGCTTACACAGTCGAAATTTATTTGGCAAACTTGGTGTATCTTATCTTTTATTGCCGACATTTCTCGCAGTACACGCTGTGACACAATTGGCACGAAAGTATTCTAAGGAGGCCGAAATATGTATGCGGCTCGGTACAAACTGTGGTCTGATGCTATCGAGTCGATAAGTGATAAAATTAGATGACAAGTGAAAAATGCTCCCATGTAAAGGTACGTATACCTATGCTAATAGCTTTGCAGTACAATATTTCTCCAATGTTGAACTTTATTTCTTTAACAATTTTTAGCATTTATCTCTACGGTACCGTGTTTCCTTTATTTCATGAAAATGTTTTCGGTGGTTCACCGGTTCAGATTCATGTGCAAGTTCGAGTTGCACTGGAATGATAGGAGAGTGCCGTGAGTGTACCATCTTGAGTGGGTTGTTGAGCCAGGAATTAATGAGGTGCTCATTTATTGATGGATGTAAAACGGAGGACCCGTATCGCACCCTGGCCAAACCGTTAACGCCCGCGTTTCTTGCCCTGGCCGTCCCTGCCGTGGCAGTCACGTGAAGTAAGAAAACAATAAGAATGGAAATCGTAGGTATAGTATAATGAAGTGAAGTTGCAATAAGAAAATAGTATCAATGCTTGAAGAAAAGTAGAGAAAAGAAACTCAAGTATGAAGATGCTAGGCAGCAAAAGGGAAAGTGCCGAGTTGCCCCCCGGGAGCGTCAATTTTCCACTCGAAGCCCTTAACGGTAGATTCCCTGAAAGCACCTTCCGGAAGCATGTTTAGGCGCTCGTTGACTGCGTGCCAGACGGATTTCCGCCCTAATCTGATCGGACTGCTGTTTGTCCAGCTTTTTATAATGACTGCGTAGAAGAGCGAATCTAGCGGAACGGAACAGCCAAGATAAACACGGACAAACCTCACAGTTAAGATATTGTAAGTTAGGATTAGGTCTTCTCTAAGCCTTCAGTGGTGCATTGAATGCTTTCCCAAACGGATACGTCCGTCCCCGTAATCCCTCAACTAACCTAGTATCCGCCCCGTAAAACTCTCTGGCTTCATTTTGTCCAGGATGACGCAGGGCAGACAAGCTTGGACGCAGTATTCCAGGTGAGGTAGAACGAAAGCCGAAACTAGCCTAGTAAAAATGCCGCCCTTCGAGGCTCCGAAAGAACGTCGTATTAACCACAACATTCCGAAACCTCTGCTTGAGACCGTCTTCCAGTCATTGACGGGGTGTAACGCCGAAGAGTGTAAGACGCCTAGCTCAACCTGGCTAGGTAGCTGGGGGAGGTCGACCACACCGAACAAGTACTACGCAGGAGGACAACCTACTGCAATTCGACGCGCGGACCATTTTGCTCGATTTATGGGCAATAACCATAAAGTAGCCCAGTTCAACAAATTATCCAATGCCCGCTGCATAGCTTCCGAACTCCATGTGTAGTGAAACTTTTCCACAGATTCAGGTCACCAGCAAATAGCAGCGGAGGCACTTCAAGCTCCGTGGGTCGGTCCTTCACATAGATGGAAAACAGCAGCTGTCCAAAAATCGAGCCCTGAGGCACGCCATTGAGGGCAGGCTGTCTAAACCATAGGCGTCGGCCTACTCGTAAACACTGCTCCCTAGCATCAAAGAAGGCGGTCACCAAATGAAGAGTGCGGGCGGATTCTCCTTAGGAGGGCAGCTGTTGCCTGAGCCTCAAAGGGGTATCTTGTCAGATGTCTTCGAAAAGTCGACGAATAGCAGGTCCAGTGAGTGACCGCTATCCACTGCGTCCGCCTAACTTGCGTCATCCACCAGTAGCTTCGTCAGACATAAAAATCCTTTCCGTCATCCGTGTTGTATATTGCTAAGTAGGTTAGATTTACTAAGATGACACACTAATGAATCTCTCACCAGTTTCTTGAAGAGTTTGCCTACTACATTCGTCAGACTAACTAACCTGCAACTTGCAGGTAGACTCCTGTCCCCATTTTTGAAGATGGGATAGAGGACAGCTTCCTTCCATCAAAAAGGTAATGTACAGCTATCAAGCGATTTCTAAAACTCCTTAGCGGGTAGTCTACTTAGTTCCGCAGCCAACTCCTGCAACAGTTTTGGGTGAACTAAATCAGGGCCAGGGGCCTCAGAAGGGTTCGCCGCTCATAACAGTGCACAAACTTTCGTCTCCGCTACAATAAACTCCGATAGTCCTGAACCTTCTGTGATCCTGCAAACCGGTTCAACGCCTTCTAAAGAAGTTTCCCTTACAAATGCTGCTGCCTATTGCACACTAAGTACGCAGGCCTTGACATAGTCAGTGTGCGCATTAGTACCGTCATCATGTATCAATACTGGAATCGACATATTCGAACGGCGACGTCTTTTGACGTATGCGGAGAACCCTTCTAGATTCTTTGAAACTGCGTCTGCTAACCATTTATAGAAATTGTGCCGAGCATTTCTTAGGTGTTGCTTGCACCTATTTCTAGCCTTACGGTACCTGTCGTATGTATCGGTAGACGGAGCATCTCGGTAAGTTACGCCAAAAGTTAGACCGCTTTGTGAGTACAGGCCTGCTAATGGAATCAATCCAGGGCGGCTGCGCACGTGCCTTGTGACTGGGTTGATGGAAGCAGAGGCCTCTGTGAAATAGGATTTATGTTTATCCCAGACAACCTGGAAAGTATCATCTCCTGAGTTCACACAATGGGAACTCGGTGCCTTGGCTCGCATTTGATTAATAGGCTGCGTGCCACATGTTCGGGAGCTGCAGCGTTTATGCATGCTAAAGCAGCATAGTTCCACCCGTTTATTTTTGTCTTGATTGGATCCAACAGGTCTTTGCAGACACCACCCTGCGTTAGTTGTGCACCCTATGAGAAAGAGGAGGTGATCCGGCTTCGAATTTGATCTGGATGGCCAGGGCCGACGAGCAACAGTGTTCCTGCCAACGTTGTGGAGGAGGCACGGCTGCTTTTTCCTTGGGTGTCGAGTAGCCAAACCCGGGCAGGCACACAGAGGAAACAGAGGTTATTTTGACCAGTGGAACAGCACCCATGTGCATTCAACTATGGCCAAGGGTGCACTGGACTGCCTTTAACTGGGAGGTGGCACCATGACCACAGAAAACACACTTGGAAGTCCTACTTTCGGAGAGGACAAGTTGAAAACAGTCAACTTTGTTGACACTTACTGGAACAATACTCTGCATGATATATGAAAAAAATTTGCCAGAAGTCAAATTCTGCCCCGGGGTTATTCAAAAACCGTTTCCAACGAGATTCCGGCCTAGAAATCGAATTAGTATAGCACGTAAACAAATTGGTACCGCGTAGTACCGTATAGTATTTGCTAATTGCTTGCATCTAAATAGACGAAGTGATAGCCTGTCATTATACCGTGCTCCAAAGGTTAAATTTATATTGGTACGAAGCTTAGTTTAACACCTTTTTGCAGGAACGTGTTTCCTTCCTTTAAACTTAATGTTTTTATTTATTTTATCAGTGCCTCCATTCCTACTATATATCCACCACTGAACGTTCAGCTGCTTCTGAGAAGGTTTGATTCAAAACGTTTCCCTGCCCGTCCGTTAGCTACGGGGTACCATACGGACAACAACCGTAATAAGTAGAACGGGGTGGGTAGGGAGGGATAAAGGACGGACGGACCCAAATTCAATGCACAGCGAACAAGGTAACTGGCACGCTACACACCACAGACGGTCGCACACGGTCACGGGGTACAAGCACTACCAAAGAGCGACACCTGATAGAACCTGAGATGCAACATAACGGTTGTATACGTTACTGCTACCAGCACCAACCCGACGAGTGGGGAACACACTCACAAATAAACAACCGGTAAGTTCGTAACGATTCACGGGGGCGGCACGTTATTCCACGAGTTCACTGTTGTCCTTTTTGTATACACCTGTACCTGAACGAAAAGATACAAGGTAACAATAGCGGTCTATTCGGTCAACCATCGCGATTTCTAGTTAGTTAACGGCCCGTAGTTAAAACCTCGCCAGTGGCGCATTCGACAGTCCGGCCTACGCCAGATGGTACAGTGCCCTGAGGTGTAGTTGGAGAAAGAAAAATACAGCTAAGCTTGTTTGGCCGAATGCAGACTTTCATTCTTCTATGAAGTTTCACCAACGTTTGTTTTAACACATCATATAGTTATCCTTATTGGCTATTTTGAGTCGTTGATTTTGCCTACAGATCACAGACATACTTTGACGCGATCATGCTCCCATTATGTTCTTTGTGTGCACTTGATTGGTTCCTCACTTGTTTTGTTCTTACTGGCTATAATTGTCCGCAGGCTTATTGCACACTTGTTATCTTTCATGTATAAGTGTTATGCTATATAGCAAACTGCGTTTCATGAGATAAAGAACCCATACCTCCCTGTCATTGGTCGTTCTTGTTCTCTCTACCATTAGTAGGTGGAAGCAATCTGGGGGCTTCGACACAACAGGTACTAACTTTATGCAGCAAGAATATATTGAACTGCCTAAATATCATTTTGAAAGGAATAAACTGCGTAAAGACTTACTACGGCATGGATGAATTCATGAAAGCTCGGTTTTAGGGTGCTACAGCAGAGGAGCGGTGCTACTGGCACACGTTACGATGGAGGCAATGCCGGACTATGCCGGATACATTGAGTTCACCTTTTGGTTTTTTAACCGTAAACACTAAGATTTAGAGGATGATGTAAAGAAATTTTAACTGCAAAGAACGTTGCACACGGCAGCGTGTCAGTGGAGTAACAGAGAAAACAAGCCAAATTTGGTGTGGAAAACGAGCGTACAAAGCAATTGTACCCTGAGCTAACCTACAAAATTTGTTGTGATATCACAACAGATAGCTACCACACTGTATGCCCTCTTTGAGTGACACATCACCGTCACCTTTTCCACATTTACAAACAAACTTGGAAACCCATGCTAAATTCGAGATATGAAAGCAAATTTTAAAGTAATACAACGGGTTAACCACTGACGATAAATGCGCGTACAACCGTGGTAAAAAGCGGCCGAGTGATACTCTAAATATCGTAAAAGCGAGACTACACTAAAAACCCGGAAGTGCACGGTAGTTTAAAGGCAACAAAACTATTCATGATAAGTTCTACGCCGGTGAGGACTGGCTTGGAAATGTAAAATACAAGTGGGGTGGTTTATAAATTGCAATGTAAAAATTGTAACTAATACGATACGGGTCAGAAATGGCGGATGCTCTGCGCTAGGTTACATGAGCATGGCCTAGCGACCGTCTAGATATACGGGATTGAAGTATCCTCCTTGACCGTTGCCTGTTACAGTCAATGTAAACGTGCTTACATGTTTGAAATTCTATATTCATGTAAACTGTGGTGGCAAGTTATGGATAATATCAATATACTACAAAGTTAAGGTATGAAGACAGTGTAAGTGGATTGTGTTTATAAGTAATTTAGCTTGTGCATTTTGACACTTTTCGTGTCCTTCGCTGCGCAGAATGCTACCGCTGTTTTCGTTGCATGATGACTGGTGATTACAATGCAATCGTGGCATTCCAAGTCTTTTGGCCTCGGTTCCAGCTAGAAACTACAAGCCCATTTTATATACGTGCAGTGATTACTGCCGCGGGTCATAAGCAAAGGTCTTGGAACGATCTCTCTCATGGTTTTCACTTCGATTCCTTCAGTATCGAGCTGTGCAAAGCAATTGGAAATATGTAAAATGAAAACGGTAGGATGAAAGATAATGTTAGCTGCTAAGCAATTTTCTAGTTACATGTGTAACAACTGCATGGCCCGATTTTCCGTCATGCCAAAAGGCAGGTATTATAACAGTGATCACGCCTGTTTGAGGCATCCGCAAGTGTTCCAGTTGGGAAAACCTTGGCATTATCTGGTTAATCGGCAGCTTATTGCGGTATAGGCGGCGGCGGCTTTAAAATTTTTAAGACGTTTCGCTAGACAAGTTAAATTAGTTAGTTCGTGTGAACAGAATACAGCATCCGTATTACCAGGCTGATTTATATCATCCGAGGCATCGAAGTCAGGCTGAGCTGGTTAGTGAGGTGGAGCATGTTATCACCCAGTTGGAAACCGATAGTTCTTGTACAGTTGTGATGGAGCAGCTGAAGGTGCCGTGCTTATTCTTCGTGCCAGCTTGCTTTCCTGAGTGGGTTGCACGATAAGGCCAAGTTATACTGGAGGCTTTACGCATCACATTAAATAACACGCATACATTCTATGGGGTTAAAAGTTTGTTGACATCACGGGAGTGGGGATGTCATGCTTCTACGTTTAGTTATCACATGAGACAACCGAGAGTTACTTGGGAGCGATAAAGCCGTGCATGAAATGTTTCCAAGCCAGGCATACGTGCGAAACGTTGTGGAGGGCAACTACACACAATAAATCAATGCTTTCAGGGAGGATTATCCGGGGGCGCGTATAGTGTTGTGCCGTGTGCACATGTTACGGGACCTAAACAAGCGGCGCGGTCAGTTGGCAGTTGGGGACGCAACCCGAAGTTTTCTGATCCGTATGCTAAGGGACCCGCTATTTACGCCGGAGGGAATGCGGTAGCACGGAAATCTGGAAAGCATTTTAGAGGAGTACTGAATGCTTTGGGCATTTTCGTAGAACATGGATGCCTTTATAATGATGCTGCCTGGCGCATAAATTACGGCATGGCATGCTGCTCGGATGCAATTCTACTGCTTGAGTGATGCATAAAAGTATTCACTTTGAACACACTTTGAGCGGGCGTTTCTCCCTACATGCGTTTTGCTCGGTGTTCGTTAACCTTCCGGGAGGCATGGTGGCTCGTCCTAGCACTCAGGCAGCAACGGAGCACATGAAGAGTAAGCAGCATAAGGCAAGGGATGCGTGGTGTCGGAACTTGTACGCTAATGGACAACATATGCGCACGGAAGTGTGATGAAGTGTGATGATGAAGTGTACGACGTGGGTCGGTTTCTCGCCGAATGGATCGTAAAAGGTTGTGTAGGACTCCGAGTCTCTAGCGTACAGCGTTAGCATAGACCCAGGCAGCAACTGACTGTTCTTTTAATCATCACTGTCGCACGCCTTGCGGGCACAGCTTGTAGGTGGCGGCGGAATGGAACCGGAATGCCTAAGCCATCCTTCAAGGAGGTCGATGGTGGATTGATAGGTTGTACGATCTGAAACGGCTGAGAAGTTTGATTTCAGACACTCTGAAACATTCTTCGTAGGTTTGCAGGCACACTATGTGATAAACTGGCACATAAGTATTAGAGGATTGCAGAAGTTGGTGCAGAAAGTCGCGGTAAACGACCTAAGTCCCGGCTCAAACGGATAGCTGAAAGCGGTCGATATTTTGCTTGCCTACGGAAAGGTTATCTCCGCTAACATGAATCACAACATGCACTGGGACACGGCGAAGGGTTCAAAAAGTAGAGCGTTGTGTAAGGAAAACGTGCCATGTTTATTCGGAAGCCAGTGCAAAACGGACGTGAAAACGAGTGCAACCGGCTCCGTTGAAATACCTGATAATGTTTACAGGCGCGTTGTGGTGGATAGCCCTTAGCAAAACATCTCCGGCCCGTCAACGTCTGCCACCGCGGTCCCTGTGGTGGATCCCGGACAACTCCGACGTAGGCGTAAGGAACCCTCGATGCATCGTGCGATGGATCACTTGGTACCAGCGCAACGTCCGATACTCATGTTCGTCGACTCCCGACGACTGCGGCCGAGATTTGCAGTACGCTGAGAAAACGTGTTGCAGGTGGCCAGGTTCCAACCGCCATTTGTGAATTGTGGTTGTAGAAAGACGACTTTGGAACGCGCGGTTGCGATGATTTCTGGGTAATGTGTGAGAGATGCTCGATGCGTCCACCAAACTTGGCGATAAATCATGCCAAGGATGCTTACGAATGCCTTTTCTGCAGAATGTAGGTTCAACACTTCTCATGTATTGACGGATTGCATTGCAGGTGACGGGGTACAACAGGGTTAGGAACCTCACCCAAAGAAATCTTTATCTTCCTGCAAGTGTCCAAATTTCTTGCGGTGCTGCGGTGTTATGCTCCGTCCATCTGGCTCCTGGATTTGGTCTTCTTTTATATCGGAAGCTTTATCTACTTGACCCCATTATACCATAGACACCATACCCAACTCCAGCTTGGTGTCTGCTTTTCCGATGTATATTGTCTGTGGTCTGTAATAACCATCGCAAACAGGCTGGACACTACCGTGGTGCCATGGTTTGTGTGCCTCAGCGATACGTTGAGCTATGTCAGTGCCACTCAGTGCCACTCAAACCAGATTGGGCAATGTTTAAAGGCCAGACAAACTCAGACTGCTAGTCCTCCAGGTTGGGGGTTGGAGTGAGCAACATCTTATTCCCTAAAAGATACTCCTTGTAGCCTAACGCCATACCCGCTGCCTTGCGGTCAGGTTGTTGATCCAAATGCTTTGGTTGAGGACCCTACTCGTTCTCCTGTCTAGGCCTGAGCAACCTGACAATACCCTGCTCACGCAATACAATGAATTTCTCTTCAAACAGCTTCTTGAGGCTCTAACCACCGCAGAAAATAATCCGCGGTGCCCTAAATGCTGCATCGAGCGGGGTTGATTGGGGGTTGGATGCTACTACTCAAGCTCTCCCGTCTTCTTATTCCCCTTTGTACGCTTTTTCTCCCTCTCCGGCCCGCTCCAGCTTCACTTTTCCCCCTGTTTTCAACCCCCGATTCTTGGTTCCCTTCACCTTGCTTTGCTAGGCCTTTAACTTCTATTTTCAACTTAACTGTGAACGCGGAGCGTCACCATTGTCCTGCCGACAAGCCCACGTCCAACTAAACGGCTAAGACTATTTCATCGACTTTCATTTGGAGCCCTCGATTATGCTGCAGTTTGGCATGCCTCAATGTCCGCACACTATTACCAATCGATCAAAAGGCAACACTTTGCCCGAACGCTGGAGTCCCTCTCGCTCAATATCTGTTGTTTATCGGAGACCCGCCTGCAAGGCTCTAGCACTGTGCCCACTTTGCGATCCCCTTAAGTTGACACCAGCAGCACTTTCTCGGTGCGCCTATCCGGTGACGACGCAGCTTCGAGCACCGGCCAAGCCGATGTTGGTATTCCCCTGCGTTTTCGGGCTGAAGCTGCTCTGGTTGACTGGATTCCAAGCAGTGGTTTGTTGTGTGCGGTCCGGTTGGCTGGCTCCTTCAAAGCTTTGTAGGCGCGCGGGACTAATAGGTGTCGCTTCGTCATCGCTGCCTATGCACCCACCAACTTTTGCGCTTATTCGGTAAAAGCCGCCTTCTATGGCCGAACGAACGAGCTCCTTCGCCACAGACGAAGCTCGGACACTGTTGTGCTGGCTCGTGATCTGAACGCTAAAGTTGGAAAATTATCGATTTACGAACTGCATCCGAGTAACCAACGTGGTGAAGGCTCCCGTAATGATAACGGTGGGCGGTTGCGTTATTTGTGTGAAGATGCTCGCTATTTATGCTAACACTATTTTCCGACACAATACCCGCCGGAGGGTGACTTAGTGCCCATCCGCCTGGGACCAGCTATGGACGCATATAGAGCCCATTGCGATAAGTTACCAATGAAGAGGCTTCGTCCAGAACTGTCGCTAGATTTGGAGCACGTGTGTGGACACCGACCAGGCACGTGTATGTGCTGACATGCGGACGCGTTTTGGAGGAAGCACAAGTAGACGTTGTGAGAGCATTGACACCAGTCAACTGGCGAAACCTGCTGTACTGAATGCCTAGCAACGTATGCTGTCATGCGCGTTGAGTAAGCGCTCACCGGCTTCAGCTGAAGCTTACTGGTCTCAGCTTCACCAGTCCTTAGTAGCAGCAGGTAAATCCTCATGTGGTAAGTCTAATTGCCAACATGGATATTGGATCTCTACGCAGTCGCTAGAACTTATCGATGCTCGCCGGCATATTCCGGCTAGAAGCGAACACAATGAAACTCGCAAAGTGCTCCATGCAAAACGCTGTGCTAGCCTGAATAGGGACCGCGAATGCTTGTGGTCTCATGGCGCAGCAGCGACGGTAATGGCTGCTGCCCTTGGTAACCATGGTGCGCTATTTCGTCTGATACGGTACCTGGGCAGCAGCAGACCCGGTGTTAGTGAAACTATACGTGACGAAATTGGACAGCCTATCCGCAACTTGTTAAGACGCTTGGAGTGTTTGGTTGAGCACTTTGAAAACTAAAATAGTTGTTCGCAATTGTTAGCTTTCTTGCCGGCCACTGATCGCCCTGCTCCCTGTGCTGGCCTTTGAATCCACCCTCTCGCTCAGAAGTCGAACGTAGATGGTACGGTTAAAGTTAAATAAAGCCGCGGGACCATATGATCTACCAGCAGCCCACTTCAAATTCATTGACCCAATCTGGTGGATGACTTACACGACTTATATGTGAAGCTATGGGAGCAGGAAACTGTCCCAACCGAATGGAGCCGCTCCGTCATAGTCCCAATTCATAAGGAAGCTCATGCTCAGAACGCGGCGACCATAACTGAATCAATCTGATCTTCACCGCCTCCCAATTGCTTGCCTCTGGCATCCTTCACATGGAGACTGGCACTTATGAAAGTTATATTCGTGAAGAGCAAGCCGGGTTTCGTCGATGTAGTTGCTGCATTGACCACATCTTCAAGTTCCTTAAATTGCTGGAGCACCGTCACATATATTGGTAGCCCACCGTTGTCGTATTCCCCGATTTCAAAGGTGCATTCGATCCAGTGGATAGACGTGCACTTTGGGACTGTGTACTCAGGAAAAATCTACCTGAGAAATAGGTAAATAGTATCCGAGCATTATAGGCGTATAGCTCAGGCAATCTGTAGTCGCCCTTTAATATCTCCAGCAGTGTGAGATAAGAATGCTAGCTGTCACCTTTCCTCTTAGACTTCGCTATTGACGAAGTCATGGAAATCGCGTTTACAGGACATGACTTAGAATGTGTGCATCTGCTCCCAGGAGAAGGACCCTTGACTCGGATTATGCTGACGATATTGCCTTAACATGTGACAGCTACCAGACATGCCAATCTGCACTGGACAGCTAAGCACTGAATGTGAGGCGCTTCGGGCTTTGCTTCGCACCCACGAGGTGCAAAACGTTCCACCTAGCTTAGCTTGAATCGATTTCCTCACTGAGCCTTGATGGGGAGCTGCTAGAAGTTGTTCAAAAGTTTAACTTCCTGGGAAGTCGTATCAGCGCCCGTGTGAGCAA
Source organism: Dicrocoelium dendriticum (assembly GCA_944474145.2). Classification (NCBI taxonomy): domain Eukaryota; kingdom Metazoa; phylum Platyhelminthes; class Trematoda; order Plagiorchiida; family Dicrocoeliidae; genus Dicrocoelium; species Dicrocoelium dendriticum. The sequence goes on along the minus strand of OX104068.1, from coordinate 22,999,068 downwards.
AGATGAGATCACGAAGCGTATAGCAAAAGCATGCGGCGCTTTTGCTAACCTTCGCCATTTATGGCACCCGCGGGGCATCACTCTCGCCATGAAGAGTAGAGTGTTCAATGCAGCGGTACGTTCAGCTATACTGTAGGTTGTGAAACCTGGCCCTTTAGATCAGCGAATATAAAGAGGTTAGTTAAGTTCGACCACCGGTGCCTTCGCAATTTACGCCAAAGCTGATGGGAACACGGCGTGAGCAACGAGCGTGTTCGACGCCTTGATTACGGCACAGGCAAGAGCAATGAACCGCTCAGCACCGTTATTGCACGCACCAAGCTTTGATTGTCCGGCCAAGTGTTAGGAATGCCAGCCCACCGATACTCGCGATGTGCGTCGTTTACGCGCCGAGGGTATGGATTGAAGAGGAGGAGAGGTGGCAAAGCGATGACTTGCTCAAGAGAATGAGGTCCTTCGCTGCTATACTGGCCTCTGTTGGAGCGTCCCGGCTCCCTAGTTGGGGTCTGAAAGACAATGAACACGCGTGGCTGGATACGCTTTTCTTAGGGTTGGGAGCCGACTTCAGTGGCGTTCGTGCTAGGCGTTTCTTTGTCCCACCCCATCCCCTTAGCCTCCCCTCCAACTGCGATCTTATTAGTTAACATTATATAATTTTGCATAGTAAATTACTTTTTTCTGCTGCATAGTAGCCGGCAGGTAGCTTACCGGAAAGATGCCCATCAATTACCGGTAGCTCAGCTAGCTTGCACCTGTTGCACTTTATTCCCGCTTTTAGGTATTGCGGCACAGTAGCTGAGGTGCTTCATACATCTAACCGACTTGTCCAGCGTCTGGTCTCTACTATCTGTATTCCAAAGAGCCCAGCAGGCTCCTTGCTCGTTCTTCTCTTGGCTTGAACCAATGGATTCAACTCCGTCTTAAGCTTGAAACGTCACATAAAGGTTTATCTCCATGCAAGCATTCTACTTACCTGCGATGGTTAGCATTCGTGAATCTGACTGTGACACCCACCTGCCGGAGGGTTATCTGCTCGGACTGTAATATTGCACAAGCAGTATCAAACATTCATTACTTTGAGTTTCTATCTCATCTGCGCAAACCTGCATCCAACTCTCTACAGGCATAGCTCCGTCCAGTACCCACGGTTCCAAACGCCACTTGCGAACCTTGACAAAGGGTTTTGCTCAGCCAACGGAACCTTGGGCGCACTATGATCTTAATTAGCAGGGCAAAAGATCGGTTTTAAAAGTAGCGTTGTGAGAACCTTACTGTTACTTAAAGTTTGCTAAACGGCTATATTTCGGGAAGTTGAGGTTTTCGCCCAGCAAACGTTGCACAATAAAAAGCCACCAGCGTGCGTTTAACAACACTGCCACGTGACGGATTTGATTCGCAACAAAACTAATCACTGTTCACTGCTTAACATTGGTAAAGAGTTCCGTATCCTAAATTTGTGATTACAACAGCGTAGTAACAAAACGTTGACCTTTCATTCACCAGTTTCTGGCAGACATTCTATCAGATTCCAGCGCCAAGGATAAACAGAAAATCGTGCACCGGAAACCCTGACCATCGCCAACCAGAATTTCCTTAGTAGGGACACTTAAAGATTTTTACGCGCTTCGTGGCCACGTATCTCCGCTTCCATTGAACCTGCCCATTATGCTTGCAACAATCCTGGGCGAACGTTTTGTACAATATTTAGTGTCAGGTATTTTGCCAACACTTTGTCATTTGGCGCACATAAACCTAGTTTTCCCGGACCTTCTGTTCTGACATGCAGTCCCTATGCAGATCTTCCTTATGCGCTTATGCGAAAAGGTCTCGCAGGAACTTCGGAATCATTGATTGTGGTCAAAATTCATCGACGGTTCAAGCGCATAATGAAGCGCAAGCAATTTAGGCCGCAGTCAAAAGTCGCCGTAGCGACAAGTGACTTCCCTTAATGGTTACGCTATTCATCATCATATTCCATTCGTTTCAGAATTTGCGAACATTTTGCTCCAAGTTGAAAGAAACGCATGCTCCACGCTATATAGAGCGTAGCATTCCAACAACCATACGGTTGTACGCCTTAGGTCTTTACCATCTGCAAATGACGGATCATTTCCTGCGAGCAAAATTATTTTAATAATTTGGATGGTGCGTACGTTCACAAAATTCGGGAGCTCTGTCCCTAGAACTAGTTTACCACACCGGAGACGGCAGTGGTGCGCACAAAAGCTGTAGGCCTATAAATGCGGCGGAATCGTTGGAAAGTGACCGACAGCGCTCATTGTTGTGCTCCGCGCTTTCTTCGTACAGCGCACGTAATTATTCTACCATGAGGATAAGTACTGGCGCGCAGACCGCAAGCCATATCTCTGCGAATGTTATCAATTTCAGACACCTCCGAATGACTCCGTGCACAAGGTTGTATTATGCGTCGGAGCACGGTAGATTGCGTTGTAAATAAGTATGCGCGAGTGGCGAAATTCATCAGCATCTCTTTTCTTGAACGCCCGAAATTATTCCACAATGGGTATAATCCCAGGCGTTCAGTCTGTCAGCACTGCTGACCATTACTAATAATTAGATGTGTTTTAGATGACTTTTGCGCCTACAACAGCATTATGTGTACAAGCACGCTACACTGTAAAATGGCAATCCGCGAGTGGGGGAGTATAGCGGAAACTTTTCGCTGGGCGTCCGAAAAGCGGGCGCCATTTGGCACTTGAACTTTGCTTCAATGGGTCCAATTTCAGCCTTTTCGAGCGTGCATGTTAGCATTGCGTTTTCCGTATCCATCACCATGGACTTAGCCTTGTTTCCGTTCCGTACAAGCTGTTGGCTTCCATGCTGCTCCGTAGACTAACTCCCAGTCGCGGATCCCGTCCTCCGGTCGGTTATTTTTGGCTGTGTTGACAAGATCACTTGGTGTTAACTTTCTGCGTTCATTGGAAGTATTCCGTGGAAATTGAGCTACAATTCAGTTTCATTTCCGATTCTGAACTTTCCGACCAGAAATACTTGTATTTCATCGCTCGGTTTCGGCGATCTTGCTATCGCCACTTTCTTCGTCAATTGGCCGCCATCTTGTTTTCGGATGATTCGCAATGTCGAAGCAGTCATCCTGTGGTACTTGCTCCAAACTAGTCGGATATCGTGCAAATGTCCTCACGTGTGCATTTTGTTAAGTTAAATACCATATTTCATGTGTTGGATTATCAGTTGAGCATTTTCATCGTCTTCGCGAGATCCAACACGATTTCGTCCAAACTATATGTGAAAAATGCCGAAATCAGATACAGCCAGAAAGAGTTAAGCCGACGTTTAGTCCTCAGCGTTTCGTTGCGAACAGCTCCGTGTGTTTGGCATAACAACCTAGCGCGTAGAGCCTTCAGGTTTCGGCTCAGTCGTCCTCCTCTACCCGGGAAAACTCACCAACAGGAAGTCCCAACGTTGTGAGAAGCCCAGTTGCACCTGGCCTAAATTGTTTACCATTGTTGTGTCCACCGGACACGGATGTCCCAGCAGGTGAAAGTCTGAGTGCTGAAGACCAGTGGAAAGATCAGAGGACGAAATTACGAAGGAACGTTTGGCGTTTACGTTCTGTAAGTCAACAGTTAGACAAACCACTTGAGGCTGGTAGTATACTTCGCCCTGCAAGGCCAACCTCGTCCGACCAGAGGCGTTATAATCTCGTGATCTTTCACGCACCGGAGTCCAGTGATCCATCACCCCAAGTGCGCTACGATCACGATGTCGAGTTTTTACAGGGTCTAATATATAGACTCCTCGACGCTGGTGAGGACTCGGTAAAAGTGAGGCAGATTACCCGTCTTGGAAAGCAAGGTGATCAACAAAATCGGCCTATGAGAATCACTTTTGTGGACGGAGCCAGTCCAAGACTTATCATGTCTCGCCTAAGTAGGCTGAAAGTTTTGAAGATCCATGTTCGTCCCGACCTGGACCCAGTAGACAGGGAGCGGCTCAAGTCCGCCATCATTGAGTTTAAAAGACGCACTGGTGATGGGGAAACAAATCTTCGTATCGTAAATTTTCGGGTGGTTTCCAACAATCCGCGAATCAGGATAACCAGGCTGCTCACACTTCAAGCACGCCCGGTGGCTCTTGCTGCGACCTGCGAGTAGCCTTCACAAACGTTTGCAGTATTATGAATAAGCGCGATGAGCTTTGTTGTTTCGTTGCGTCTGAGCGGCCAGACGTACTGGGACTCGCAGAGACATGGCTGCATGCAGAGTTATACACCCAAGAACTTGAACTCAACGGTTACTCGTGTTTCCTGATGGGCTTCACCCACTGGTTCTCAAGTCACTTTCAACCATCCTATCTTCTGTCGTGACTGTCCTTTTCAACAGGTCGCTCTCCAAAGTTTTGTTGCAGGTTGACTGAAAATGTGCGGTGGTGACGCCTATGATGAAAGGCGGCGACCCTAGCAAATTAGACAATTACAGGCCAATTTTTCTGACACCTATATTGGCAAAGTTTGCTGAGAAAACCGTGAAGAAGAAATACTGCAGTTGCTACAATCAAACGAGGTCCTGACGCCCGCACAGCACGGTTTTATGCAAGGTCGCTCATGCATTACGAACCTGCTTGTGACGAGGCATGAGTGGTTGAAGGCAATAAACAAGGGGAAGTCCGTCGACGTGATATTCATCGATTTCAGTAAAGCGTTCGACAAGGTCAGTCATGAGGTTCTCCTTCACAAACTCAGCATGTGTGGCGTCGGTGGCTCACTGCACCGGTGGATCCGCGACTTTCTTGTTGGACGAAAGTGGAGGGTACAGGTCCACGACCATCTAACTGACTGGTACCCCTCTACAAGTGGCGTGCCTCAAGGCACTGTGCTGGGGCCCACTCTGTTCCTGAGCCACATAAACGGTCTACCGCAGCTTCCCCGGTCGCCGTGTGCCTTGTTTGCGGACGACATGAAGATTCGGATAGAAATCGACGCTCCCGACGACTGTGGCCTACTTCAGCAAGATCTCAACCGCTTATCCACATGGTCTGCATAAGTTTTTCTCCCGGTCAACCCAGCTAAGTCTGTATTTATGAGCCTGGGGAAGGGTGCTAACGGCCGAACCTACACCCGTGACAGCCAAACGCTATATCCCACACCCTCCGTGAAGGACCTAGGTGTACTCTCACGCTACGATTTGAAGTCCGTGGACAACACGAACAGGCTATATCGGAACGGATTGCGCATGCTTTGGGCGCTCAAACGTAGCTTCTGCACATGGTCTGAAGAGGTTGCCACTCGCTTGTTCTCTTCTCTCAGTAGACCAATGCTAGAGTACCGTTCGCCCGCCTACTTTCCGATTACCCGAGGCGAGGCACAAAAGATCGAACGGGTCCAACACGTTGCTACCAGGCTGATCCCGAGTTTACGTGGCTTTGGGTATGAAGACCGGTGCGAGAAACTAGGACTCTACACCTTGTCCAACCGTCGGTTACGAGTCGACCTCATTATGACCTACCGAATTCTACATCTCGGTGAGTTCCCCATGTTAAGGCCAATGCTGCACTTACGAGGACCATGCAGCACACGCGGACACAGATACAAACTTGTTGTGCCGGATATGAAACGTGTTCCCCACCCACTGTGCTTCGAACTGAGAGTGGTAAACATTTGGAATAGTTTGCCCAAACATGTGATTGAGGCAACATCTGTGCAACGGTTCAAAAGGTTGTTAGATGTGCATTTTGCATCTATTCGATTCAGAGAACGACTGCATAACTACGATGACATATCACATTTGTGAATCCTGAAATATCGTAAGTCGAATATTTTAAATATTACATGAGAACGACAAGGATATTCACGGTGGACAACTATTATAATATTTTTCACAATATTTCGAAAGAGTTGTACAGAATCCATTTCTACTTGCACTATAATACAGTATTCAGTATTCAGTATTCAATACCGGGAATAACATGCCGGTTCCGACCTGGCCGCGGGTGTGTTGTTCAGATATTCACAAGCAGTCCAATCCTGGAACATATTCACCTGTACCAGAGACTTACCATCGTTGTATACTTGAGCATACGTGCCGCATACGACCCGATTGCTTAACTCACATGCTTTTTATGCAGTGCTTGACAGTACGCAAGCCATATGTTGGGGCACTTTTCAGTGGCTCTCTGGTGAAGTTTGAACACATTCCAGCCAAGAATAAATGCACAACACCATCGGCATTTAAGGGAGAGCCGTAAGTGATGTCACCCAAGCAGTCTAGTGACTTCACAGAAACAAGATCCAAGATAGACGATGGGTAAGCGACCATACTCCGATACAACGATAGTTGACGCGTACTATCATGAAAAACTGCACCGAAAGTATCTAGCATAGTTATAAGAAAGCTTTACCGAACAAAGTTCGGGTAGATTGTAGGCAATTAGTCAAAAAGATTAGGAGCGAATAAAGCCAAGCACTACTTTCGATGCGCACCCAGGTCTTCCGCACACAAGTAAGATTTTAATTTGAGTCGCAGAAGTACCAAATCACTATGTCCAGAGCTTCGACAGCTTTGCCTGCCGACGGAAACATGTAAGTACGCAGAAGTCAAGTACGCAGCAAACATATAGCGCAACGCCCCGCTTTGTCGCTCAAAAACGCTTGCTTTTAGATGGTGCATAGCCAGAAAAATGTACTCCACCTGCCATGATGTCCTGCGACGGTCACGTCTCAGTGAATGCGACTACTTTGGTAGACGCATCTACAAGCAAACCTATCCCCACCTCTTATTCCTTAGGCCGCACAAATTTCTGAGCACTAGGTAAACGTTTTCACAATGACTTAACTTGGATCGTGCTCTACCGGAGCAGGCCCAGGCAGGCAGCAAAAGGACTGCCAGCTAACCACCTGAATACCCATCGACCAGAAATCTAGTTCAACAACCGCTCGCCTGCGTTTCAGGTTCTTCGCCGCCTACTTTAGCATAAAGTCAGCCTCCAAAATGTCCGGCTGAACACTAACCCAGCTACTATTCCATGCGAAAGGAAACTGCAACAGCGCTTTGCGTTGTTCGCGGTATTTTGCACGATATGAAGTAATCGCTGTCCAAGGTTTTGCACGTTATCCGGGATTTCACCAAATGTAGTCAGTTTCCTGACAGTAACACCGTAAATCGCAGGCGTAGGAGGCGGTTTTATGCGCTTTTTACCACTGCAGGTTGTCCAACAAACTTTCAACAGCAAGTGCGGCATTGGGTGACACCAGGTTACGGAATACCACGCTGCTATCCAACCACCAACAAGCGCTTTTACATTATGATGGGCTTCACCGGCTGACCAACAGTGTTCATGTTCCAATTTCGCTTCATCAATATGAACTCGCTCGAGACAACAAGGGCCTATATCAACCAGTCTATCATAAGATCGCTATTGGCTAAAGCAGTGGCGACCGCCGTGCCTGAATTTACCAAACTTTGCTACTGGACCGAGGACACCCGGATGACCCATCGGCGTCCAAGAAAACTGATGTTGCTAAAAATTAGTTTTGCTCAAGAATAACACGGCCTACGCGCTAGCAGTCACATCGGTGCACCAGGAATCCTACCGTCGGTGGCAGACGTTCCAATACATAACAATAAAACGGCCAGTCACCAACAGAGCAAAGCTCGCACTCCAACGAACTGCAGTAAGCTCTACGCCAGCATGGGCGAATAATGGGGCGGACATTATAAAGTTAAAGGCAGCGGAATTGCAACAAGTATACGTAGTAAAACGACTAAAAACTAAAAGGTAAAGCTAAAAACGGGTTAGTGGAATGAAAAACCGAAAACTTAACCGACAAGTGTCCCATAACCGTTCGGTGCAACACCAATATCATTAGCCAACGTTGCCTCGGAGCAGGTAGAAATAGACAGTAGTCAGCATCGGTTACTCTTAGTTACTCAGACACGCTTTCACAATATTTTAGCAAAGGTCCATTAGTATGGCATGCCAAAAATTACCCTTACGACTTCGAGGCCAGTACCAAAAACGTTTTCTCGGTTTATATTTTTGACCACCGTCAGCCCATGCAATACCATTTGCCACTTCCAGCGGAAAGCATCGTGCTTGGAATGCACGCAGCGGAAGTTCACATGCTGATACTGAAAACCCTCAGGCTGCCGTAGAGCGCCTCGATCGCACGCTATAAATCAGACACGCGACTAACCCATCAACGGAGTGCGCAAGGGAGATTACACAAAAACAAATTGAGGAACAGGTTTTAATTGAACCGGAGAACAGCTAGCTAAGGCTAAAACTAGGGCACCATGGAAGAGCTAGCTAAGAATGGTGTAGCTGAGCGTCCAGTGCTTGTTCAGGCGTTCTCACGGTTGGAGCCATATTTGTGTCACAGAAAACAGGGACAAACTTTCGACAGGTACACCACCAAACTCCCTAATAGATAAAAAATCGGGACGGTCGAGTCCGCCTTTGGCAGGAGTTTGGATGCGGACGGGTGCTCTTCAGGACAAATGCGTTCTAGGTCCCCTAAATATTTGGGTTTCAGTAGGGTAAATTATTTCGGACGGGGTTTATAATGAGGTCGGAAACTCCAAAAAGCTAGGAACTGTACTGTGCCATGCTTAATTGCAAGGCGTAAAAAGGTTTATAAGGTAATAACCAACTGTACACAGGTGGTTAAAAAAGAAACGGTACCTGAAAGATCGCTTAGGAAAGCCAGCGATAAGTTTTCGTAATAGGAAATAAGCACCAGCATGTACTGTTGTTTCCGAAATATATGATAGCATGCGGTTTGTAAGTACCTGCTGACTTTGCAGTGGAGGTTACCTGTGGAAGTGTTAACCGTGTAATCGAAAGGGTGACCAGACTCATTGTAAATTGTTAAATTATGGACCGCGTGTGTGAAAACATGTCCACTTCTCTCTAGCGGCATGTATATATACATATCTATGTGTATATCTACCATACGTATTCATATTTATGATAACGTATATTGAAATATGTTAGTGGTGCATGTTAACACTGGCCTACATGTGGGATTAGTTCATATTTAATGGAAGTTACGTGACAGTATGTGCAAACTGGAAATTAGGAAGCTGTGTGGGTATAGCGGTGGTCATAATTATGGTTGCACGGCTTCAAAAATATGTCACTGTAATTGCTTACATACACAGAACTATATCTATGTAGGTCCCTATATATACTTAAATTGATATATATATGTAAATGAAGTATGTAAAGCATAATGGACTGTACATAAGTAAGAAATACTTCTGTGTATCTATGTTTTTTATACATATGTATTCAGTACTGCATGTGAGATGCGAACTACACGGAAAAGTGAAATGCAAAGTTTTGGGACTGTATGTTTGCTAGAAAGAAACATGGCCGTGTTAATTTAAAAACTTTTGTGTTACGCGATTGCGGACGCAGAGGAAAATTATATTTGTGAATGGTGACTTCAAATATTTCTTGTTGTGCTCAACAGCCCCATTCCTGCTAGGGAGCCTAAAGGTAACGTCACTGAATCTCGTAAGGAAAAATGACTATGCATAAAATGATGGCATGTAGGCATCAAAAAGTTAGATACTCTGTGCAGTGATAAGGTTTTGGACAAAAAGGTGTTTATGATGATTTAAACATGTTTGAAGAATATCGCTGCGGTAAGTGAAACTAAGTTACCTTGGTGCATGCGGGGAAGTAAGAAAGATGTAAGTCGAGAAATGGATAATGGATAAAGAAGGAGTAATCCACCTTGTCCACTGACGTTAACCGAAGACGCAGCCGCTTTTAGGTCATGTTTAAGTGCGTCACAATGTAGTTATAAATAACTAAATAGATTATTCTCGACATAGCGAGGCATGCCTTTTGGGCATGAGCAGCATATTACAATATTGTACATGCTAGCAGAACTAGCAACACCAACAGCGGGAATAGTACAGTTTGTGCCAGTAGTGTAGGCCCATATGACCTCAAGGTTGTACGGTATATGTCCACAGAATGCGCGATGTAGAGATAAGAATCTGTTCACTAATGTGCAGTATGTTGACGAGGAACTAGTCCGATGAGGTCACTACACAGTGTGGGTCGGGTGAGTGATGCATGATGAAAAGGCTGAAAATTTTTAAGTATAGTGGCATGTCACGCCTCAAATATGTAGGCCTGTTCTTGCGAGAGCAGATATAAGCACAGATTTTGTAAATGTGATATCGGTCAACTTGCCAATGTGTGTTAGTGGTGAGTCACATCCGCCACGTCGCAGTGTTGTTAAACAGACATTTGTGGCTTTTTGTAAGGAAAACGCTTGTCAGACGAAGACCCACCACGTCCTGGAACACTGCCGGGTGCTGATATGACATAAAGAAGATTCTCCCTGACCGATTACCCTCGCGGATATTCGCAGTCACGTTTCTCCAATTTCTTCCATAGCTGTGTAGTCTCCCTTGGAGTCGACCGCAAGTGGTTAAAGCTGTTGAGGTCGGACGACTCAGGTGACTTGTATTGATTTGGTTAGTTGTCTGGATTCCTTTATTGTGTCAGGATTGCGAAGTGCGGGTAACTTCTTTGTTCTGTATTTATTTCGTGTCCTTGGGAGCGTCGCAGGTATATACTCAGCGGTGTTCCGGGCAGGTAATGTTTCCCTTTAGAACAAGGAAGAGAAGATAAACGGACCCAGCAAACTGCCAAGGACATTGAACAGGACCAGGTTAATACACAAATACAAAATTTATGATAAAGTTGTGCTGGTTGGAATCAGTGGCGTGGCCGGATATGCTATATATATCATATCCGGTTTCGCGTGCAAGCACGAGACCCGATATTTGCTGAATGTGAGGGGAAGATGTTGCCCGAAGTGGCCTAGCGTACAAAAACTCTCCTGGGTTGAAACTGTGAGCATCAGGCGATATTAACCGGTAAATGTAAATAAATATATAAATAAATAGTATATTCTCGGTAAAACGAGACACACCTGTAAAGGCATGATCAAATATGCACACAAGCATAGCTTCTGTGGAATGTTAAAACATTTCGTTTTGATGAAAGTTATAAAAGAAAAGATGTTGTCCGTATGAGTGAGCACACTGTCAGGTAATAGTCAGACCCAGGGACATTATGGCGCTGTGGCGCGCAAGAATCCGTCACAACACAAGTTGGGGGTAATTTCGAAAGGTAGTGATCCGTAAGCACAGGAGCCTAAACAAGGCTTTTTGCAACCAATAACCATTACGAGATAGAGATGATCTGTGCTCAAACAAAGCATTGTTTATAGCAGAATTAGTTGCACAGGTTCGATGTAGAATGCTGAGGACTGCGTCAGTGTGAAAGGCATAGCTGTGACTTTATTTTGTGGCGAGTCACCTCCGCCACGTTGCGGTGTTGTTAAGCGGACATTTGTGGCTTTTTATAGGGAGAACGCTTGCCAGGCGAAAACCCACCACGTCCTGGAACACTGCCGTAGCTTTCGTCGAACAGTAGTGCAAGTCGGTTATGCATCGTATAGACCGATTTTGCATTCTATTATTCGCAGTCGGTTGACAGCCAAAATTCTTCGTTGGTTGGCAGAATGGCTTTGTTATGATACGGCAGTAGTCGTTGAAGCTGGTCAATGATGCAAGATTCGAAGAGTCGAATGATAATGATGCAGGTGAGTAAACACATTGTTAATAGAGGCCGGCTCTTCTATTATATTCATGCTCGGCTCGCAAACCATGTCCAGCTATCCTCGCTGGACTTGTCATGGGGTCGGTGAGTGAAGTTGTTTCTTGTGGCTGAATATGTCTTTAATAGGTAAAAACGCCATTCTCCGCAAATTGGATTTGGGATTCCTACAAATGTAAGTAAGTGTAACTGTTTCCGTAGCCAAGTGAAAATTCCATGGAAGACCATCGGAATAGCCACGTATACGTGCGCAACGCTGTCCGTGAAATGACATCAGAATAGCTCCAGGTGACTGGCGAATAGGAATGTTTGAGGCGGATGTGACTCGCCACAAAATAAAGTCACTGGGCCCTGGACGTCCGGAAAATGGTATCCAACTCACGGATATTGATCGCTAATTCTCACATTCCTAGCGATAACAAACAGTCAAGAATTCTGCGGCACCTTCAAAAATACAAGCTACATTCATAGACAATTACATACATATATACACCCATACACTTACATTCACTGTTATGCCAAACATGTACTCTGTACATTTTGATCACACTATGTTAGCTAATCATGATCATGCCTGTACTGGTGTGTCTCGCATTGTCGAGAATAAACGTTTATTTATTTATTTATTTATGAAGGTAATCACGCCAGAGTTGTTTGTCTTCGATTGTGGAACGGGGGATCCATGTACATGTATTCTTCCTGGTGAGTAAATTGTTCTCTGAGTACGAGGCAAGCTAAACCCATTTGTTTAGACTCCATGAAGGTAGAGCCTCCGAAATGGCGGAATGAGCTCCATTTGGACCAGTGTGTGAGTTTTCATTTCCTGGGGAAATGACCAAGCGTTTTGAGGATGGGTCGGCCAGTACCAGTGGATAAACTTTCTTGTTTTGGCGGATGTACCTGTGGGAATCTCGGGAAAAACGGGCAACGGACAAGAGGTGGCCAAACGGAGACAGCAATGAATCAAGAAGCAATAACACAGACTGGTGGCGCTTACCGGTGCATATGATACCTTCAAACTTATGTAATTTTGTTTAGTATACATAATTCGCAAGCGCGTTATATACGTTACGTCGCTGGTGTGACTCAGACTACAGCTACTACTTGGGAAGAAGGTTCTGGACGCGCAAGGTCAAAAGACCGATATAACAAAGCGTTTTAACAAAAGTTAAGCGAATGATGTGATGGTTTTAGAGAAACAAGTAAACCGATGATGATGGCAGAAGCCAGAATGAGAGAGGCATCTTAGGTGAAACTGAGGACAACTAGGTTGAGACCGAATGCGGGAGCAAGATAGGTAGAGCAACATTCCATGAGGAAAAGGAATTTCAAGGAATCCGCTAGGAGTGAATGAATGCTGACGGCAATACGAGGAGTAGTTCGTAAGAGTAATTACACTAAAGCGTTCATGATTCTACAGTCCAAAAGCCTTCAGAGTCTAGGAAAATGGTCACAGGGGGCCAAAACTGCCGTGCATTGGGTGTCGTTATGACACGTTCGGTCTCAATAGCATACCAGTGCGAGCATAAGGTAAAGAGCATAGGAATAGGAAGAGTGGTAATTTGAGCATACTAATGGAAGTACTAGTCAAGCAACACTTAGCTATGTTCCGAGTGCCGCCAATACTCAGGAACGAGCTCAGAGCGAATGAGATCATGCGCACGAGGATAACTTGGATAGGCGCAATGAGTGTAAGCTGTGGGAATACAAATTGGAGCGCAATAAGAGAAAAGGCCAAGGATAATAGGAAATAAAAGCAGGCGGAAAGTTACAGACGGGTCAGGTGAGAGAGGATAATGGCAGGACAGTAAAGCCGGACGTCCGAGTTAAAAAGAAATGGAAAGAGAAAGCGAGAGAAGAAAAGGTTGGGGTCGGGGTGAGAAGGGTTTATTGGTAAAGAGTGCAAAAGCCCACGAGGCTCTCCAAGTAGTGTAAACAACACCAATAAGTCAGCCGAACAAATAGAAGTGATGTCTCAGAAGTCCAAAAGAATTTGGTGATTACGAGGCCGACTAAGCGGTATTGGATTAATCGGCCCTTTGGGACTAGGTCGTACAATGCAGATAAGAATGAGACTATAACAATAAGGTGGGGTAATAGAGTTAACTCTGCGGAGCCAATACCGTTTACGGCTCGGTATCATGGAAGCAGTCAGAGATTAACAGACTAGTCCAGTGAGACAGGATCACGGCAGGGCAGTAAAGCTGGTCGTCCGAGTAAGAAAGGGAATGAAAAGAGAAAGCGAGATAAGAAAAGGTTAGGGTCGGTATGAGAAAGGTTTACTGATAAGGAGTGAGGGAGCCAACGAGGCTTTCCAGGTGATGTAAGCAGGACGTCAAGTCAGCCGAACCAAGGTTTGTAACGTGGAATAACTCTAAGTAAAAGTGGAAACAAGTGGCTGATCAAGCGAGACTAGATGAGTCGGCGCGTAGGAATAGGACGTAATATTAAAGGCAGGGAAAGAGGCTGTAACAGAAGGTGAACGAGTCTAGCCGCCTCACGTAGTAAGGGATCAAGAGCGTTGAGTCTGTACAGCGTATACCACTTAAGTCAGAGTAGCATATTAGCAATCACAGAGAAGGAAACTGATCGGTGGACTAGATCGCCACACCGCCAGTTGAAGAACAATTGAGAACAGAGCGCGATAAAACATAAGTTAGCCACAGGATGGGAAGGGTTTATTCACGATGGGTAAGAGAAGTCCAATAGGCTCTCTAGGTAATGTAAAGAGATAGTAGAGTCAGACGAGCCAAGAGAGGTGACGTCTCAGAAGTCTGAATAAATCCGGAGAACAGGAGGCCGATCGGGTAGGACTTGATTAGTCGGCGCGTGTGGATAAGGACATGTAGTAAAGGTAAGAAAGGAGCCAGCAGTAAATGGTGAGCAAGTCAAGCAGGCTCTAAATTTAAGGGAAACATCATTAATAAATAAATAAATAAATTTTTATTCTCGACAAGGCGAGGCACGCCTTTGCAGGCATGATCATTATGACCACAATGCGCGGTCAAGAATGTGCAAGAATACGTTATGTTTGCCGTACCAGTGTATGTTTATGTAGGGGGTATGTAATTATGTAGCTGTGTGTGTGGGTGTGTAACTGTGAGGTTCCTGTTTGTAACTGTGCTGCTCTAATTTTCACTCTCATATCGTCGGCAATGCTCGAGTAGAAGATAAATGTCCGTGCGTTGGAAAGGATTATTCGGATACCCACGGGGCAGTGACTTTATTTTGTGGCGAGTCACGACCGCCACGTCACAGTGTTGTTAAGCAGACATTTGTGGCTTTTTATAGGGAGAACGCTTGCCAGGCGAAAACCCACCACGTCCTGGAACACTGCCGCCGAACTATTTGCTGGAACGGGTCAAACCCGAACCACCCAGCTGGCACCACGAGGAGGTTGTTCGGCTAGCCAGCCGCATACCGCGTAGGTCTAAATAGCATAGTAGCAGACTGAGGGAAACAGACTAGGCAAGTGAGCCAATATCACGGCAATGCAGTAAAGCCGGACGTCCGATAAGAAAGGGATTGAAAACGGAAAGCGAGAGAAGAAATGGTCAGGGTCGGTATGAAAAGGTTTACTGATAAGTAGTGAGGGATTCCACGAGGCTTTCCAGGTGATGTGAGCAGGACGTCGAGTCAGCCGAACCAAGGTTTGTAACGTGAATAACTCTAAGTAAAACTGGAAACAAGTGTCTGATCTAGCGAAACTAGATTAGTCGGCGCGTAAGAATAGCGCGTAAATTTAAAGACAGGTAGAGGTCCGCAGCAATAGAGAGTGAGCGAGTCAAGCATAATCTCCGGGTAGGGGGACAAGAGCGTTGAGTCTGCATAGCGCAAACCACTTAAGTCAGAGTGGCATTGGAGCTTAAAATGAGAGGCAAATCAGTGGGACTAGATCACTTCAGAGCAGTAAGATCGTGTAATCCAATTAAAGAAATGAAAGCAGACCGCGATAATAAGGGTTTGGGTCAGAATGGGAAAGGTTTATTGACGATGGGTGGGAGAAGTTCACGAGGCTCTCTAGGTAATGTAAAGGGATAGTGGAGTCAGACGAACAAAGAGAGGCGACGTCTCAGAAGTCTGAATGAATCCGGAGAGCAGGAGGCCGATCGAGTAAGACTTGATTAGTCGCCGCGTTTGGATAAGGACATGTGGTAAAGGTAAGAAAGGGGCCAGCGTTAGATGGTGGGCAAGTCAAGCAGGCGCTAAATTTAAGGGAAACATCATGTTAAGACTACGGGGCGCAAACCGCGTAGTGTATTAAGGAAACCGGACGAACATAGTGAGTGGTTTAAGGTGCGCCTAAGCTATAGTTTGAGCGATCGGCTGACAGTACTAGTGATTATCGTTGGAATATGTATGAGCGCCAATGGAGTTACTACGCCGGGTTTGAGACCAATGAAAATAATAACGTAACATGTTCAGTAATCGGATGCTAACCAGCCGGATGAAGGGGTAAGACGGAGTGTCGAATAAGTGACCAGAATGGGATATATATACTACAGCTGAAGCGACAGTGGTGCCGGCTCCGGAAGTGACCAGGAATAAAGGAATAATACAGACAGCACCGCCAATTGCTACATGTTTCCCTCCAAGGTTTGCGATGTTGATTGGAAGATGTGTCGAACAAGTATACAATAGAGTATGGTTAAACACAGGAGTGGTTGAGACCCGAAGAAGTTCAAGTGCTCAGCCTATGGTGCTGGTGGAGTAAGAAAAACATCAGTCCGATTGACAGGGATATAAAAACTAAAAAGGAGTATGACAGCCAATGCGCCGAAGCTAGTAGTACCTATACCGCCATTTAACAGTTGCGATATGGACCAATAGAGAGGCCAAACAAGAGAGGGAGACGTTAATGTAAACTGAGAAGCATGGTAGTGGAGCCGAGAGGCAAAACTCAATCAGAGACCGGAAATTTCAATTTCGGGAGGGGGATCAGGCATACAGATAATGAATCAGACCTAGGCTAGTATCATTGGCTGCTTCTTATACCAATGAGAACCATACTTGGTGGCAGCCGATGCTCAAAAGAGGAGAGGGCTTGGTTTGAGACCTATAGGCATTTGGAGCCTGAAAGGCTGTTCTGGTCTAAAGGGTTTAAGGACGCAAGCCACAGTAGCAAAGAGCATCTAGCGACGCCCGTGATGTTGCGCGGACGCTAGTGGTACGTATACCGCCATCGAACGATTGCGATATGGACCAAAATGAGAAGCCATACAAGCGAGGGAGACGTTAATGAGATGCATGATAGATGAGATGCATGATAGATGCGTGATGCATGCTAGAGGAGCCGAGAGGCAAAACTCAATCAGAAACCGGTAGTATCAATTTGGTAGGGGGACCAAGCATACAGCTAATGAATCAGACGGAGACGAGTATCATATGGCTGTTACTTATCCCAATGAGAACCTTAATCGATGGCAGCCGATGCTCAAAACAAGGTAACAGGCTGCTAGTAATAGTGACATGACGTAATGAATAGCATGTGAAATTTGGGACTAACGGAATGTAAGTGAAATAGGGACCGATGCACAGGACAACGTGGTACTGTCATACGCAATGCGGTTATGAGGGGATACTTTTATAAGGTGGAAAAATAGACGCTCAAACCATAGCAAACATGCTCGCCCGAGTGGGGAGCGTTGCAAAGGCTCATCATCCGCCAAGCGTGGATACAGAAAATTGGTTCATCATTTGGTCGCATAGGACGAAACGCGTGTCCAAATGAGTACACGTCTAAAAAGCGGAGGGCAACGGGTTAACAAGCTTCATAAACAACGAACGGTTCTGTTGCAGGTTCGTCGTTGAAATTAACTATATAACCGAAACATACCACTTTCCTAATGGTGGAGCATGTTGTCCGCCTCGTTTTATCCTTGCGTCCCAAGTCATAATAGAAACATTGGCCCATATATCGGCGGAACCACCAGCTGGACCTGTGGCATTTTTGTCCGCCGCAAGGAATCTGCAGGCTTTGCATGTTTTCTTTGCCATTTGAGACGGCAAGCCACAGGGAAGGAGGTGGTACTGAAAAGGGCCTTTGGTCCGTTCTCTAACGAACGTGAAATGTTGACGAACCTGGAAAGCGATAACGGACAAGAGGCGGTTTTATGACAGGTGCCTGCAACTGGACATACGTGACAGGGAGGGGAGAAAGGCCAGGCCAAATGTACATTGGCGGCGATAAACCTGACGGCCGAGGTCGGCGCATATATACTTGGGTTCTGGAAGCAAAATCAATAATGTAATGCTATCTTACTTGTGACTACGAATCAACCTTGCCTAATATGGTAGTACCAAGAGGCGCGCAACGGGCCTGTGGCAGCAGTAACCAGAACGGTTTAGGGCGGCGCACTTTAACTAGTGCTCTGTAAGCAAGGTCATCATTAAACTCTAATTTCACCTGTGGCTGCGACTCATTCTTGCTTCATATGGCAGTAGCTGTGGGTGCTAGCATGGACAGTTGCGGTGGTAAGGAGAACGGTTGAGGGCAGCGCATTTATACTTGGGTTCTGGAAGCAAAATCAACCTTACCTGTGACTACGAACCAACCTTGTTTCATATGGTAGTATCGCTGTCTGAGGTGAGCTAGTGGCATCGGCCACCCGGACGGCGGAGGGCGGCGCATGTGTACTTGAGCTCTGAAAGTGGGGTCTGCATGGAAATTCAATTTTACAGGTGGCTAGGTAGCACTAATGCATCATAGGAGGGTACCAGTAGGTGGGAGGAGAGCAAATGGAAGGTCTGGACATAGGTGAGGATGAGGAAGGCGGTGAAGTTCTTGTGAGCAGACGATAAATCTCCGCCATTATATTAATCAATAAATGATGCCGGAAGGAGTCCATCCGTATAGTTTTTAAGCCGGCACCCTCTTTGAGTTGGAAACCGCAGCGTCATGCAAAAAGAAATGAACGTCGAATAATTTTTGCATACGGAGATTGCAAAGAATAAAGGGTAACGTGATAAAAGTGGGTAACGTTGACACGCGCTGATTGTAAGGGAAATCGGAAGGGAAAAATTTACCATCCACCACCTGAATTACCGGGAATTGCAACCTTAAAGGAATTCACGGTAATGTATGCCAACTTTATCTTGCCCGCAGCAGTGCATACCTGTGTACGCAGGCTCACCATACTATGCCGCACAAGTCTGACGAAACCATCATTCGCATATATCGCAACCTATCCAATCGACTTGGTCGGAGCACGGCGAGTTTCCCTCTTCCTGTTGACCAGAGTGCAAACTGCGCTGTCTGCATTACTCCCACCGGTCGTCATTCTTGTACCCCACGTACTTGTGCGGTGCAGAGGGGAAGTTCTGGTTTTCAGCGTACAAAATTTCAATCCGCCTGACAGGCTGATGATAGCCGCAACGATGACCGCACGTGGTACCAGAGGTGATTCGGTTTGTTGTGCCTGCTGTAACTGTCAGCCAGCTGCGAAACCACAAGCTCTGGCTCACCAAACAGCACCTTGGTTACCGTGGCTATCCGGTGCATTCCTCAAGGACGAAGGAAGGAGCCGGAACCTCACCCGGGCAGCAGCATCGCGGGATGCCACTTCCCCACGTTGGAATATGGGTAGCTTCTCTTACAATAACCTCTGCTGCGGTTGCACATTGGATGAACGGTCAAACTATTCCACATTATCATGACCCGCCAAGTGCTCCCGAAAGCATGCCAACACGCACATTCTGTGGATGAACTCCTCCTTGTAAATACGCAATAACTGCGCCTTCATGCCATCAAACATATCATGAATAAATAAATAAACAAATAAATTGTGTATTCTCGACTAAGCGAGGCACGCCTGCGCAGGCATGATCATGTTAAGAGCACAAAATGTGATCAGTTAATGTACAATGGAACAATGGGATTGTTGCATATGTTTATATATGAATGTATGTAAATTTGCATGAAGGCGCGTTTAGCTTTGTTTATGGGATTGGTAAATGTCTCCTGTCATTTTGCTTGAATATGTTTGAAGGTGTCGCCAGTACTTGCTATCTGTGGACTTGAAGAGATTGTTCGGATAAGCAATGGGTGACTTTAGTAAGTGGCGAGTCACAACCGCCACGTCACAGTGTTGTTAAACGGACATATGTGGCTTTTTATAGGGAGAACGCTTGCCAGGCGAAAACCCACCACGTCCTGGAACACTGCCGCCGAACTATTTGCTGAAGGGGGGTAAACCCGAATCACCCAGCTGGCACCACGAGGAGGTTGTTCGGCTAGCCAGCCAAATTTTTCCAGCGTGGTCAAGTACGCCATCACTACGGGTTGGAAAATGTATGAGCATCACTTTTCCCTCCGTGGACACGACAGGTCCGCCTCTCCAACGTTTTCCGCTGGCAGCACCCAATGTCAAGCACGAAGAACTGTCTCCTCCGCGTAGGCTTGCAGGCTAACAACCTGCGCAATGTGGGCACATAGAATGCGTCACTGAAGCTTAAAGCGCCATTAGCGTGCGTTGTCGTTTTCTATGAGCAAACGCTGAATGCAACCGGGCGCACGCAATCAATTAACCAGTATCTGCCATCCGGGCTAATTCTGCGGATGTAAAAATTTTAGGCTGTGCCGAACGTACTGCCGACGGGCGTATGAAGACACCTTCCCCAAAATCAAATGCCCACTAGTTACACGGGGCCTAACGTCGCCCATACAAAGCTAATCTCTTGCAATAGGCGTTCCCTTCCTCCAAATGGCAACTGCACCGCTGTGTTATCACCTGAAACAGATGAAGTAAAGTTGACTACTCACTTAAAGTTTCCTATATATATGCTTATTCACATTTTCAGCGCGAGTAGTGCTGTCGCACCCAACTAACACCACGTGGCAGATCAAATACGTCGCCCAGCCAAGCCGCCAGGGGATCCTCGTAAGACGAAGGTACTCGAAGCATACACCACTACGCAACGATTTACCCTCCATGAGATGATAGTAATGCGCGTAGTAGGGAGTATACCACAAAGAACGCTACATGTAGAACATCGCCGGTTTACCCTCCAGCTTACAGAACGAAAAGTGAGAACAACGCCGCAGGATGCAACTCAAAACGTGTTCCCGGCAGCAAAACTTCAAGTTCCAGTGGGACCGGAACATTGGGAACATTATGCAAAGGTTCCACTTTCGAAAACGTTGTTGCTCCAACAGGAAACCGGGTGCATTTATGTGTCAAAGGGGAGCCAATTAAACACAGCTGACGCATGCGCTCAACCTAACGATGCTCACTTGCCCTGCCTTAGCAGTCCCCTCTGTACCGGACACGTGAAGCATATAAGAAAACAGTAGTGTCAGTAAAGGAAACAGAAGAGAAAACAGGCTTGTTGAAGTCTTATCGAATACTAAGATGTAAATGAAAATGCGTTAAATAAGAGTTGGCCGGAATAAAAGAACAGAGGTTTAGGACGCGAAGAGGAAGACGTTAAACTGCGGACCGAGAGCGTCAAGTCGTTGCTCGAACCATTTCACCATCGGTACCATCACGACGTCTGCATGCAGTGCGCTCCAATAACCTATGAGCCTACGCGATACCCGAAGAGCTGCCCGACCCCGGTCAGACCGGGGAATGAGCAACTGTTATTGGTGGCCAAGAAGGGTTGGTGCTGGAGTTGGGGGAAACAATCCAGTCCAATCAGAACCAATCTAACCCATCAGTATCCGATATGTGGGGTCCGTGTTGCGCCGAAGCCGCCTATAATATATGGAAAACATATCCAAATTACCTAGCCACGCCGGGTAGGTCAGCTGCTTGAATTCGGGTACCAGTTTCGTCCAGGACTACAGGACACCTTCAACTGCCATCTTATCACGAACCAGGCTTTTAGGACAAGACTGAACGCAGGATTCCAAGGGCTGCCTTACAAAAGCCGAAGGTAGTCTAAAGAACATTTCGGTGGTCATGATCCCGTATGACCTGCAGATCATCCACAACATCTTGTAACATTTGCCAACAGCTGTTATCCAGTGTTCACTGGTCTTATAGACTAAGGAGAAAACCACCAAGTTAGACTGGAGTTGAACTCGCAGTACCACGTTGATCTCAAGGAAACAACGCGTCTGCGGGTCATTCAGACCAACGCATAAAACTGGATATTTCGCTAAATTACTAGGCAACTGACGCATAAGGGGCAAATGCCAAAGTCTGTACAGAGCCCTCCGTAGGGTCAGTGGACCAACCGGATCATCTATAGCAAACCAGCGTTACAAGTCATCCGCAAAACAGTAAGGAAGGCATACCCATGTTATCAGGTAGGTTATTAGCGTATGAAGTGAAGAGAAGGGACTTAGCACTGAACCTCAAGGAATGCCACTGAGAACAGAGTAGCGAAAGGACGACTAGAACCCGCCCGCACACACATTTCCCTTCCGATTAAGGAAGCTGAATCCATCATTATACTGCTCCGAAAATACCGTACGGTGTAGTGTACCGGAAGACAGGCTCTCAATATATTGCAGCATTGGATTTTACGGTTAATTTAACCTTAAAGAACGTCCACTTGTTTTACTGACTGCACGTCCGTTGACACAAAGCATTTGGTAAGTAAATCGTTTCACCGTCTCTCGTTCTTATTGATTCGCTTTCTATTTTTGAAGGCTGCGCAATGTACATTGGGTCCAACTTCTATACCGTCCCGTATTTGACGCGTCCTGCGTTTCATTGCTTACCGACTAGTATCCCAGGCTCCGCCCAACAAGGGCTTCAGCTTTTACAAAAGGCGCGAATGTGGAACGGTGTCAAAAGCGTTGGCAAAGTTAACGAACAGCACGTCCACCGCCTTAGCGAAATCAACGGTCTCGGCCCAGTCTTCGCGAGACGTTAACAACTTAGTAAAGCATGGATAGCCCATACGAAAGAACTGCTAAGAAGGGGCAAGCAACTTAAACGTTATCAAGTGTCCTTCGTGAGTGCCTCACACGAGCTTATCCAACAACTAGACCAGCACGCTCGTCAAACTGACTGGTCCATAGTTATCAGGGTGGGTTTTAACATCTTTCTTGAAATTGTAACAAACATTAGCCTCCTTTCAGTGGAGAGAGAGCAACTGGGTAGAGACTTCACCAAAGGTTGTGTAATCGGACGGTAATGTTTATCGGCCACCTCGTACAACCGCTTGGGATGCATAGCAACAGCACTGGCAGCGTTATTAGGATTTAGTTCCCTCAGAGACCGGAGCACTTGAGCCTCCGTTATGGAAACCTACTCCAAATAAAAGCCCTCAGGATGTTTTGCCTGCAGGGTGAAATGCAGCAGCAGCGACTATTCAACATAACCCCAGCATACCGTTTTTCGAGAAAACAAGGTTTTCCGTGATCTGTGACTGTAGCAGTGCCGTCAGGGCCAAAGAAAACTGGGATGCACGAGTTCAGGTAGTTCGGTCTGTTGACAAACGAGAAGCAGTGTTTCGGGTTGGATGACGCTATACGAGCATGCTATACTTCATGCTGTAGACGAGCATCCCGTAAAGGTTGCCTGCGGTCACTTCGAGCTTCGCGATAGCGCTTGAAGTTGTATGATGAAGGAGCAGATAAGCAACAACGCTAACATCCGGCACGTCTGTCACGTTGTTTTCGTACAACCGAACCAAAGCAAGGTGGCTTTTTCCTGGTTTATTCCTGCCTGGCAGTAGCATATGGGGGAGAGAAACCTTACTCAAGTAAGATTTCTATCTGCGCCAAGTCATTGGAATGTCAGCTTATCCCAAAATGCGACAAGGCGACCTTGCCGTCTTGGCATTCATTTTCTGAAAGTCCGCGCTATATGTTTGGAACCCACGCGGGACGAGCGTTACTCTGACAACTAAGGGTGCCGTTAAATGAGTCACATGCGTGGTCCCTAACACCGAGAGGTGGGTTGTATACAATATATGTGAAATATTACGGTGTTTAGCGAAGATCAAGTGCAAGAGGGACGAGTTTGACCCCTCCTGATTCTAGTAGGCCGTTCGGCAAACTGGTGCAGGAAAGCACGCAAGGAGAGCTTGCGAAACTCGGTAGCCAAAAGTTTTGTAACAGCGTCGCATGAAAAATTTTCCTGGTCGAAGTCAGGAAGGTTACTCATCACCACTAAAGACATCTGCCAAAGGTTCAAATTAAATCAACGAGACCCTTAGCAAAGCTGTAGGGGCTTCTGTTGACCAGCAAAAGTTTAAGTTGCGCGGAAGCAATACACAGGTTAATTGAGAGTGTCTCAATACCACGGGCTGGTGATTGGAATCTATACGTCTTAAAGATAGTAATTGGGAAGTTAGGGTACAAAGCAACGCCACCTCCGCGTTGATCAAAGTTGCGGTCACATGTGAGCACTCGTGGCCTTGAAGCCCAGTTCACTATCCGTGAAGTCTGTAGACAACCACGTTTCCGTAAATGCGAGAACATCTGGACGGCAGCAGTCGACCAAAGCACCGACTTTGCACAGGTTGTTTCGAAGGCTACACACATTGCTTAAGATAACCTGAGGGGCTTTAACATTTTGAGTCCAGGATCGTAAGCATCAGGACCAGGCTCTGGTAGCGCGGAGATGGAGCATAAACTCACCACCCAAAAACGAATTTGGCGATGGGGAAAGCATTGCGAAAAGCATTCCTATGAGCCGCGCACCTGTCCATAACCAGCGTTCGCGCAAGGTTAACCACGGGCACTAACGCTAGCATACTACTCACCGACTCTTTGCAGCTAGCCTCCAGCTCATTCGGCATAATAGCAAAGAAGATAATGCTGCCAAGGCCGCTGCCGTCCACAAAATACAATGCCACAGTATATAACGGCAGTAATTGACCTCATAAGTGGGGTACGCCAAAATTACCTCCCCAATGGCCCACCAATTCCAGCATGCGCAGTGGGACGAAAGTGAAGTACCGGATCTCATTTCCCAAGCGCATTGTTTGCTGCTGACCATTGCTTCGCAAAAGCTGCGTAACCTTCTCCACCTCCGTGACACCAACGTTACGGTGATGCCGTCGTATGTCATACAAATTGTGCCTCGTTGAACGAGGTTATATTGAAGACACACAAAGCGCGCATCTCCTGCGTACGACGAAGTCTTCATGAGGTTCAGCACCATGCCCGCCTGTTTCGTCCTTAGCCGCTGATTTTCGGTATGCGGCCAAGGCTTCACCACATGAAAATTATGCGAATGACACAGGCAAGCGTAGCCAAGCTTGCAAAATCCTCTATTCGAAGCCAGTGGGGACAGAGCCATGCAATTTTAACACCGGTAAGTTATAAAATTGTTAGGCGGACAAGCAACACTTCCTCCTTTCCACGAACATTCTATCTATTGCCATGCACGCACAGAAACTGCTTATATCGGTGCCGGCATCCTTCGGGAAGCACCTGCCCTGTTTCCATTTAGTAATCTTCCGCAGTAACCACGGTCCGACGAACCTACGACGTCGCCGTTTCCCTCTGGGAACGTTTTAGATCCTCAAAGATTGCTGAGCAGTCCAGATATGA
The DNA here is from genome assembly GCA_944474145.2 of Dicrocoelium dendriticum. NCBI lineage: Eukaryota > Metazoa > Platyhelminthes > Trematoda > Plagiorchiida > Dicrocoeliidae > Dicrocoelium > Dicrocoelium dendriticum. The sequence goes on along the minus strand of OX104068.1, from coordinate 22,973,987 downwards.
ACCGCTGAAGATACGTCGAAAGGCGCTAGAACAATCCACCACGGCTGCTGTCGCTAGAAGCGGGAAAATGAGTAACCACTGTAACGTACTTAAACCGTTTCGTACCATGATTTATGCTGCACATCTTACCATATTTATAACGTGTTCCATATGACAACAAACATACTTATGAAACGGGTAGCCCCACCTTCTCTTTTATCAACGAACAACCTCGCGTACCACAATCAGGCTGTCGAAAGCGCATTGATCGCCATTTGGGATGGGCTAGCCTTTGTAAGGACGAGAAAGGGTTTCGCGGGCATTTTATGCAGTGAGTTCAAAGCACCCTGGAAGTGCCACATAGTTTATTGTTATCCGTGAGGATATTATAGGAAGGATACTAAATTGGTAATGGAAATCGGAGTGCTCCCGGAAAACGGGTGTGCTAAATGGAAGTGATAACCACTGATGCATGTGAAGGTCACACACAATTTGAATACAGGAATTCATACAGTGTAGATAAAGCGTGAGGGACCGTCGAGTCCGCCATTCGCAGGATTTTGAATACGGGCTGTTCTCCTTAGAATGTGGTTTCTGAATTCCCCAAATGTATGGGTTTTAATCGGGCAAATTATTGCGGAAAGTTTTCATAATGAGGTCAGGAACTTCAAAAAATAAACATTGGTCTGTATTATGCTTACTTGCAGTTGTATAGAATCGGGAAAGTTAATATATAACAGTACGCAGGTGCTTGCAAAGGAAAAAGAATGTAAATAAGCGCTTAGGGATGGCCGCGCTATACCTCAGTCAACTTGGCGAAGTGCCAGCGTGTATGGTAAATTTTCTGAAATATACCAGTGTGAATGTATGGAATATGAATGTTAGGTAGGGATTAGTTTGCAGTGGAGGTAACCTGCGGAAGTCGTAACGGTGTAATTGAAATGGTGTATAGAATCATTCTTAATCGTTATATAGTCGGCTGTGTGTGTATACCCATATCCACTGCTCTGAAATGAAATATGTATATTAGGTATATGCCTATATATGAATGCATATATAGGTTAAGGAAGTTGGTAAGGAATAATGGTATGTTCATAAGTAGGAACTGAATACGGGAATAAATGTTGGTATGAAAGCCTAGCTGCTCATGCGTGTTTGATGCATAATACATGTAAAATAGATGGAATGGATTTAGGCACTTTTATGTTGCTTGAGATAAAATTTGTACTCAAGTACAATTTGCTTTGTGGTATACAATTACTGACGCAGAGCAATGTTATATTTACTAGTGGGTACTGCACCTGTTGCTTATTGTGATTATCATCCTTTTCCTGCTAGAAGGAATGGTTGTGGTTAACGCAAGGAAAGTGATTTTACAGGAATTAATGGCATGTAAGCATGGAAGTGGATGCTTACTCATTTCGGAGCTTAAGAGGTTTTTGGGGAACAGGAGTTCTTTAGACAATTAAAGTCCGCTAAAGAATATGGCCTCGGGAAGTTTAACGGAGCTAAGCTGTTTCGTGTGTAGAACTAGGAAAGTTGGGTATCCGTAAAGTTTACCGTAATAAGTAAATACGACGTAGTGCTCCGTGTTCCTTAAACTTAACTGAAGATGCCGCCGGTTTTACGTTACTTAATCGTGTTGCATCGTGTTTGTAAATTAACTCTGCATGGTAGATTAACAAGACCTATTGATTCGTAAGTGAAACTTTGAAGCAACGGCTTGTCAGTATAAGGAGAAACGAGGCACATAACTACGTTTAACTGCTATACGCCGTGCGTTTGTATGGTTGTGTAGGTTGGTATCATTTGAGCAGAGAGACGATCAAACCAAATGCAAATATTCTCGTCTTAGTGGGGAGGTTTGCGAAAGCTCATCGCCCACAAAGCGAGAATACTGAAAATGGTTCATCATGTATTATTACAGGACGGAATGATGGCGCTACGAGGTATACTTACCAAAGACTTGTGGAAAAAGGGAAACAAGGTTTACGAAGAATGTACGGTTACAGCGACATGTTCTTGGTTGAAAACAACTGCATAAGGTGAACGTACCACGTTCTTAATGGATGAGCATGTTGTTCGAATTCCTTGCAGTGTTGCGTCAAAGTTCATGACGTAGGAACCGGCCCGTATGTTCTCTGAAGGTTACGGGACCACCCACTGAACCTGTGACCTTGTAGTTCGCCGAAGGACTGTGAAGTTTGCACGTTGCCTATGCCATGTGGGACAACAATGCACATTGAGGGTGAGTAACTCTGAAAATGGTCATTGCTTCGTTCTCTAAGGAACGTCCAATGTAGACGCAACTGGAATGGGAAGGGAGATCGGACCGGGTGCTATGACGGCTACGGCATGTGCACGTATGTCACATGATGACCAAGGGCGGTAATGAGAACAACGGATTGCGGCACATGTGTGCTACGTCGCTGAAAGAGAGGTCATTATTTAATTCGCATGTTACCTTATGCTCGCATTCACTAACGCTTCATATAGTGGTACCAGTCTGCGCTAGGAGGGCCAGGGCATCGGTAACCTTGACGGCTGGGGCGGCTGAGATGTACTTTCGCTATAGAAGAGATGTCCTCATTGAAATGCAACGTTACCTTTGTACATGTACCGCTGATGAACGTTCAACTGGGGTCAAATAGGGGAGGGAGACAGTGGCAGGATTCACGTGGACGGAGGCGCATGTCACTTGGGCTGGGGGAGGGATGCCATTAAAGAATTGAATAGATACCTGGAACTGGGTTTCATAGATGCATTATATGTTGGAGCCGGTATGTTTGAGGAGACGAAGTGACAGCATTAAGAGAAAGGCGAAGGGCGGCGCATAACAATGTGGCTGTGAAAGCAGTATGATCATAGAAACCAAGTGGTACCTGTAGCTTGTATCAAGGCTGAATTACATAGCGTTGGCAATATTTGGGAGGAGGCGCAGTTGCAGCGTTAAGTCGGACGACGAAGAGAGGCGCATATTACTGCGGCCCCGAAAGCGAAATGATCATTGAAATTTAATGGTATGTGGGGCTATGAGTCACTGGTGCAAAATATGCCGGCGGCAGTACGTGGAAGGAGGCGCAGTGGCATCGGTGACTACTATGGCAAACGGCGGCGCATATCACTGGAGCTCAGAAACAGGAGTGATCATGGCAATCCAAGGCTACTTGTGGCAGTAGCTATGATGCAGAATAATGAGGATGTATAATAATAATAATGATGCATAATAGGGTTGTACCAGGAAGTGTGATAAGGGCCAATTGAACCGGCGGCCGAGAATGGCCTCGCATTTGCGCTTAGGCTGTTATGGCCTAGTCTTCTTGGAAAAGGGACCATACGTATGGCTCGGATTCACTCTTTCTTCAAATGGTAACTCCAGGAGATGAGGCCATGGACATCGGACGCCAACGTTTGCGGAAACGGGCGGTGGGTTACAATGTATATTGGCGGAGACAATGAGGACCGCAGCTCCGTAGGCAGCTGAAATAGACAGGCAACTTCGCTTACGTTTACGGTTATGCGTACTTGTCCAATCCTGTACCAGCAAAAATTAGCGGGCGACGTTCAGTAACCCATCAGGAATACGGTGCTGTCAAAGCACGGGGTAAGCACATGAGGCATCATAAGCACGAAACATTGTTTGAAGAAAAATATTTAACCGGAAGGTACACGAGGCACAGGCTAGTTACACATCAGCGGGAACCGCGAACCCCTCCTACGTGTGTCTAGTCAGCTGCAGCGTCCCCTCCATACAAGTGTGCAGATATTCAGTTCTATTACCATGGTCCCTTTTATCGCCCAGGATGCCGTAGGTTCAAGAAGGCAAATCCGGCGCTCACAATGTTTAAGAGGAAGTCGGGTTCTGTGCCCCTATCGTTCTTAATGCGGTGGCGAATATAAGTTATCTATTGCAGCGCAACAATTTCCTCCTTCTCTGGAGTGGTTGGTTAACAAAATGGCTAGTGGTCCTGCAGGAGAAAATCGTACATTGAAGAGGTGATGTGCATACCGAGTGCATACCACTCTATCCATGCTAATCAGGGTAAGTTGTGCAGCTGAAACAAGGTCAAAAAGCATGAGAATCTCTTGCGAATAGTGTAGATCGGGTAATCTTTCACCAGGCATGACGTCAACCCTCACATCGCGAGACGCCGAAGGGAAGCGCTTCACAAAATATAATGCATGAGGAAATGAAACCTATTGGGGAAATCGGAAAACCGGGACAAACGGCACTAATGGGCGTAAAGCTATATGCATGCTCATCCTAGACACTGACGCGGGTTGTAGTGTTCGAGTTAACAGCATGCAGCATGGTCACATAACTCTTGGGAACATCTTTCCAGACAAGTCCGTCTAACGGGGTCGATGGATCGACGGTATGGAACGCAATTTTGGAATAGAGAAATCGCTATTTTCAGTCAGCGGTTTGCGTGCCGTTGCCTTAGCGTACGCCGCAAAGTGAATATATGGTCTACATTGCCTTGTCCTGCGCGGAAAGCGACCTTCGCTTCCGTAGTGCTATGCTGCTGTTTAGTATTGGGGCAACGGACGAGAGTGAGCTCCAGTAATGTTGTCACAACTAACGTTATGGTAATACCCCTAGGGTTACCACGGTCTGTGCGAAGGCCATTCTTATACGGACACTGTAATCCATTCCCACACTTAGTGGGGATACTGTTTTCCTTCCAGATACTTTCGAGTAGGGAGGCCTTTGCTTTGCAATGGACCTCAACTACATCCTAAAACGATGCAGGCCGTGTAGGTGGCCAACGGCACGACAGCGCTTAAGCGGTGTGTTGCCCTTTCGGGTACGGGGCTGCGACTGCGACTGGAAACTAAACGTGCATTCCTCGTCCTGCATCATCTTAGTAGTAAGAAGTCCGTGGGCACGGAAACAGCGGAATTTATCTTCAAATTGTTCCGCTCAAGGAGCCACCTCGCGGTACCTATTGTGCACCATTGAACCGGCGCTGTCTCTGAATGTCGCACTGACGCCTGATTTCCATGGACTAGTGGCACGAACCAGCCGAAGGGCTTCCGTTAGTGGCCTGCTGCTCCTGCCGGCTACATTTCTGTAGCCCGAGTGTTCCACAAGGCTTGCTTGTCAGCAGCTCGGTTCCACTTCACCTCGCGCCTATTAGCCCGTCTGGTCAAACTGTGCCTTGATATAGCGAGTCGTAAGGGGCTTTCAATCGCATTCTTCAAGCTGCGGCCTAGAAGCTTCCTACCACGACACGTGAGCTCTGTTTCCACCGTGTTTCAATTTTCAGGTAGGATCCCGTTGACCCCAACAAATTTGCGGTTTTGCACCTGCGCATTTCTGGTCCCTGTGTCTCGTCCAGTTTCCGCGAGTCTGCAGCATCTCCGAGTAACAAGGGGTTGCTTGAGGCCACTCCTTGTAGCGCAGCTAATATATGAACCGTTGCTCACGAAACGGCGAACGTACTTAACACTTATCCGCATGTAGTCTGCCGTCTGTGTACAAGTTGTGTGGTAACAACTGGGAATCTGTGTCCCTTGCGACTGCTACCTCGGTCGCTAACCTGCTTTCCAACAGTCTGGCTGGCGGTCCGTCTGCTGCGCCTTGTCCGTCCGCCGTGCAATTGCACTTCGACAGAACGGACCATCTATTAGCCGGCGATATCCGAGAAGCCACCTCCTTTTCCTTAACTCACGGGTGTCTGCGAAGGATTCAGCCAATGACGCATCGTTTGCACACACCAATGCGAACATGGTGGCATCCTTCTCTTTAAACCAACAAGGACGCTTACATGTTGTGCGCCCTAAGCTTGTCTCCGCAACAGCTGCCACCTAGTGTCGTAGATGTTTCACACAACTCGCCCACCGTTGCTCTGCGATCCACATGACAGAGGCGTGCATTCGCCAAGCAGCGGTTTCCCGTAAATAATCCTACAAAGACAACCACGGCATTAAATGCAATTACATGGAATGCTATCGCTAGTCCAAGGCACGGCCTACACATAACAGGCGAAATCCTTGTAAGTCTATTGATACTACAACGCACATACATTGCACAGCATGAATACGGAGTCCTCAAGCACAACCTGTATGCATCTCACGCTGCCGCCTAAGTCGTTACGTTGGCTGATCAAAGCACCGGAGGAAGCATTGCCACAGGCACGTAGTGACTACCACAACACCCTTTCAAAGAATGTTATGCAAGCGTAAAATGGTGAAACCGGTAAGCGGTTACCTGAAGAACGTAGCACAGACAGATTGTGCCAAGTCTTACTACCATACAGCAGGAGAACCCTCACTGCGGCCCTTTATACACGTAATTCCACGTGGCCTAGCACCCACTCATGTCGCCAAAGGCTACACATGTTCAAGAAGGCCGCCGTGACGTGCGCCATGCCTGAGATGACGTCAGTATCTATGCGCCTATTGTCCGTCTGATGTATGTACGGCGCTGCTTAGCACGTAAAGCGCACAGAGCTTTAAGTAGAAACCACAGGAACCTGCGAAGAGTAATGGTTGCAGAATGACAATTTATACAAACTTTTAAAGCAATATCCCTGTGCTGTGAAGCAAATATGTAACGTTTACACTTACCGCTTGTAAGGAAAATTCCGAGGGCAAACTTTACGAGCCAACATGAGTTAGCGTCATATGAAATTCTAAAGGGACGCAAAGTTAAGTACGTCAAATTTAACTTACCCGCAGCAGTGCATACATATCTACGCCGGCTCACCATGTTATCCTGCACAACTGTGATGAGGCCATCGCTCGCATACGTCGCAAATTAGCCAGTTCACTTGCTCGCAGCGCGCCTAGTCGTCCTCCTCTTGCTGACACAGCACGCACCCCGCGCTGTACGCATCTTCACCAGCCGTTGCCCTCCTTGTACACCATATGTTTGCGCGATTAGAACGGAGGTTCTTGTTTTCCGTTTGTGACGCCTGCCGCCACTCTCAATGCCCCTTAAAACACCAGCCCCTGCTTCCCCCAACGGGACGCTTGGATAACGTCGGTCACCGGTACAAACCCCTGGACGGAGCTAGGTTGCTGAACACCACCCGGGCAGCAGCATCGGAGGATGACGCATCCACACGTTTGAATATGGGCAAGTCCTCCCACGATAACCGTTGCCGTGATTCCACGTTGGATGAGCGCGCAAAAAATGCCACATTACTTTGGCCAGCCAGCAGCTCACGAATGCATGCCATAACGCCCATTGTGAGGTGGAACTTCTCCGTGCCCATACTCAACAAATGCACCTCCAAGTCACCAAATATTTACCCAGAGTTGCGAACATTTCCGGCGCGGTCAAGGACTGCTTCACTAAGGGATCGCATCTGTGTGACCGTCATGGTTCCCTTCCTCTCCTCGGAAAGGATCGACTACGCTACACGTTTCGCTAGCAGCACCCACGAAAACCACGAAGCACTACCTCCTCGTCGTATGCCTGCAGGATAACGACGTGCACAATGTGCGCACATTGAATGCGCCACTGACAATTAGACTGACATCCGCAAGCACTGCCATTATCAATAACCACACCCTGCATGCCCAGGCGCTCGTCATCCACTAGCCATTCCCCCGTCCGGGTTCACACTTCGAATGCAAACTCTAAGACTGTGCCGCACTTATTGCCGCCAGGCGTACGACGACATCTTCCACAAAATCACTTGCCCACTGCTTACACTCTGCTCAAACTCGCACATACCAAGCTTAGCTCTCGCATGGACGGCTTCCCACTCCTCAAAAATACCACTTCAGCGGTGCACTATCACCTGAAGCAAGTGCAGTAGTGTGGACCGCTCACCCATAGCTTTTTTCAAATGCTTATTCTCATTCTAAACGCGATTGGTGCTGTCGCAATCAAATAACACCACGTGGCCTAGCAAATGCGCCGCCCAGCTAAGCCGCCATAGACTCCACTTGCGATGGAGGTAAGGACATCATTCGGCGCTGTGCACCGATATACCCTATATGAGGCGACGATAACACGCGCAACCCTGCATATACAACAACAATCGCAGCATGTTGAACAGAGCCCTTTTATCCTTCGCGTTACAGAAGGGAAGGTGAGAGCACCGCCGCTGCATGTCGCGCATAACGTGTACCCGGCAGAGAACTATGTTTGCAGCGGGATACGCATTGTTGAACGCTTTCTCCTGTGCAACCTGCTTGTTCATGACCAGCGATGGAGCGCGGGCAACCCGAGGGGCCAACTATAGCCTGCTTCTCACGGCCTTGGTAAATAGCCTCAGCCTCGTTGGGCAAAAGCGCATAAAATGCACATAAAATGCCGCTAACGTCCACAAACATAAAATGCAACAGGATATAACCGCCGAAATTGCTGTGACATGTGGAGTCCCCAAAATTACCTCCCCGTATTGGCCCACCAATTCCAGAACACGCGTGGGGACGAAGAATAGGTACCAACTCGCAGGCTAGAGTTGGGCTCTGGGGTTGCCCGCGCTCCATCGCTGGTCATGAACGAGTAGGTTGCACAGGAGAAAGCGTTCAACAATGCGTATCCCGCTGCAAACATAGTTCTCTGCCGGGTACACGTTATGCGCGACATGCAGCGGCGGTGCTCTCACCTTCCCTTCTGTAACGCGAAGGATAAAAGGGCTCTGTTCAACATGCTGCGATTGTTGTTGTATATGCAGGGTTGCGCGTGTTATCGTCGCCTCATATAGGGTATATCGGTGCACAGCGCCGAATGATGTCCTTACCTCCATCGCAAGTGGAGTCTATGGCGGCTTAGCTGGGCGGCGCATTTGCTAGGCCACATGGTGTTATTTGATTGCGACAGCACCAATCGCGTTTAGAATGAGAATAAGCATTTGAAAAATGCTATGGGTGAGCGGTCCACACTACTGCACTTGCTTCAGGTGATAGTGCACCGCTGAAGTGGTATTTTTGAGGAGTGGGAAGCCGTCCATGCGAGAGCTAAGCTTGGTATGTGCGAGTTTGAGCAGAGTGTAAGCAGTGGGCAAGTGATTTTGTGGAAGATGTCGTCGTACGCCTGGCGGCAATAAGTGCGGCACAGTCTTAGAGTTTGCATTCGAAGTGTGAACCCGGACGGGGGAATGGCTAGTGGATGACGAGCGCCTGGGCATGCAGGGTGTGGTTATTGATAATGGCAGTGCTTGCGGATGTCAGTCTAATTGTCAGTGGCGCATTCAATGTGCGCACATTGTGCACGTCGTTATCCTGCAGGCATACGACGAGGAGGTAGTGCTTCGTGGTTTTCGTGGGTGCTGCTAGCGAAACGTGTAGCGTAGTCGATCCTTTCCGAGGAGAGGAAGGGAACCATGACGGTCACACAGATGCGATCCCTTAGTGAAGCAGTCCTTGACCGCGCCGGAAATGTTCGCAACTCTGGGTAAATATTTGGTGACTTGGAGGTGCATTTGTTGAGTATGGGCACGGAGAAGTTCCACCTCACAATGGGCGTTATGGCATGCATTCGTGAGCTGCTGGCTGGCCAAAGTAATGTGGCATTTTTTGCGCGCTCATCCAACGTGGAATCACGGCAACGGTTATCGTGGGAGGACTTGCCCATATTCAAACGTGTGGATGCGTCATCCTCCGATGCTGCTGCCCGGGTGGTGTTCAGCAACCTAGCTCCGTCCAGGGGTTTGTACCGGTGACCGACGTTATCCAAGCGTCCCGTTGGGGGAAGCAGGGGCTGGTGTTTTAAGGGGCATTGAGAGTGGCGGCAGGCGTCACAAACGGAAAACAAGAACCGTTCTAATCGCGCAAACATATGGTGTACAAGGAGGGCAACGGCTGGTGAAGATGCGTACAGCGCGGGGTGCGTGCTGTGTCAGCAAGAGGAGGACGACTAGGCGCGCTGCGAGCAAGTGAACTGGCTAATTTGCGACGTATGCGAGCGATGGCCTCATCACAGTTGTGCAGGATAACATGGTGAGCCGGCGTAGATATGTATGCACTGCTGCGGGTAAGTTAAATTTGACGTACTTAACTTTGCGTCCCTTTAGAATTTCATATGACGCTAACTCATGTTGGCTCGTAAAGTTTGCCCTCGGAATTTTCCTTACAAGCGGTAAGTGTGAAAGTTACACATTTGCTTCACGGAACGGGTATATTGCTTTAAAAGGTTGTATTCAATGTCATTCTGCAAGCATTACTCTTCGCATGTTCCTGTGGTTTCCGCTTAAAGCGCTGTGCGTTTTACTTGCTAAGCAACGCGGTGCATACCGTAGACGGACAATAGGCGCATAGATATTGACGTGAACTCACGCATGGCGCACATCACAGAGGCCTTCTTGAACATGTGTAGCCTTTGGCGACATGAGTGGGTGCTAGGCCACGTGGAATTACGTGTATAAAGGGCCGCAGTGAGGGTTCTCCTGCTGTATGGTAGTAAGACTTGGCACAATCTGTCTGTGCTACGTTCTTCAGGTAACCGCTTACCGGTTTCACCATTTTACGCTTGCATAACATTCTTTGAAAGGGTGTTGTGGTAGTCACTACGTGCCTGTGGCAATGCTTCCTCCGGTGCTTTGATCAGCCAACGTAACGACTTAGGCGGCAGCGTGAGATGCATACAGGTTGTGCTTGAGGACTCCGTATTCATGCTGTGCAATGTATGTGCGTTGTAGTATCAATAGACTTACAAGGATTTCGCCTGTTATGTGTAGGCCGTGCCTTGGACTAGCGATAGCATTCCATGTAATGGCATTTAATGCCGTGGTTGTCTTTGTAGGATTATTTACGGGAAACCGCTGCTTGGCGAATGCACGCCTCTGTCATGTGGATCGCAGAGCAACGGTGGGCGAGTTGTGTGAAACATCTACGACACTAGGTGGCAGCTGTTGCGGAGACAAGCTTAGGGCGCACAACATGTAAGCGTCCTTGTTGGTTTAAAGAGAAGGATGCCACCATGTTCGCATTGGTGTGTGCAAACGATGCGTCATTGGCTGAATCCTTCGCAGACACCCGTGAGTTAAGGAAAAGGAGGTGGCTTCTCGGATATCGCCGGCTAATAGATGGTCCGTTCTGTCGAAGTGCAATTGCACGGCGGACGGACAAGGCGCAGCAGACGGACCGCCAGCCGGACTGTTGGAAAGCAGGTTAGCGACCGAGGTAGCAGTCGCAAGGGACACAGATTCCCAGTTGTTACCACACAACTTGTACACAGACGGCAGACTACATGCGGATAAGTGTTAAGTACGTTCGCCGTTTCGTGAGCAACGGTTCATATATTAGCTGCGCTACAAGGAGTGGCCTCAAGCAACCCCTTGTTACTCGGAGATGCTGCAGACTCGCGGAAACTGGACGAGACACAGGGACCAGAAATGCTCAGGTGCAAAACCGCAAATTTGTTGGGGTCAACGGCATCCTACCTGAAAATTGAAACACGGTGGAAACAGAGCTCACGTGTCGTGGTAGGAAGCTTCTAGGCCGCAGCTTGAAGAATGCGATTGAAAGCCCCTTACGACTCGCTATATCAAGGCACAGTTTGACCAGACGGGCTAATAGGCGCGAGGTGAAGTGGAACCGAGCTGCTGACAAGCAAGCCTTGTGGAACACTCGGGCTACAGAAATGTAGCCGGCAGGAGCAGCAGGCCACTAACGGAAGCCCTTCGGCTGGTTCGTGCCACTAGTCCATGGAAATCAGGCGTCAGTGCGACATTCAGAGACAGCGCCGGTTCAATGGTGCACAATAGGTACCGCGAGGTGGCTCCTTGAGCGGAACAATTTGAAGATAAATTCCGCTGTTTCCGTGCCCATGGACTTCTTACTACTAAGATGATGCAGGACGAGGAATGCACGTTTAGTTTCCAGTCGCAGTCGCAGCCCCGTACCCGAAAGGGCAACACACCGCTTAAGCGCTGTCGTGCCGTTGGCCACCTACACGGCCTGCATCGTTTTATGATGTAGTTGAGGTCCATTGCAAAGCAAAGGCCTCCCTACTCGAAAGTATCTGGAAGGAAAACAGTATCCCCACTAAGTGTGGGAATGGATTACAGTGTCCGTATAAGAATGGCCTTCGCACAGACCGTGGTAACCCTAGGGGTATTACCATAACGTTAGTTGTGACAACATTACTGGAGCTCACTCTCGTCCGTTGCCCCAATACTAAACAGCAGCATAGCACTACGGAAGCGAAGGTCGCTTTCCGCGCAGGACAAGGCAATGTAGACCATATATTCACTTTGCGGCGTACGCTAAGGCAACGGCACGCAAACCGCTGACTGAAAATAGCGATTTCTCTATTCCAAAATTGCGTTCCATACCGTCGATCCATCGACCCACTCACAGTCTGTGTGT
>OX104068.1:22780026-22961235 GCA_944474145.2 Dicrocoelium dendriticum | reverse complement strand
AGACTTCAACATTTTTCAACGTATATTCTTCGAGACTTCACGTGGTTCTGCAGATGATCAACACATCATATCCAGAAAGAATGTTTAGTTCCTGACATACCGATCTGGCACAGGAGAGGACCCAGGCACGCAATGGCCACTCGCATAACGCATCAGTCTGCAGAAAATTGGGACCCAACTTGACTGCGAATAACGGAGCAAAAAAACGTTCAATAAGAAACATAGCCAGTTATAACTTGCCATTCAATGGATTGGCGACAGTGTTTCAGGACGTGGTGGGTTTTCGCCTGGCAAGCGTTCTCCCTATAAAAAGCTACAAATGTCCGTTTAGCAACACTGCAACATGGCGAATGTGACTCGTCACCGAATAAAGTTACAGCTCATAACTTCACACTGGCAGCTCAATTAGAATCATCATACTGGATAGCCTGCTCTTCAATTATCCATTGGATCACTCAGGATTCTCAATCTATTATTAGTCGAGGTATGACTGCGATATATGGCAGAGCGATTATATCCAAACATATGGATCCCGATCTCACTACAACCAAATCTCTTTTTCGCATGTTCACTATTACACAGTTCCAACCATGGACATATGAACAATTTTCTACTGTCACTACAGTTCCCATAAAATGTCTGTACAGCTGTATATACTTGATCATGCCTTAATGAGCGTGCCTCGCATAGTCGAGAATAAAACATTTATTTATTTATTTATCTATGTTGGGAAGTAAAATTTACGGAACGAAGCAACCCAATGGCGCTTCAATAGCTTCAGTGAACTACTTGAAGTTGGAGTTCTACGGTGTCACTCGCAGTTCATTTGGATGCAGTGGACAGTAAAGGTAAGAGCCGGTTTTGCTCCGTACCAGAGAACTACCCTGGTCGAAAGTCTAAGTAGAAGAAGTGCGGTAGTGATAGGATGAATTGCCGTGGTTGTAACAAAGATAGAGTTGCGGAGCGAGCAACCCTATATTTATGGAAAAAGCGGTGCTTCAAGTGAACCATTCGACAGTGGATTTGCGGTGTCACAAATAAGTCAGATAGACCCAGAGTGCTCTGAGGGTTTAAATTTGCTTAGCTGGGTAGCAGAAACCGCTCGTGAGTAGGAGATTAAGCGAACGCCAGTTGAAGACACACAGTGCATTGTTGTCGTGCTTAAAAGTATGATTACTGGTAATGCGCTACGATGTCTGTAAGGAAGAATGGTTATGTGTGCTATATTGAAAAATATATAAGTCAAAATTGCAGAGATACGGAGTCAAAGAGTTGTGGTTAGTGCAGCGTAGGTAGGTGGTGCGTCAACGGAGAAAACAGTCATCGTCAAGAGGTTAAGTGAAGGGGTGGGGAAACAAAGGACACGTAGCATGATGAAGAGAAACTGTACAATTTTGTATTAGTAAACTAAGGAGACAATAAATAGGGAAGACGATGTTATTATTGGTGTAAAGGTATACGCAAACGACATAGCCAAATCCTTGAGGCCCTTCGTTCAAACGTACGGCGCTACCACGACAAATGTGAGTCGGTGTAACTGCGGAGGCAGGCGGTGTGCAAGACGGGAAAGCCAGAGCCAAAGATTTAAATGAAGAAGTAGGACTAGGTAAGTGATACGACGCAAGGTAGAGCGCGACTCTTTATTCTTGTTATGGTTAAATATAGGAACGCTTACTAATGAGGTTAAAGGCCGGCGTGCAGAGGTTGTAGGTGCGCAGCATACCCAACTACTTAAGTCCTACACACAAATGTGCGATGCTAAAATGTCAAAGGCAAGTCAATGGTGCATCGGCTGTAGTTGGTGCATACGATGTAACGAAAGCCAGCGCCAAGGGGGTAAGTGAAGGAGTGGGACCAGGTGATGGATATAAGCGGGGTGGTTGGAGAATATTTACTTCTTTCGGTTGAGTAAGGTAAACGTTATTAGACTAAACCGTGTCAGCTTGATGTAAGGGTATAAGCAGATAACGTAGCCCTATACTTAAGGTCCTAAGCACACAAGTGTGGAGCTGCAAGGTGAGTTAATTCGGAGGAGCTTCGGGGGTAGGTGATGAATAAGAGGAGATGAAAGCCAGATCCAAAGAGATAAGTGAATTAACAAGCGTGGTCGATAAATATAAACATGGTATTAAGAACTTTTTAATGTTATAAGGGCCCTATAGCTCACAATAAAGATTAGCTTCTTTTACGTTGTTACTCCGGCTCCTTCCCCTACCGTGCTCTGCGTCTACTTGGTTTTCTTTTGCCACCTTAAAACTTCACACATGACTGGTTAACTCAATCTATTAAAGGGCCACGGCGTCACACTATTCCACAATATAAGTTCATAGTTTTGCTTGTTTTACCACCCAATTCTCGCTCCAGCTACGACCTGTTTTCTTTCACCTAAACCCTCCTCCACTTAACCGATTACACGGCAGTTCATATCCAAATAATTTTGTAACAACCAGCGGCTCCTGGTCCATAGTTAATCCCGCCCTTGGCCCCAAATTTTACTGTCCATTTGGTTTCACTTGACACAGCACAACCCCATCTTCAAATGGTTAAGTTAATGTAGTAAGGTGCCACTTCGACATCTTATTCCATAATTGTTGATTCATTATATTACTTGCTCCACAACCCAGGCTTCGCTTCGGCTACCATGCGTTTTCCCTCAATTTAACCCCACGCAACTTACATGACTTCTCAGCACGCCATTTTTACGAAATCTCTCAACTACGAGCGGATTCTGTTAGGTAGTTAAGCCGGCCAGTACTCTGACTTTTTTGTTCCTTTAGCTTCCTGTCAAACTATTATTCCACCTTTGCGTGGTTCACTTTATCTATTTACGCGCCTTGGCAACATCTATTCCGCAATTTTTGCTTCATGGTTTTGCTAGTTCTACAACCCAGTGCTCGCTTCAGCAACTAACTTCCTTTAATTTAATCTACCTCCACTTAACTGACTGCTTTGTAGTCCTTTGCCTATTAATCTCTCAATAACGAGCGGCTTCTTCAACAGGGTTAATCCGGCTCTTCTCTTGCCCGTTCTTTGCGTCCATTTGGCTTTCTTTTGGCACCGTAATCCTCCATTCTTGAGTAGTTCACCTAAGATAATATAGCTCCGATGCCTCATCCTATTCCACAACTGCTGGTTCATAGTATCACTAGTTCTACAGGCCAATGCTTGCTTCAGCTACGGTCCTACTTGCGTTGCTATACGCCTACATTACTTAAATGACTGTTTGGCGTTCAATCTAGCCCTTATCACTTAAAAAGTGCAGCTTCTAACGTGGACTTTATGCCGCTCTTACTCTGACCGTTCACGGTGTCTACTTGGATACCTCGCAGTACACTACCTTCGAGTGGTTCACCTAATACGTTACAGCTCCTATACGCCATAATATTCTACAACTGCCGTTTTCATAGTATTGTTTGTTCACCAAACCAATCCGCGCTCCGGCTACGGCATTTCTCCATACACTATAACCCTCCTTAACTTAACTGTCTACTCGGTCCTCCAAGTTACTTTAAACGCTTAACAACGATCGGCTTCTGCTACGTAGTTACTACGGTTTATACCCACACTGTTCCCTGCGTCCATCTATCTTAGTGTTGCCACTCTTGAATTTCACCTTCGGGTGGGTTACCTGGTCTACTGAAGCGCCGGCGCGCCACCGTATTCCACAATCGTTAGTTCATATTTTCCCTTTTCTACAACCCGATCATCGCTTCAACTAAGGCCTTTCTACTTCCACTACAACCTCCTTCTACTTAACTGACTGCTTGGCAATCCATGTACCTATAAACACTCAATGAAGCGCGGCTTCTACTATGTAGTAAATCCGGCTCTTATCCTCATCGCTGTCCGTGTCCATTCAGCTACGTTTTTATACCGCAGCATTACATCTTCAAGTGGTTTACTTAACTCATTAGTGCGCCACCCCAGTGCACAATTTTGGTTTATGGTATTGCTTGCTCTACAGCCTAATCCTTGCTTATGCTAAGACTTCTCTTTCTTCAATATAACACTCCTTCACTCAACTGAATGCTCGTCAGTCCATGTTCCCTTAATCGCTCATCGAAAAACTGATTCCGCTACGTAGTTAATCCGGCTCTTAACCTCACTGTTCCCTGCGTCTATTAGGTTCCACGTTGACACCGTAGAATCCCGCCTTTGCGTATTTCATCTAATCTGTTGAAGAGCCGATCAAAATCCATTTCCAAAGGTGTTGGTGCATAGGCTGACTTCCTTTTTTCATTCAACTTTCAGACGCCAACGGTTTTTGAATCGTCTTCTTCTCACTTCCTACACACTAGTTTCAACGCCTTAAGCCAATTCCTTGTGGACTGCTTATCGGAACCATGCATTTCGTCTTCATGTAAATCACAGTAACGTACCCAAGTGGCCATGCCTTTTGTTACATGATTAACAGAACTTTTCAGCATATTGGCTGTTGCACATTGTACAACCGTTTGTCTCAAGTTTAAATGTCTTAAGGTAGCATTTTTACACTGCTTCGTTCCATGGCTTTTTTTCGGTCTTCTATCAGCCCGTACATCTGTTTTCCTTTTCTTCTAGGTCAAGCACTTCATTGAGCCAAGTGATTAGACTAAAGAACTGCTTCCGTCTGAGTTGGGACGAAACAACTAAGAAGGACGTATCTAGAACATGACTTTATATAAAAACCAACTAACTGTACCCAACGTCACCACGACTGATGTCCGGTGAAGACAGCTGGACACGGCTTTCTCACACTTAAGTAATTATACAAAATTAGAAATATTGAGACCCAAACACTGGAATTTTTACGTACCTGCACAATTAATCATCCTTCTCTACTGACCTCAGCGTCTATGGCGGACCCTGACTGAGCTATCTGATCATTCAAAGGCGGGGTATTCGACTGCAAATAACTGATGGAAAATGGTTGATACATATCTTTGCCAGATGCATATGACAGCTCAAAACTATCGACGACAGTGCTCCAGGACGTGGTGCGTTTACGCCCGGCAAGCGTTCTCCTTATCAAAAGCTACAAAACCGTTTAGCAACACTGCGACGTAGCGGAGGTAACGCCACGGAGTAAAATCATTGCCCACAATTACATTCAAGCATATTGACTGCAGGCATTTTCGCAATTTCATTGACATGTACAAACAAATACTCTCAGGCTTCACATACTGTCATTGCTTTACCCACCATGCTTTCCCTGTGTAGGCTACGCACAACTGACTCCAGTTCATCGTCCCCACGCTGACAATTTCGCTCCTCACAAGTACTACTACCGTTTCTGCAACTTGTAAAACTTCTGGCCACAACCAGTTACGTGAGTTGTAAGTTATCGTTTGCGCACCATAACTGCTCTTAATTGTTTATCCGCCTAAGTTGGTGTGCCGCGAGGAAATCGAGAAAAATATTTATTTGTTTATTTATATTACATAGTTTGCTCTTGTTCTTGCTACATAGTTTTACAGAAATAAGCAACGTTAAACCAGCGTCAAAGTGCCGATGGTAGTTGGGGTCTTAGCGGTACAAAAACAGGACAATGGTTAGGCGAAAGCCTCTATCCTTCATGGTACTTGACCTGACTTGCTACTCCTAATAATATGTCTGTTTAATTTTAAACAATATATTTTAGTCTTTATATAAACTCTTAGTATGTCAGAGAAGGGCGTCCTCTCTCTCGGTTCTAATTTTTATTCAACTTTTAGTAAGTTATAGTTAGCTACATAATTGCACTAGCTTGCTGATACACAGCTGTTTTAAAGCACATTAGCCGAAAACACTTTCCATTTCATGTGTTAGATGCGCCCCAATAATAGCAATGTAGAGCTCTTCAAAATTCCAAACAGAGCCCCGGTTGCCTGGTGTGCAACTGCGGATAGCAACGGGCTACTAATTGTTAGCTTGCTTTTGTACTTCTTCGGTGAAGAAAGGCCTATAGATTTAATGTGCTTAGAAATTCACTTTCTGTTTACTTTGGTTTGGACAATTATAAGGCGCGATCGCGCCCGAATGCTTGGATTGTGGAGAAAATGTTATTGCTTGACTGAAGACTTGCAGTTTGACAGCTGCGATGACAGGCAACACATTGTCTGCTGCGATTGCAGTCCAGATTTGTAAGAATGTCAACAGCAGCCTACCGCCGCGGCCAGCAGTTGCCTTTGTGGCTGTTGTGAACCTCTACTGAGCGATAGGTGTGTCATGAATGTTTTACCCGAACTTAGCTCACTACCCATCCCTGGTCAGGCAGCGGTATGCGCCGCTGTCGGACCGCTAGTAGCTTCACCGCCACCTTCTGCCACTGCCTTAACCACTCCCCCCGGTACAAGAGGTGGCGTTTCATCGTTGTCTCTATTGGAGCCGATACCACTTGATGGTGGCAGGTTTGTGTTTAAATAAATAAATAAATAAATATTTTATTCTCGACTATGCGAGGCACGCCAATTGAGGCAAGACATATGCTGCAGTAGTGTGTGTGTGTGTGCTGAACAGGCAGCTTCCAACTGAATTGCAAATCTGCGTGAGAAGGAAACCAAGTGTGATGCTAACCTGAAGTCCAAAATCCTGCTCCTTCAGGGAGCCTGGTCGAACAAACTACACGTGGTACCAAATGTGTGGTGCGGATTAATTCTGGTCCAGCTAATAGTTTGGCGGCAGTGTTGCAGTACGTGGTTGGTTGTTGTGTGTCGTTGTCTCTTTATAGAAAGCCATTAAGTTTGCCTTTGCAACATGGTGACGTGGCGGATATGACTCGCCACCAACTAATGGCACTTCCTAGTTATATTGGAGGATCATACACATTTAGCGAACGTCAACCACTTGAAAAGAGTCACGTGGTTCATTCCTGGATTAGCGCATTCGCCGAACATACAAAAGCAATGTAATACTAATAAATTCACCCAACACTATGATTTACAAAGGCAACCACATGCATAATACGCACACATGCACACATATATCCACTATCTACTGATTAATTCGCACAATTTATGTATTTTTACTGAGGTTACGCGTTTGTAATAACAGGATCAAGTCTTTGAAGACGTGTCACGCACCGACAGGAGTCAAGCATGCCTTTATGTATAACTGAAGCTGATACTTAACTGAATAAACCAATTAGAAAGCGTTCTTAAAGATATGAAACAACTGCGCATAGCCATGCTCTGTCGCGCTTCCGCTGCTGTTTCAGTATTTCTTTTCGAAAATCTTGGTACACTGGAATTATAACGGATTTATAAACGGTCGGTTTCTATCGTTTAAATGCTTATAAAAAAGTTACAAGTCTATAAGCGTAGGTTTAGTGTATTCTTGCAGCACTGCAACCCTGGTACACAACTTTCCTTTTTTCCTTTATTCTGCTCCACTTATAAATTTCCAGCTGCCCAACTTATTAGTGCAATTCGTACTTTTCTCTTGTTTACTTTTTCTATACCGAATCCATTTACTTATAGACTGCCTTTATCTCCCGCTCCCTCGAGGAGTACTAAAACAGTAATAGCAAAGAACAAAGCTTCTGCCAGCGACTCAGTGTTAAAAACGGGCGAAAGTTAAGGGGCGCTAATTAAGTTGTGGAGGTAGCTCATCTTGCTACCTCTTCCCTAGTATCGCCAAACTTCAGAATGAACAACTAGGTTACAAATTCGCTGCTGCCAACTAACGCTATTTAATAGATTTCTATAAGTTGTAACAGTACGTAATTTTGGAAACTACTAAAATTCACAAATTCCCTTTGGCTTCTACTACCAGCAGTCCTACAGCAGTATACAACATAGCAGTTCGGATTGAAAAGGACGTCAAATCCATCAATGTAAAGCTCACGGCAATGAAGGGGTTTTTTAATCTGCTGTGTCCCTACTCCTTGTTGTATAGTGTGCCTGATAAATTCCAACTAGTACAATCCCATACTTGCATACGACTTCATACTTCATCTCTGCAGTTACAGTAGAAGCTTGTGAACTTATACGCTGTCAGAAGCATACAGTAAAGTGCAATGTACCCTAAGAGGTCAAACTCGAAACCGTAGGCAAGGTCGGGATGGAAGCCATCAGCTTACGGTCCATGCGTTTTACACCCGATCGATTAGAGGAAAACAACGAAGCTTTGCGGTCCGACCGTGTTCGAGCTCCCTGAGATTGCAATCGTCGGAAGGTCATACTCTCTCAATATCTTATAGCCACAAGACCCGGTTTCGGAAGGATAAATTTCAGACATGATAAGGCACCACTCACGAAGAAAGCGATTCGAATTAGAGGATTTCTGGTAGGCCCGAAATAAGGTACTCCTGTAATTATACGCCGCCATATAAGCGTAGGGGCCGAGCTGGACCTTGAAGTTGGCCACTCCAAAGTACCACCATCGTAGGTGTTGCAACTACAAACCCGGCAAAATCTAGTCCAGCTAAAACAGTCTCTGCAGGAATAGTCGGTAGGTTGGACGGGGACTTAGCTCAGCCTTCGTGCGCCATCTACTCTACTAAATGAGCAAACAACTCTATTCTCGCTGAACTGAAACACACCAACATAGGCGTAATAAAGTTGTTAGTAGGGCCACAGGTATAAACCAAGCTTATGTACGCTATACGATAGAGGTAAGTGTTCGCAAAATACACTGTTGGATAAATGGCACGTAGTTGTCATATAGGAAGGTCACAATGACCCTAGGCATGCTCATTGGAATTAGATATATATGTGGTACGAAAGCAGAATCAAATCTATAAGTGTTTCCGTTACAGAAATGCCAGGTGGGCTTTCAAATAGTTCAGGAGATGGATCTCCATTCGTTTGTGTGCGTATGAAACCGACAGACAAATTGAGCGACGCTGTTTGACGTAGGGATCAGGTGTGGTTAATACGCCGGTGTGTCCACAGCTTTCAGCTATTAAGACCTTGTCAGTGTTTAGCAGTGGGCAGTGCTTTGCCTTTGGTGGCGAATCACATCCGCCACTTCCCAGTGTTGGTAGTCGGACATGTGTAGCTATATTATGGGGAAAACGCATGTCAAGCGAAAACATACCACGTCCTGAAACACTGACGTAGACTACAAGGTAACCCTCCATACCCCACTGGAAACGTCGTTACGATCGATTTTCCGCACGGTTAATCGCGGTCATGATGAACACTCTTTCTATTGGCTGAACGAAAGAGTTTGGCAGGATCCACCAATGGCGGATGAATACCAGTGGCACTGGTCCAAATAAATAAATAAATAAATGGTATATTTTCGGTAGAACGAGCCACACCTGTAAAGGCATGATCAAATATGCATACAAGCATAGCTTCTTTGGAATATTAAAACATTTCGCTTTAATAAAATTAATAAACAAAAAGTTATAGTCCATATGAGCGAGAGTATGGTCGGGTAACTGTCAGATCTGGGACCATGATGGCGCTGTGGCGCGCAAAAACTGTTGCGTCAAGATAAAAGTGGGGGGTAAATTTGTCATGTAGTGATCCATGAGCACAGGAACCCAAACAAGGTTTAGTGCTTTTAATGCCCATTACGAAGCCGGGATGATCTGTACTCCATGAAAGCATTCTTCATAGTAAAATCAGTTGCAAAGGCTGGATGTAGAAAGCTGAGGACTGCGTCAGAGTGAAATGTATAGCAATGCAATGTAGATTGAGATGCCGTTTTATAGGTGTGCAAAAGCATCAGAACATTGACGGTCGGATATTTCATACGTAGTATAATTGTACAAGCAGCTAGCTCAAGTGCCTGGTGGGCTTTGCAGACAGATCTAGGAAAGAGGACACTTCCAGGTAAGTTCAACGTTTGCAAGGAGATTAGGCTTTTGTGAGAAGTTGCAGACATAAACTGGTTTCGATTCCATTTGTTCAAGCCAATAAAATACGCTGATCAGGGGGCTTACGGTGGCCTTTGGAATGTGCAAAGCAATATACCAGTGAAGGTCACAGGCAATATTCAGCTGAAAGGCATAAGATTCTCGGCAGATCCCAGTGGCGATGTGGGTAAGGTGTCTACCGTATAGTTGCGCCAAGTGTATATAGATGGTGATATTTCAAAAGAAATAATCTACTGGCGTGTTGTACGAGGCATAAGCCCAAAGTATCGCAACTAAGTAGGAATATTACCAGTGGAGGAAGCGTTTCTTTTGTGGTGTTGCTCCCAGGTTGTGGGCGATTTCAACCCTACCGTTGAAACTGGTAGAAGATGTCTGTAGGAAGGTTTACTGTATTCTCCAGCATACAGGTAGGGCCGGAGGCAATAATACGGACTATACTAGATAAGCATCCAATGGGCATAGGATTATTAACAGACCACATTGTCGGGGTGAGTAAGGTACCAAGGGAAAATAGCGCCAAACGGAATCAGATTGAGTTTGTTCCCACCAGCAGTGGCTGTTCCGGCGCCACGAAGTTTGCCTAGCCTGTACACGCCTATTGTGCTGATGCTCTGCTTTAGTAATTAGACCTAAATTCTACGATTTCCACTCTTTGAGCTGATATTCTAATCTCTTCTCAGTGGCCTCTTTGCTTCCGACTACTGGGAACCTAATGGCCAGGGGTGGACAGACTTATCGGTCTGCTCACATCTCCCTGAGAACATCGTTGGCTTTTCCACTTCCGCTCAATAGGGCGTTTTCCTGTTTGCACTCTGTTTGCATTACTTTTTCAATTGGACGGATATCCTTTCGGACCTGGCTCTATTCTACACACGGCTGACTGGTCTCCTGTTTCCGACTTCTGCCAGACAATCGAGACGTTATCCCTCTAGGCTCTACATTCCAAACACCCTGTTCCCCTCAACCCGAGACCTTTCCTCGTCATGCTAACTGGCCGTTCATGTAGTCACTTTCGTCCCGAAAGCTTCTTTGCTTATGACACTCATTACTGTTATTCACACCTTAAGTTGGCGGTCTAGCTTCATCTTGCTGGCTTATCCGGACTCGTCTGAACGGGCTACTACTTTCTGTCCCACCTCGGACTTTGAGATCTAAATGACCTAGGGTCTGCCGACGTAACTTCCTGCAACCCTTAACTCAAATGTCTTGTTGGCCATGATTCTACCTTATTACTATGTCTGCTTTCTTCCTGCACGTGTCTATTCTGCCGATGCTCTCCTTTAGTAATTAGACCTAAATTCTACAGATTTCACTCTTTGAGCTAATATTCTAATCTTGCCTCAGTGATCTCTTTGCTTCCGATTACTGTGACCCTAATAAGCAGAGATGGGCAGACTTAACGGTCTGCTCAAATCACCCCAAGAATACGGCTGGCTTTTTCACTTCTCTTCAATAGAGCGTTTTCTTGTTTGTACTATGTTTGCATTACTTTTTCAATTGGACGGATATCTCTTCGGGCCTGCTCTAATCTACCCTTGGCTGACAAGTAACCTGTTTCTGACTGCTCCCCGACATCCGAGACGTTACTACTCTGGGCTCTACCTTCCAAACACCCTGTTCCCCTCATTATGCGAACTTTCCTTGCCATGATAACTGGCTTTTCATATAGCCGCTGCCATCCCGAAAGCTTCTTTTCTTATGACACTCATTACTGTTATTCACACCTTAAGTTTGCGGCCTAGCTTCATCTTGCTGGCTTATCCGGACTCGTCTGAACGGGCTACTACTTTCTGGCCCACTGCGGACTTCTGAGACCTGTGTCTTAGTCTCTGCCGACGTAACGCCTTGTAATCTTTACTTCAAAAGCATTGCTGTTCATGGTTAATCATTATTATATCCCCTTTTCATCCTTAACACTTCTCTTTATGTCGATGCTCTCTTTCAGTATTTAAATCTAAATTATACGGCTTTATTTCTATGCGCTGACACTATTCTCGTCTTAATGGTCTCCTTTCTTTGGTCCACTATCTCCCTTATGATTAGGTTTTAATGGACCCAACCGCCCGTTCACATCTCTCTGAGTCTAACTGCCGTTTTGTTTAACCACTTTCGTCCTAAACTGCTTCTTTTATCATGACATTCATTACCTTATACTTAGATATATTTGGCGACCTAGCTTCATCTGGCTGACTTAACGGTTTTTGTCTGAACGATCTCTTGTTTTCTGACTTCTCCCAGAATTCTAAGATGTAACTTATCTAGTCACAGCTGACGCAACGCTCTGTTACCCTCACCTTAATTACATCAATAGGCATTATTCATCCTTATTTTTAGTAACAAGGATGAATCATCACCTGAAGAAAGTCGGCGGCTTTTCCACTTCTCCTCAATAGAACCTGTTTTACCGACCCTTTCTTTCCTTCCTGTGCTTTATGTTGCTTCCCTTCTTCATTCGACGATAACTTACATACGTCTGTCCTCTCTGTCTTCTTACATTCCTACCAATTTAAGACTGAGGCAACGCGTTCCTGTCGCTATTTTTGAGTGATATTCCTTTCCATAATCTGCACACTTCGTCCTCCTCTCTCTGGTTCCAACCAATTGAACATATGCGCATTAGGACCCCTCAAACTCTCTTTTCTTCATCTTCTATACTATTTTGGAATAACCTTATTCTCTACTGATCTGTGTTCTGCTGGCTTCTCGTTGTATTTCGCCACTTATGATATACGTGTATATGCGATATTTAAATAACAATTACATGAATAATGGTACAATAGTTCAGTCATCACCGCAATTGATCGACTGCATTCGAGGCGCATTCCCTTCTTCTGTCTTTGTGGCCGTTTCTGTTCGTTTCCTTTTTTCTTGAGGCTGTCACAGGTACGGCGATATGCACCCAAGGAATTGTTCATCGTGGCGACAACAATACAAGCCACACAGATCCTTTAGCTGGACATCAGTGGAGGATTATCAACCCTTTTACAACTTACTAACCGGACAAATCATTCGTTATCATGCACGGGTACAAATGTTCCGAGGCTTGAACCTTTGGGTTCAGTTTGGCTAACGCTATCTCTTCCACATTACTTTTGTCTGGAGAACTACTTTTGACTTCGGAAGGCACATTCCCCTGCGATACAAAGTCAGAACAATTGGTCATTTTGAGCTCTTCAATCCCCGCTGACCGCTAACTTGGCCGTATTTTCCTATACTTCTAATCAATTTTACTACATACCCCGGGGATCTGCGATTCTTTCTTAGAAAATATATTCTATCCTTCAAGACTTCAACAACACTTCAACGGATTTCAAGGTATATCCCTCGGAGACTTCACGTGGTTCTGCAGAAGATCAACACGTCATATCCAAGAAGTATGTTTAGTTCCCGCCCTACCAATCGGGCGCAGGACAGGACTCAGGAACGCAATAGGCACCCGCCTAACGCATCAGCCGGCAGAAAAATGGGACGCAACCTGACTGCGAGTAACCGAGCAAACAAACGCTCAACCAGCAACATAGCCAGTTACAACTTGCCATTCAATGGATTGGCGGCAGTGTTTCAGGACGTGGTGGGTTTTCGCCTGGCAAGCGTTCTCCCTATAAAAAACCACCAATGTTCGTTTAACAACACTGCAACATGGCAAATGTAACCCACCACCGAATAAAGTCACAGCCCATAACTTCACACTGGAAGGTCAACTAGCTTCACCATTCTAGATAGGTTCGTTACACTGGAACTTCTACATTAGTATATACTGTCGACTTTTTACAATCTATGATATGGCTGTTGACCTTTGCGTTACTTTTGCACGAACTCGCTGTATTGGCATATCTTTCTTGAGCGTGCTCTTCAATTATCTTCCAATGGATCATTCAGGACTCTCAATCTATTCTCAGCCGAGGTCCCGGTTGCACGACAGCCAAATTATTGTTTCGCATTTTTCACCATTGTACAGTTCCAAACATGGATATATGAACAATTTTCTACTGTCACAGTTACAGTTGCCATAAAATGTCTGTATAGTTGTACATATTTGATCATGCCTCCATGGGGGTGACTCGCATGGTTGAGAATAAATTATTTATTTTTGAGCACGTGGATATCATTACTTTAAAAGTTAACATCCCTGTCGGGCAGAAATTAGTGCGAAATTGACCACTACCTCATTAATGCAACACGCCGCTTGTTTTCAATTAATGAGAGAAACTAGCGGATAACCACAAAGTAATGTTTGCATGTCCACGGCTGCGACAACTGTTGTTAGATCAGGGCTAATATCTTAAGGGCTGCATGCAAAAAAGGCTGTATGAATAGGTATCAAAGAAACAGGCTTCAACAAACTTTAAAAAACGCTAGACGCAAACAAAAGTGCACCTTTCTACGTTATGCTTTTACAAGCAGTTCGACCGCTTTTCATAAGCTTAGGGCTCTTCATATTCGCACATGGTTCATGCTCCGCCAACCCATTATGCACCCATTCCTTCCCCTCGACTTCTGTTCTTCATAAGCTTATCTGTTACATTGGCAACTTAAAGAACAAACTTGCAAAATATCCTGGAATCTCTTCTTTCACAACCCACACTACATTTTGTGTAACCACCCAGTCTCGTAGTCGATCACCGCAATATGTTGCTACCCTTAGAGCACCACTACAGACATGCGGCTGACATACACTTTCCTTTCTTGGGAACCAGCTGCCTCACAAAGCGTCCTTTTATACCTCTCCTTCTCTCGACGCATATAAACCAGTTGTTGGGGCTGCAGAGTGTACCACATTGTTCTTAAAACACTGTAGACGGAAACAAACCTACTACCTTTGCAATAATAAGCTCAGTTCCTACTCATGTGAAGACATCAATAGACTGTAGTTCATCATCCGTGGCCTACACCATGGTTTCTGTAAAGCGCACCAAATCGAGTGGCTCAAGGTCCATTGCTACTTTACAAGAGGCAACGACGCATTCTTCGAAAATGAACGCAATCTTGCCTCTCAAAAATCCGAAAATACAACAGTAGCTAAAACTACTCTCAACAGGCTGATGTTATATGCACAAAGTCTTAAATCCCAATTTAACATAATTTACCTCCTTCTAAGGGATGCTCGGTTGCTGGCAACCCATATGCATTACCTAAAGCGGATAAACGACGACCCGACAGAACCTTTAGAAGGCAACATCAAACGTATACTGCAATAATTGGAACAAATGGGGAAATCACAAATTTAGAACAAAAGTTGCTGCGAACAAAAGCCTAGGTACTAAAGCCGTTCCATGGCGTACCTAAAGTACACAAAAGCGGAGTGCCGCAACGCCCCATCGTGCCGTTACCTGCAGCACCAAACTATGAACTTCCAAAGGAGTTCCAAGGATGGCTAACTCACCTAACCGCGGGATCGGAACACTCGATCAAACCGGCAATACAATTCTTTGAAAAACACAAAACCGCAACCACTGAACGGGACGAAATACTGTCTCATTGAATGTTGCCGCCTTGTATGCCTCAATCCACATCAGCTAGGCAAAGCATACAATGACGCGCTTGCTAAAGGAGCAGACGTCATCTGACAAAAGCAGTAAACGCGACGCCAAACATAGGATGGTCATTGGAATTCTGTCTAACAGCACATTCCACTATCTATGGCCAAATTTAAGAACGGACCAGAGGCAAACCAATGAGATCGCCAATATCCGGTCTGGTCGCCGTCAGTGAGTCAGGCACTAGCACAAATAGCACTGCTGGGCGCAGGACCAAAGCTATATGTACGATAAGGGAACGACACCGTCATGCTCAAGCGTTCCAAATTGAAGGAAACATAGGAACTAATTAACGGTGTGTTCCATGGCCTCCAACGCACCAGGGTGAAGGAGAACAATGAGCGGTTAATAATCTAAGACTTTCTCGTACGACGGACTGGTGCTGAACGGTTGAAAACAATAGTTTATTAATAATCTAAACATACGGCCCGGGTCTTCAACTACGGGAGCAATCATCCGGCAGTGCACAAAGGCAGCTGCGTGCCAACCCATGTCAAACGAGCACAAACACATTGTAGCACAACGCAGCCAAGAGGGGCGGAAGAAAACCATCCTTTAATCTGCGCGAGCAGCACTCGTACCCAAAATGCTATATCCTAATACCCCACGCGCCATAAAAGGCTGTCCAACACGCCAAGACAAAGGCAACCGTTGAAAATGTGGCAGCACTGTCCTATATCAACAGAATCACTCAACCTGCAGCGAGGCTTTTATTGCCTTTTGGAGTCGAAGCTGCACACCAGCCAATGGAAACAAGTCGCAGTAAACTCTTCAAAGCGAAGGATAAACTTAGCAACGAGGATGTAACTGGTTTGAGTTATAAGGTCTGCTGCCGGAACCGCGACAAATGCTAGGTGATACAGACTGGAAGAAAGCTTGACACGAAGCTACAGTACACGGCCTAGCCATTCGTCGCCACGATCAGATCACTCTAATGTGGATGCATGCTGATGCCGAGAACCAGCAATTCTATCTAAAGCACGCCAACTTCTTCGGCAGGGTAAAAGCCAGAAAGCACGGAAGCCCCTTGAAGCCCGGCATTCAGAGTAAAACTCGGCCTATAAGCACTTGGACATTGAATTCGCTTACGAAGCACTGTGAACCAGGCACCAAAGCCCACTGAGGAGGTTGCTTTGTCAGGCAACGGAACATCTGCACTATAATCACTCAGATCTGATAACCGCTCAAAATCCGCATCTAGCCCCTAGTTACAATTAAGCTCCTTTACTTATATATCTTCTCTCTTCTACACTTGCTTGTGATGGAAACCTATTTTGGCTCGAAGTGCACAGAGCTAAATATTCCCGGCTTCAGGACTTTTGCTAGTGGCAGTCTTACTAAGCAGTTTGGCGGTTGTGGTTTGTACGGTAATGATGCTTTAAACGCAAGCAGGTTTGAGACGCTTTCGTTGGACAGTTTTGAGGAGTCGGGCTGGAAATAGGGTAAGATTAACCCTATCGTTTTTTGTTGGTAGTATACACTTGCCACCCAGCGATACCATAACCAAATTAAACCATTCGGCTGAATTCTTCGGATGACCAATAGAGAGGCTGTTCTTTTAAAACATTATGCATGGCGATCTCAACCTGCCCGATGTTTCGTGGCAGGAACGAACAGCACCTACTAAGTTTCTGCTTTTTTTCGTCCTAGCCCTTCGTGGATAGACACAGAAATTATTTCTTCCAGTAGAGGCAGAAATATTCTAGCCTGATATTTCACGTTTAGCACATCCAGTGCACAAACGCAGAGTCTTGGTAATCACCATGGGAGCGAGCATAGGGTTATCCAGCAAACCTTCAACTTTGCTTGAATAACGACAACGATCCGTTACTATGCCTAATAACAGCTACCATATAGCAAATCGGATTAGAACAGCCTTCGTCTGACTATTAGATCCCCTGAAGATGTTGGCTTTATCCTTACAAACTGTTTAGATTTCACCGCAGATGAGTCCTATCTAGATCTGACCTATTACCTTTACCTGCTTGCATAACTATAAGGGTTAAGGGGTTATCAAGTAACTGGTGGTTTTGCAGCAATATTTTGCACTTTGATGGTAAGAAGCGCACATCCAAAAACGGGGCCAATGTAGACCGGCTACGCAAAGTTAAGTTTGCCGCTACAACATCGTCAAAAGAATGACGATATCGTCTGCATACTAAAGGTGAAATAACCTTTCACCGGGCGGTGGCTCAACGCTTACATGGTGCAAATTGACAAGAGAACACTCCATGGTATTGGTCATGACGAAAGTTAAGAACAGCGCGGTAACCGGATAGCGTTGAGGAAGACACCGGTGGTCGGAAACCTATCCGACAGTTATCTGTAGACCCTAACGCGGCCTGTAATTTTCGATACTAGTGCACGTAGGATGTTCTCATATTTCCTGGAAACACCTTCGGGCGCAAGTATTCTAAACAGAATGGATCGATCGACTGAATCAAACGCACCTTCGTAAGCAGAGAACACAGTCATTGTCGGTCTGCGGTATGTGTGACGCTGCACTAGCACCTGCCGCCAGGTAAAGCTGATGTTTATACAGCCACGTCCTGGGCCGAAGCTTGTCAGCTCTCTCTTAATCCTAGATGACCGTTCCACAGCAAGGCGACGAGCAACAATCTTGGTCAGTAATTTTGTCATAACTGGCGTTAGGCTAGTGACCCTGTGGATAGAACAGCCTGTGCGAGCGCACTTCTTGTATAATACCACTAGAAGCGATTCGATCTTTTGCCGGGACACCCAGGTATGTTAGAATAGTGAGGTCTGCTTTACAGAGAACCCCACCTCCATCCAGAAGCAGCTCAGGTGGGCGGGAATCTGGTCCAGCGGCACGAAAAAGATTGTGAGCTGTAATCGCGTTACGGACCTCGGTCTCAACGGAGACCCTAAACTTTCCGTCCCTGACTCGTCCTGCATCAACTAATTAGGATGAAGTCCGGCAGTTAGAGACCAGCTGAACTGAGCTTGAAGGAGTTCCGTCCAAGGAGCCAAAAGGCGTCCTTTATATTGTATCAGAGCACCCGCGCTCTGCTTGCTTAACTGACGCCTGCATTTCTGTGACCAGTGGTGTGGATCATCTGGAATAGCTTGCGTTAATTGCTTATTGATCCTGCCCTCTCCATTTCTTGGGACTGACTTGTCTACTAAGTTCTCTTGTCAGCACGTAGGCTCCGCTTCAGTTCGCGCCTAATAGTCACATTGTGCTTAGCGCCAGTCCGGGGTTCATTCTGCATTCCAACTGGTTCACACCCCTCTCGGATATCCAGTGCCTGGTGCGGTGACGATTGACAGTGCCACAAGCAGATGCTTCTGCCTCGTGCGTGGCAACCGAGCTCCTATTGCACTAACGCTCAGTGTCATAAGAACAGGATGGCAAAGGTTTGGCAAGTCGTGCGGCTTGCTAGGCTTATCTGACCGAGAGCTGAGACAAGTTCTCATTTGCCAAACGGTGGAGACGCTTGGCGTGCTTCCCGGTAAAGTTCGTGGAGAAACGGCAGCGTACCAAGGCATAAGCAGACTCGCCGCATGTAATCCAATACGAGCGGCAGTGCAGTATGGAACCAAGCTACTTGTACCTTATGACAATGTGGTCAATTTAGGTCAAATGCTGGCCAGCTATAGGAGGGCGCCAATTGGCGCTTCAGCGCCAACTGTGTCCAAAACGTGTGCCACTAAGTGACAAATGGTGCTTCGCACACACTTGTAACAGAAGCCTGCCGTTGTTAGTCCATTAGGAGTGAAGCCTCATGTACCACGCAGCTGAAATTCTGGAGAGATCATGCGCCCTAGTTTTATGTTCCTAGCACGTGCGTTACTATAAAGGCACAACTAGGAGCAGTGCGTAGTGGCGCGTTCAGTTCACGATGGAATGCGAGCTTGACTGCATTAAAACTGCAGCCTCCATAAGCATATCGGAAAGCACAAACAAACAGCGTTTTTTACTACTTTGTGAATCAACCCTGGGTGATGCCTTCAAACCGCCAGCACACCAACTGCTGTTCACCAGAGTGCAATCAAAAAACGACGGCTCAGCCTTGGAGCCTAAATTGCCACCTACACCAGCTTGACGCGTGAGTGCTACATAACGCCTCCGGATGCGTGTAACCGTTAGCAAGAGGACAAACCGGGTGAAGGTAATTCAATAACGTAACTATTGTCATTGATCCTACGTTCTGACACGCAACACACATCAATACCTAGTGTGTTCAAGATGTGTGCGAGCGCAGTTTGTTGACCCTTTTGTCTTACAGCGCGATCGCTGAACGTCGCTTGCGAAAAGATGGACAGCGTGAACTTATAAGGGTCGGATGCTGATGGTTACTGTCAATAAAGCTGGGAAGTATAGTAGGAAGGTTAGTAATTGAGTCGGGATGGCAGTTAGAGCAACGGGTGGAAAAGAATGTAGGAAGGCGCCAGCCGTAGCGTGTTTTCGCTTATCCGCTTTGCTTTGTGCAGCCGATAATGCGATCCTTGAAAATTCGCACGACGGCCGATGCAGGATGAAGGTTATGGTAGACAAAACAGTCACGATTTTATATCGGCTGAGATACTGCTAGGGTGCTCAGACATAGACAGGAAGATGGCTAGGGTCCTCAAACAAAGCCTTTGGCCCAGCCGTGTGTCATCAAGCCAGCGAAGCAATGACAATGATTTAATTATACAGAAATGGATGCGATCCCATTTCAACCCCCAAACCTGGAGGACCAGCAGACTGAGTTTGTATGACCTCTCACCATTGATCAATCTGGTAGGAGCAGCTCTCAGGGTGCCGGAAAGCAGTGCTCAGCATAACTCCAATGGACAAGGACGTACACCAACCGTCGCATTACCTTAAGGCCCAGTCTCGTTGTGACGATGGACCTAGTCCCGATGCTTGGGGAACGCCACTGTAGGCTATGCCCATACGAGACTTCACCTCCCCGATTCTAACTTGAAAGGTTTTACCACGCGGGAATGCTGACAACCAGGACAGAAATTTGAAATGCAAACCAAACCTTGGCAAGTTCTTATGTAAGAACCTGTGGGTTACTGTATCAATATCCTTACTTAGGTCGAGATTTTGCATTTCCAATGGAATGCTGTCACCGAGGCGTCTAGTAACCACGTCTGAAAACACAGCAAGTTAGTGAGGCACGACATTTTAATGAAACCATACTGTTCCGCTCTAATTAGTTTATACTAAGCCGTGCTTACAATTCTGGCATTTTATGCATTTCTACTCAATTGAGCGTGACACAGGTTAGACTGGCAGGTTGGGAGGCTCCAAATTGGACCCCCTTCTAAATCGCGACTATACTTGTCTCCCTCGAAACGTGGTAAATTATATTCCTGAAGCCACAAATTGTATAGTTCTATAACAAGATGCTAAATAATATCAGCTAGAGGCTCGATTATTTCCGGGATCACAGTCTCAGGACCAACTGGTTTGAAGGGCTTCAGGTTAACCATTACGGTGACGACCACTTGTTCAGTCAACACCACGTCCTGCATTATATGACTGAGCAGACAGTGGAACTGCAGTGGTGCAGCACATATACTATTACTCTTATGTAGCTTCTGGAAGACCAGTAGTAAGCTTGCCGCTCTATCCCAGGCACTTACAGCCCGATTGCCATCGTCCATGGTTAGACCACCAACATCCTCTCTTAGAGAGGATCTTGACTGGGCATAACTATAGCAACACTTTGGGTTCGTTTTGCTTTCCGGGTCATCCTAAGCTCATTCCAGTATTTAGCCTGCCGTTGCAATTTGATAGCGATATGCCGGCATTTTGTCGAAAGCTTTTGAATTCAAGGAATCCTTTCCACATCTATTTGTGCCACTTTATTGCCATACCAATACTCCGCCTCCACCATCAAAGTATACTAAATTGCATCACAGGACGAAGTGGAGCAAACTCATTCAATGGTTGCGCAGGATCAGGTTTAAGCAGTAACCACCCCTGTACCAAAGATGTCTGTTTCTGCTCTGAAGTCCAGTTGACCTGGAGGGCCCTGTCCCTCAGTTTCACATAATCAGTTCGACTAAAGTTTCCCGTGGGTCAAGGCAACTTTGCATTCTTTGGTGTGTTTAAACAAATAAATAAATAAATGGTACATTCTCGGTAAAACGAGGCACACCTGTAAAGGCTTGATCAAGTACGCATACAAACATAGCTTCTTCGTAATGTTAAAACATTTCGTTTTAATTAAAGATATAACAGAAAAGCTGCAGTCCATGAGAGAGAGCATTTTGTCAGGTAATAGTCAGACCAAGAAACATGATGGCGCCGGGGTGCGTAAAAAGCAGTCATAACTGTTGTGTCACGATACAAGTTGCGCGTGAGTTTGCCATGTAATAATCCGTGAGCATAGCAGCGCAAACAAGGTTTTGGTGCAATTAATAAGCATTAGGAAATAGGAATGTTCTGTGCTCCATGAAAGCATTCTTCAAAGTAAAATCAGCTGCACAGGTTGTATGTAGAAGTGATGACTGGGACGGTGTGAACTGTTCAGCTGTGACTTTATTTTGTGGTGGGTCACATCCGCCACGTTGCAGTGTTGTAAAGCGGATATTTGTGGCTTTTTATAAAGATAACGCTTGCCAGGCAAAAACCCATCACGTCCTGGAACACTGCAGCAGCTTTCGTTGAACAGTAGTGCTAACGGCAATGAGGGCTTCTACCTATAGGTGCCTGAACTTGCAGCTCTGCCAATCGACCAAGTGGTGATCAAAACGTCCAGCGTAGAGGGGACACTGCCGATGTGAGTTCTGGTTGGTACGTTTGCGTATTGTTCAAATGCGTTCTCATGTATCTAATTTGTTAGCTTCTGTACCGAGGTAGCCACTCTGTTTACAGTGGCCTGCCAACCATCAGGAGGAAGGTTTGGTTCACAACCGATTAGGAAATTGGACGCATCAACCACCGCGCGCCTCAATAAGGCTTCAAGCTACTGATCTTACCTTGGTACGGAGGATAGGCTGCGGCATATGCATATAAAGATATCAAATCTGCTCTTCATCTTTAATTAACCACATACCACCTGAACGCTTGTTGTACACGTGATAAATGGAGCTTCTCGATTACTATACTGGCCTTTCCTCAGCAATAGCGTTTTCCATCAGGTGGACGGTCCAGCCTATCTGCTCGACAGCACCCAAACCCCACAAGCATGTCGTTAATCCTATCGCTCTGAAAAGACCGTGGCTGTCAACATGGCCACATCAGCACGCTCAAAGTGCCTCAGCAACTCCCCTATTTTTCTCAATGCAGCCGTTGGTATACTATGCGCTTAGTGCTTTTTTACGTGTTTGTTTCCTCTCTGGTGTGCCGGAGAAGAGGACACGTTGTTTGACGCCAGGTGACGACGGGGTGCCTTTCTGGCAGGCAGGATCAAGAATGGGCTGTTGTACATCACCGGGGAATTCTTTTTGGGTTTTAACCGACTTGCTGTGTAAACATCCTACTGGCTTCTTTCTTTTTACCTTGCTAGGTCTAGCCACACTACCTTTCGAGTTTCCTGCAAGGGTACTTTTGGGAGTTTCGGAGTATTGGTTTTCCATGCCCATCTGCGAGACGCACGTAGTAGCCATGGGCCCAGCTGCAGCAGTTATCATACTTGAGGCTTTAACCAATCCTGGATGCTCCACCTGTAAACTCTTGTCTGCATCCCCACTCCTTGCTTCGGGTAACGAGCTAAGAGTCGTGCTACCATCCGGTGCAGCCTTTATTGTAGTCACCTGCAGGTCATGAGTTATTCCCCTTGCAACCCGTGTAGTTCGAAGACTAGAGCCGATGACCGCCGCTGTGATGCGAGTGCAGTCA
The DNA here is from genome assembly GCA_944474145.2 of Dicrocoelium dendriticum. Taxonomy (NCBI): domain Eukaryota; kingdom Metazoa; phylum Platyhelminthes; class Trematoda; order Plagiorchiida; family Dicrocoeliidae; genus Dicrocoelium; species Dicrocoelium dendriticum. Next base: position 22,938,107 of record OX104068.1, on the reverse strand, counting down.
TGACCAGTTTCATTTAATGCAATGGTTGCCCAAGTGGCCGGAGAAGCAGGATATACAGACACTTGGATGGCTGGAATTATTTGTGAAGAAGTAGCTATTGAGGTAGGTTCGTCTGGTGCTACCTCTTTAGTGTGTTTGTTTGAGCGAATGATCGTCCCAATAGTAGAGCAATTGGCTATGGTAGGCATCAATGTATGGTGGGGCTCACATAAACCAGCAACCATTGACAAGGCCGAAGCCCCACCAACCAAGCAGTTATTAGTGTCTTCCGACCGGCTTATTCGCGGGGCCTTAGCTAGTGAGCTAAGTGTGTCTGATGTCCCCTGATACCGGTCGGTAGCCTGACCTGAGAGTAAGTCGCCTCCGTTAAGCAGTTAGTCTTGATAAAGCAGAGTTCATAAACTCAACCAGAATTTACCTAGCAAATACTTGCTAACCCAGCGAACCAGTCTCTCGCTACCAACACGAGGCACGGTTTCGATACAAATATGTAATGTTATCCCTGACATATGAAGGATATCGTATACTCGTCTCATATCCATGTCTTGTCGAGTAATAATAAAATAAAGAACAATATGTCAGCCGTGCGGCGTAAGTGCGCTTCGCTGCTTGAGATCACCATCAGCCGCACGCATGTTGAGAATACCGGGAGGACGCCCACCTCTTATGCGTATGCTAACCTGCGCCGCAAGATTAGGAGTCAAGCACGTTACCGCTAAGCTACAGGCCGACTCCCGTCAAGTCAGATTCGCGCAACACCGGCTCCTCACGAGTATAGCTAAGAAAGTTTCTTTGACTGTCCTTGGCAATTTCCGCAACTCTGGCACAGCTCTCCAAAGAACTCAGCTAGTCTACCTTCGCAGGCAATGCAGCTATGAGCAAACGGTGGTCACTGATGCATTTTTCTGCTATGGAGAGCTTGTGTAGCTAATTGGTACCAGCAACACTGCATACCTTGTCCATGTCATATCACCAATCAGCAGTGTCCCAGGACGTGGTGAGTTTACGTCTGGCAAGCGTTTTCCCTACAAAAAGCCACAAATGTCTGCTTAACAACACTGCGACTTGGCGGATGTGACTCGACAGTCAATAAAGTCACTGCCCCGACCACACATTGGCAAGTTGCCCCATACCAAATTTACAACTTTATGCATATATCTGCTTTCGTACGAACACGTCTACACATCTGATCAGTTACATGCCACTATTCTTATTTCTGCAGCTTCGCCCTCATGCTTCGCTCACCTGACTCGTCCTATGCACACAACCTCCTCGGGCTAGTTCCTCACCAACATACTTCACATAAGTTATCTGATTCTTATCTCTACATCTCGCATGCTGTGGACATAGACCTCGTACAACCTTTGGGCCATATGGGCCCACACTACTGACTTCATCTTTACTACTCCCGCTCTTGATGCTGCTAATCATGCTACCATGTACAATATTACAATATGCTGATCATGCCCAAAAGGCATGCCTCGCTTTGTCGAGAATAAAATAGTTATTTATTTATTGATCAGGAAAAGCAAGTGTAGGACAGGGAAACCGATCGTGTATAAGACGAACTTTAGTAGCCACTAGGCACACTGGAAAGATCCACTTCAATTGGGAAGGCCGGGAGTACGGAGCAATCGACCGGTGAGCAATCGCTATAGTACCATAATAAACCTCTGCCACTCTGTATTCCCTTCTTGGCTGCGGTACCATTACTATGCTAACTATATTTATCGTTAACATCTAATGCTATGGCCACTTGGAAGGTGCAACCAATACAAAGCGAAAAACGGGGTTGATAGATAAAGGAAGAATACTGCGAGAACGAATTCAAAGGGGAGAAAATGCCTCCGGAACAGGTATATTCTTGTTCCGAGTAGACTCATACTAGCTGTAGCAAAGCCAGTAGCTCAAAAAGCCGGTATGTTCAAAAGCCATGGTTCGCTTGATATTAGAATGGCAGGTGCAGAACACAGACCGTATTGACTTCCGCAGGATTTGTTTATGGTTGTAGTTGGATCGAGAAAAGTTGAAGTTGAAACGACAAGGGAAGTGCTTTAACAATTTGCAGGATTTTGTGGCAAGCAAGGTGGGGGTGCTGGGCTAGTAGAGAAAGCAACACGAGCAAACGGTGTTCAAGAAGTCACGACGGCGCAGGAACGTCAGTAACAAAGGGATTAAAATATTTCCTTGCAACAAACGTCGACAAAGCTGGTTTCCAGATATGTTTTGCCACGCAGATCAGCGAAGCGGCAGTAATCAGCTGATTCTGGCTAACTGCAGATTTCTGGCTCATTTCAAATAAAATGAGCAGGTCCCAGGGAGCAATGCATGCAAACCTCCTTGCCCAAATGAAAAGCGTTACACGGAAGTCAAGCGGTAGCTGGATAGCGTCCAGATGCCCTAGTTGCAGTTGGGGATTGAAACAATTTACCAGAAGTTGTACAGCCTCAGTGCTCACAATAATGAATGTTACGAAGGGCTATTGGCTTTCCACTCGCTTAGTGTGTTAGTATCGTGCTGTCATTCGTGTAAATGGGCTCCCGAATTGTGAACACTCACCTTCCTTAGTTCAGTTGGGATGTGATTTCCGTGACCAGTTCTCCCAGCTGTATTCTATACTTCATGGTTTCATGGGTTTGTGCACAACTAGTAAGCTTTGTTTTTCTGTGTTTCTGCCTCTAGGTCTTACGGCAGCGGCCTGGGGCTTTTAGTGGGTTTCAAGTGTTGTAGTTTGCGATTCGTATGTGGGACACATGTATCCAACATTTCTATCGGGGGAGGTTGCTACCTGGAGGAAAGTGCCTAGTGTGCTGGTAAACGCCCGTTGTTTACTGGGTTATTGCTTTGCAATTGTAGGCATAAAGATAGCAATACGGGACATAAAAGTGCCAGACAGGGGGATAGTAGGGTAAAGATAAGTAAGTGCTAATAAGAGGAGTGCCGCGAGCTAGTGTGTTAAAAGTAATGACCCTATCATCTAGGTTAGCAAATGGCAAAACCTTTCCGCATGATAGGCCAGCGAAGCAAGTGACATCAATCTAGGCGTCTTTCGTAGACCTCTGTATTACTTTCTGAAACAACACTTCCAGGCATGACTTCCAAGACGAAAGCGTTACGCACACTAAAGCTGCATTTTGGGCACTGAAGCCGACCACTGCGAGTCACGAGTTTAAGCAAGTGCCCTCTTAGATGCTGCGCGGGCGCAAAAGCGTAAGTCGGTATTAGTGCACCTGATGTTAGTCGGAAGAGCATGGGCTGGAATGAGAGCACCAAAAAGCTTAGGATACTTTCGAGGGAAGATATTAAGGGTCGCAAGGCTTTCTTTGTACAAGAGATGAGATAGTTCCTCCACAATCTGAGTGGCTCTGCGCTAGACGGTTTCCAGCTGAGTTTCTTCCTTCTGCAGGTACGGGGGCTGGAACAGCATACTGTACTTCAAAAGCGGGCGTCCAAACTTGCTGTATTGGCGGACTAATTACCTAATAATTGACCCTAAGGCACGCCAAAAGAGGGCAACAAGCACGCCATAGTGGCGACTTTAGCATTAGGGCTTAGGTCGGCTGACGTAATAGTGCTTAGAGAGCGTTCCTAGGACGCGCCGAGAACTTGCGGAGTGCCTACAACTTGTTTTATGGGCATGACTTTATATTTGGCAGGGTTGAATGGGAGCACGTTTTCCGAGGCCCAGGAGCAAGCAACGGCGAGGTCGCTCTGAAAACGCTCATGCTCGCTATGCAGGCAGGCAGGTCACCATTTCAGCATCGTCCGCATAACGCACTATATGGTTGCTAATGGAAGTTGGTAGGTGGTTACGGAACAAAGTGATACACAGGGGCCCGAGGATAGATACCTGAGCACATCGGCCGTCGCAGCCACAGGACTGCAGGTTGCGTCCTAAACACAACTTGTTTGTTGCGCCCGCATAGGTAGGTACTTAGACAGGGGATTGGTTGCTGGTCAGTGCCGAAAACTCAGTAGTTTACTTAAGAGGACTGAGTGAATACTGAATACTAGGATAAGGAGCGAGAAGATAAAAAGCATCCTTGCTCTATGGTAGGTGGATCGAGTAGTGCGCGCAATCACGTGGCTGCTTTCTGCTCGGTAGCAGGAGATTGCAGCTGCACTACATCTTATCCGGGTGCGATACGTTCCCTATACGTGCAGTCCTCAAAGTGGGCGTCAAGGGATTTCTTAAATCTTGACACCGATTTACCTCAACCAGAGTCTCCGGCAATTTGTTCTGATATTTCACCACTCAACGATCTCAGCATAGCGTGTGAGCGATGTGCTTCACTCCGGTACCATTATATTGCACTAGTGTCCACTTATGCCGCTTGGTGCACATAAGTCCAGCAGCGGGGTAAACATATTTTCCTGGCCCAGGTGCAATATCCGGTGCAGCATAATGAGATCACCTCGAAGCAGAGGAAGTCAGGGTATAAGCTTAAAACCTCCTACCTCAGTCCCCGTAAGACCTACCCCTTAAACTGCGGATGAGCCGGGTATCTACATGCTGGACCCGTTCCAGGCTGTGCACCTCACCTATTGTGATCGGACAACAAGCGGGTGCGTCGTGCTCAAGCACCTTTCTTAGTATGGAAGATAACAGAAAGGTGGCAATCTCTTCAGACCAAATGCAAAAACTGCGACTAAGTGCCAAAACAGGCGTAGTCCGTTTGCGTACTGAATGTTAGTGTTGCCAAGTCTGCAGGTTCCAACCTAATACACGCCTAGATGCTTTACGGAAATGATGGGATGCAGCGGGTTGCCTGCCATGGTGTAGGCAGGCTCATTACTACTCCTCCCCCTGCTTATAAACGCGGACTTGGCAGGGTTGACCGGGAAGGTCAACTTCTGCAGACCACCGTCATAGGCGGTCGATGTCCTGATGAAGGACGTCAAAGTCGCCGAGGAAATACGTACTAATTGAAATTGAAATTTAAGTAATGCGCTAGGCGGCCGTAGGAACGGAGTAAAGTTGTTGATGTGGATCAGAAATAAATAGGTATCCAGTACTGTGCCTTGGGGCACGCCGTTATTGGACAAGTATCACTCCATTGGGTGGTCATCCGCCTAATCCCGCCATCTGCTCCTACTTAGAAAGTATCTGAACCACTGGTGCAGTGAGCAACCAGCACTACACATCCATAGCTTGTGGAGCTGATCCTTATAGGTTATTTTATTGAAGGCGTTTCTGCAATTAGTGTAGGTAACATTCACTACTTCCCCCAATTCAACGCTTGCGATGATCCTTACCGCGTCAACCGCAGGTTGGTGATACACGAACAGCCATTCATGAAACTGTGGTGTGCCGGCGTTGGGAGATCTTTCGACTAGCAGCTAGAGAAAATCAATTTTAACATCTTCTCAAGCTCCTTCGACAAAACTGAAGTGAGAGAAATCGGTCTGTATTTGTCTACATTGAGTTGGTTACCAGCTTTTGAAATCTGCTTACTTACCGAGCACTTCAAGTCACTCAGCAATGCACCCACCGACAGCAATCCGTTAAACAGCTTTGTCACGGCTGGCTAGATGATGGAAGATAAGGACTTCAAAAGTAGCGGGTGAAGTCCATCGGGTCCGGCAAGCATTGTGCTATCAAGACTGGCGAGTAGATTGCGGACCACTTCTACACACAATCAAGGACATCGTGATCAGTGGAAGTTGCATACGTCAAGCTCAGCATAGGCACATGCCCACTTGTATATACAGGAGCGAAGTGTTCTGCGAATGCGACGCACGTTCACTGCTGTAGGTCAGCGGCTATCCGTCAGCGAACTGGAACACAGCAAAGTCCCCTGCGGACGACAAGTGGCAGGTGGGCAAAAATCTGCTTGTTGATCGTCTTCTCTGCACTTACAAGCTCCTCTTCAAAATACCAAAGCTTCGTTCCTTTGAGCTGTTCCAACAACCCCGCGGCCTTTTATACGCAGCATAATCGTCGGCAAAGCCAGCCGCGAGTGATTACTTCCACCACATGCATCGCTGTAGAGCTAACTGACTACCCTACCTGTTGAACCAACGTCGCCTAAAGACCTTGGCCCTCTGGTATTTGAGGACTACGAAACGGGCGCGGAACGATCGCACACTCACCTCTATAACAGAATAACTGGCTCAAACACATGAATAATGCGGCAGTGACCAGCGAACTTAATTGGCGGCTAGAATTTGACCATTAAAGCGGGGCTTAAAATAATTGTGGGGAAAATTCCGGCAGACGCGAGTAGAGACACGGCAGCTCTACGCTGGCTAACACCATCGAGTGGTCACTAGCTGCCAGAGGCTCCAGGACCTGAATTTCTTATACTCGGTTCTCTCTACTAGTTAGTAATAGGTCCAGACACAATGGAGCAGAAGGCAGGGTAACAAGCGCCGGTTGGCAGCTATGTTGTGCTGCCCCGGTTTCAAACAACATCACCGCAAACTACGCCCCGAGTTCACAGTGATCGGGGTAAAATTGTACCTCACGCAACCGTATTCGATGGGTTGAAGTCAACTATAAGCAGGAAGCATGGCATACTCACTTAGTTTTTGACATTCGGCAACCAATCTAGGCATCGACATTGCGGGCCGAGATAAGCCGCATCCACAAACAGTTCAACCTCTCCCCGGCAGATCAACCAACATAATTGTTTACACAAGCCAGCTTTGCTACGGTAAGTGTGTACCAGTCTACCACACAGCGCCAACCGAATGTATGACAGCACACCGCCACCATCGTTTGTTAGTCTGTCGCACCGGAAGCACGAGAAGCTACTGCTCTGGAGTTCCTGGGTAGTGGCTTTAGGATTAAGCCAGGTTTCGACCAGGCCTAGTAAGTCTGAACAACGTGGAGCAACGCAGGTAAATATATCGCTGTGTTTGTTCACTAAACTACAAACATTTACAAAAGGTACGCGCAGGCCAGGGTCGGAAGTGGCAGACGCGCATGAAGCGTCATCGATCTGTTGCTCCGGATTTGGGGGAACCCAGGGAACTAACCGAAAATTTAAAAGATGGAGCTTTGTTTTTCCATAATTATTCCGCCGTTTTAACCCCACGAAAGCGAACTTCAGGTTTTCACTGTCCGGCGGACCCAAATCGGGACGCATATGGACTTTTGGACCTCTTAGTTTATCGAGGGGACATTAACAGCCTCTGACGCATTACATCCACAGGGGCATCGCAAATGCCGGGCTTCCCCACGCTCTTTCACTCCAAAACGAATGGTTTGCTTCACCCGCAACTCCAAGTCATTCATGCCGCGTAGGCTTTCAATCAGACTCTACAGCAAACATACGTCCTGGTTGTAACGAGCCTGACGTCTAGCATCTGTAGACTCAGACAAGTGAAATATTATAAGGTTACAACGTTACTGATTGCTAGCAGTTATCTTCTTATTTTTGCATCGTTGCCTTCTCCATTGGTTTTCAACGTATGTTGTATCGCACACAGGTGTGTCGGCGTCCGTACTTGGCAACACAGACACGCCAGCTAAGTGGGCATTGCGCAAGAAAGACTGCAACCGGTGTGCAGATTAGTGCGTTCGAACATAGAGGTGGATGGGTTTCAGCTTGCGTGGATGGACCCATGGAACTTTACACTATGGAACGTTTTGCTCGTCTTGTTGGCTCATGCGGCTTCTCTACTATCTGTGCTTGCGCAACGGCTTGGCATTACTTGCACCATCTTTGGAAAAGTCACGCTGGACTTTACGCAGTAGTTTAGAATGATATAAAGACAAACCTATAAAAAACGTAGAAATTCACATCACACGAGGTCCATAACGGCACTGGCTATATGCCTAACTATTTTGCAACACTTGCTGCAAGGACTCAGCTTCGTGCTTACTGCTAGCTTAGCAGATGTGAAGGTAGAGTCGATAAACTGAACGACACGGACACCATAAAGATACCAGATTAAAAGTACCGACAAGAAATTAATACACCGACAACAAATTTGGAATCGCCAAGAAGACTGCATTCAGCAAAGTAAACGCGGAATGCCTGCTCTACGCTATCTTGAATCCACACCTTTTTCAATGCTACTAGTGGTTGGTAGTGCCAGAGCAAGCGGTGTGGATTCAAGATGGCGAATCAATCAGATTGGCTGCATTGAAGTAGAGCTTTTGTATTGCTAGACAGATTTATCGAAAAATGGGGGCTTAGTACATCACTTTGATGGTAACTATTGGTAGCCGTTGATACCAGAATGATGCATTTAAGGAGTGGTTTGAGATTGAGGTAGCTAAAGGTGAAGGTCCATGACTTTTTAACTGGTATGAAAAAATATTCATCATTGTTTCTTTATTGAAGTCTGATGGAATAGTTGCCAATTCGCTGGGTGCTGATTGTAACTTATTTGTAGTCAAGGTGACCGTCCTTCATTGAAGCAACCCTGTAGGTTCCTTGTCATATTAAACAAAGACTCAGATTGATATCACTGAAAGTTTCGTGACCGTATTGTACTAAACAGAAAGGTGCTAGAGGGTAACAAGTGACAATAAAGCGGAAAGTAATGAAAGCAATAGCCCAGCTATCTGGAAAAGGAAACCTACACTGGCTCACAACGCACTACAGAGCAGAGAATAAATAAATGACACATCAAGGTAACAATGAAATTGTATACAACTAACAACAGCTACAGCTGTTTACCGGGTTAATGCTAGCAACGCATTATACTAACACTTAGAAAATTAATTGCCCTCATGAGCCGAATCCATCGGACTATCTCTCAATCCAGTTTATTTACTTGCAAAATACATGTCCGTTCGAAAAACTATGTATAAAAGCAGCGCATGATTGCGAAAATTAGGTTGAACCGCACTATAATTAGAAAGTGTTGTATCGTTTGCCGTTTTAAAGCATTAATACCAGTCACCTACACGCCAACGGACTGTAACATGTGCGTCAGCAAATCAGTTTCTCTTTTATTCATCGAACACATTGGAACGTGGAAAGCAGAAAGGAGACACATTATCAGCTCCGTCATTATTCCATCCTTGTGTGGAAGCTACGCTAAAGTCGCAGAAAATGTTGCGGTTGTGAAGAATAATTGGTTCATTGGAGCATCAAATGATGGAGAACAGAAGGAAGGTAATGTGTCAGCTCAGTCACTTCCCTATCGTTCCGAACGGAAAACATAACTATGGATAGTGTACGCTGGACAAGTCAATAGATGTGGTTGCCAATTAAATAGATATACACTATGATGCACTCGTTCAAAAATACATTCAGTATATAAACAAATAGATAATAAAAAAGGGTATATTTTGCTAAATAATAAAGCACACCACAATAATAAGCACTGGCAGCGGAGCTATTTCTAGGCCGAAATATTGTTACCAAGTGTTTTTGTAGAAGCTGGAAACTGAATTTGAATTCTATAATACGAGCGGAATAAATAAATACTTTATTGCTAGAGAAATCAAGACGCGTTTGTATACATGACCATGATAAAGATACAACTAAATGTCATGGAGCGGTTGTGACTATTTAGTAGCATGGCACAACCGCCAAGTCACATTAATGTTAAACGGAGGTCCGTGGCCAGTTGTAGGGAGAACGTTCGCCAGGCGAAATCCCAACAATTTTTGGAACACTGTGGCCCAACCGGTTGCTAGTACCGGATTAACTAAACGCACCCAGCTTGCACGACGGGGAGGTAGTTTGTTTAGCCAACCTGTGAGTGGGGTCGCACCAAAGCTGAGCACAGCTACACCAAATTGTCGGCCGTTGGAACACCGAAGGAGCCGCGAAAGACCCACATGGATCCCCTATTCCACAACGGAAGACAAACAATTCTGGCGTGATTAACTTTACTGCCTCAAACATTTCGATTCTCCAGTCAACTGGAGCTTTTCTGATGTCATTTTACTGACAGCGTTGCGTTCGTACAAGTGGCTTTTCCGATGGCCTTTCATGGAGTTTTCACTTGGCCATGGAGACAAGTACACTTACTTACATTTAAAGGAATTCCGAATTCAACATTTTCTGAGCATGGCAATTTCGCTTGTTATGGACGTATTCAGCCACAAGAAACAACTGCACTCACCGTCCCCATGACAAGTCCAGCGTGGATGGCTTGACACGGTTTAAGAGCCGGACAAGAATATAATAGAAAAAGCCGGCCTCTAGTAACAATGTGTTTACTCACCTTCATCATTTATCATTCGACTCTGCGACTCTTTTACATCATTTACCGACTTCAACGACTACTGCCGTTTCATTACTAAGCCATTCTGCTAACCAAAGAAGAATTTTGACTGTCAACCGACTGCAAATAATAGAGTGCAACATCGGTCTACATGATGCATAGCCGACTAGCACTACTGTTCAACGGAAGCTACGGCAGTGTTCCAGGACGTGGTGCGTTTTCGCCTGGCAAGCGTTCTCCCTATAAAAAGCCGCAAATGTCGGCTTAACAACACTGCAACGTGGCGGAAGTGACTCGCCACAAAATAAAGTTACAGCTAAACATTTCACACTGAAGCAGTCCTCAGCCTTCTGCATCCAACCTGTGCACCTGATTTTACTCTGAAGAATGCTTTGATGGAGCACAGATCATCCCGACTTCGTAATGGTCATTGATTGCACAAAAACCTTGTTTGAGCTCCTGTGCACATGGATCACTACATGGCGAAATGACCCCCAACTTGGATCTTGACACAACGGTTATGGCTGATTTTTGCGCGCCACAGCGCCATCATGTTCCTTGGTCTGACAATTACCTGAAAATATGCTCACTCATGTAGACTACATTTCTCGTTTATGACTTTCATTAAAAGGAACTGTTTTAACATTACAATAAGGCTATGCTTGTATGCCTATTTGATCACGCCTTTACAGGTGTGTCTCGTTTTACTGAGAGTATACCATATATTTATTTATTTATTTACATCATAAGGCATTTGCCACAAGCAGCCTTTTTTCAATTGTCTCCAGTGTGAAACACTGAGGCCCGTACTATACCTACCTGATCATGCCTCCACGGGCGTGCCTCGCATAGTCAAAAATAAAATATTTATTTATTTATGATGATGAAAGTGCTGTGTGACATCAGAGAACGCGCTTCCACCGACTTGAGAGCACTTGGAGTGACTAGTACACCGAATGCGGAAGACCTAAACCTCGTCTGCTTTATAAGCATCAATCAATAGGTTCCTTAATCTCAGAGCCTAACCAAGGCACTCTGAATTGCCTCAAAGCCTCAAGGGATATCCACAGTGCTTGAGGTCATCAGCGAAGAGTAGCGATCGCAATTCAAACGTTTGGGGTTGGTCAATGACTAAACTGCGAAAAGCAACGGCCGTAAAGCTGTGTTCAAGTTCATGTTTAAGTTCAGGTAGGACTAAAACAGTAGGATAAATTCTTGTGAATTCCCCTTCTGTGGCGCGTCGTTTATCCAGGGTATTAGTCGTATGCAATAACTGAAAACTAGAAGAAGCAACTCAACACGCTTGAATCACACACCGGGCAACCAAGTAATATCCACGTGTCCTGCATTGGCAGACCCCGCACCGGTCATGCGGAATACGAAACAAAGCATGAAGTAGTAGCAGCGGTAAATGACATAAAGTGGTAGACTGGGGATTATAATACGGCGAATAAGCAGAGCTGAAGAGGATAGTTGAGAGCTGAAGACTAAGATCGTCAAGTCGGTGTTCGAACTCTCCACCGTTGGTGCCAATAGCACGTTCTTGGACAGTGGATTCCAGGAATCCACCACCCGGTGTGCTAGGCGAAATTCCGCCAGGACTCCATTCTACCAATTTTTTGTAGCTTCAGCAAGTGACCTCTGAGAGATGGAAGCCGAAACGGTTGGGGAAGCCCAGATACAGCGGGTCCCATTTTACCGGTAAGTATACGGGAGGTCAATTGCCGGTCGCCTCGGTGGCGTTCATAAGGCACTGGGAACATTCCCAGCTCAAGTAGTCTTTCTGGATAAGAAAGACTCCGTAATCCAAGAATCATGTGGGTTCCAGCGTTCAACACTGTCTCAACTGACGTCCTGTCCCTGTCTATGCAAAGTGGACAAGCGTGGATGCAGTATTCTGTGTGGCCAGACAAAGGCTGAGAATAGCCTAACTACCATATTGCCCGTGATGATCCAACTATCTTGCGGTACATACACACACTTCTGAAACCCCTGCACTTAGCTTTTCACCAGTTATTACTGAAGACCTGTAAAACGCTACTAAGAACAGCTCGTTCAAACCAAAGGGCAGGTATTGCGCTTATGCACAGTTTTCTCCTCTCCAGGAAAGCAGAAACCCATTTAAATACGCCTCCAGATATACCATACAATCTAAAATTTAATGAGTCATTGATGTGTCGATAGCAAAAGCTTTCGAGAGGTCAAGGAGAGGCACGTCAATAGCGTGGCCGTTGGCTACTGCCTGAGCCCAACTTTCACAATTTTCAGGTCAATTTGTCAGACAAGGAATTCCCTTACGGAATCCGTGCTGTGCGGCAAGCAACCTTATTCAGGTAGTTCTTCACCAAATCCCCGAGCGGCTGTTTAACCTATTTAACTACAACGCTTGGCAAGCGGAAAGCGCGATGGTTTGCGGACAGGACGCGGTCACACCCTTAAAAAGCGGACAGATGATTGCTTCTATTCAATCCGTAGGTAAGATGCAGCTGGCGCTCGATGTCGTTATCCCGCACGCGTGATGGGAACTTAACTCAGCGGCCGATATATGCATTAGCTTCGGATGCATTCAACCAGGACACGAAACTTCGGAAGGATATGGCAGTTGCAATAGTGTAAAGACTTTTGTCTCCGTTATGCTGATTTCAGTTAGGCAAGTATCCTCCAGGACATTTTTGACCAGTCAACCGAAGGTACAGAAGTCTAAGACGAAAAAACACCGATGTCCTCTACACTAACTAAACAAGTCAAATCATAGTCATGCGCAGTGTCTTGTTCGCTCCTAGTAAAGTTGGTGTAGACGAGGTTGCACTGTTTCAACTGTTTGCGGGAGCAAAGAACTTCTTTGAATATTTTGCAACCGTCAGCCAAATCGTTCTCCTACGCAAGTTGAGCAGTCCTAACACGTTGCTCACATGTTATAGGTCCACATGGACCTGATGCATATAATGAAGCAATGAAAAGGCAGACAATTCAGGCGGTTGTGGACTACGTGGCATCAAAGCCTTGTGGATCCCCTTTTGGAAGAAGCGGAGGTGAACCAGGTGCCAGGATAGAAGTGGAAATTCGGAAGGTTTTGAGCACTTCGGCTTCACAATGTACATGGTATCTTGGTATGAAAATGCGCATAGCCAGACGCTGATGCCTCCAGCCAAACAGATGTGAGAAGCATGAATGAAGACAGTAGCACCCAGGATCCGATGGATGGTAGTTACGAAATGGAAGCCTATAAGCCTACTCAGTATGCCGGGAGGAGATTTAAACGGCGCTGGGTCGAATGCTCGGGTGCACTACGGCTTCTCAATTGTAATAGAAATCTACTTGGATGAAGCTGAGAAGGGACAGTTGCTGGGTGTTGCTTCCAGTCTTAACAGGCGTATTAGATGCCTTCGTGTTGGTGAACGAAGCAGGCAGATGGCAACATTTACCGTCCAGTAAGAGGGGCTGCAATATGCATCTCGTTACAAAACCTAAATAAAACGCAGCATTGCATGACTGCGGTAAATAAGTTTGAACGACCTATGATTGTGAAGTGTGAGATCGTTTGCCTCGGAAGCTGTTCCCGCCGCTTAGCCCTGTGTAGCATGCACGAAAATCAAAGGCTAACCTCCCGCCGGTTGCGGCATCCAGCCAAACGACTGCGAAGCTAAAGCGTAGCGGGGACGCCTCTGCTTCATTGTTGGTTATCCTGGCAAGTAACGGACGAAATATCAAGACGAGCACTCTTGCTGTCAAAGTAGCCGGGTCCAATATGCGTCATTTTTGAAGCCGCTCACTCCTGCTCGTGGCGATAAAGGTCTTAAACCCACAACGCATGCAGCAGTTGTTAGGTCTCATTACGTCAGCTTCATTACTGTCGGTCGCGGTGCCTCTACGCATATCACCACAGGCTTGGTTTATGGTGATACAGCAGCCTACATAGGTTTCCTTGCATTGGGAGCAATAGTGCCAGTTTTCAAACGTCCAGCAGAGCACTTGCATCCTGCGCCGGCGAATATATTATCGTCTCTAAATCTCATTACATCGGGGCTAAAATTGTCAGTCACTGAGCCCTTATGCATAAAACAACAGACCTGGTGTTCCGGTGACGCAGCGGCCTACATAGTTGTCCCTACATAAACGCCATTACACTCGGTCACTGAGCCGCTGTGTATAGACACACAGGGATCGTGTACCGCTAATGCGGTTACTTACATAATTCTCATTGAATGAGCGCCGAAAATGTTGGCCACGGTGCCTCTAAAGGTAGCCGTACATGCATCCTTCGCCGGTAAATATATATCCTACATATTATTGCAAGGGCACCAATGGTCTCGTTCGCCGAGCATATGTACATATCATCTGTATATAGCGTATGAGACAAGCTAGTTATCTCTAGGCTACGAGCCGACTAATACATAGCACTACAGGTTTCGAGCCCCCTTTAATATAGTAGGCCCCGAAGCTCACTGCAAGCGTACCGCAAACGTCGGTCAAAAAGCATATATAGATAGTCGGTTAACAGCACTTAAACGATGCGGATGTGACCGCATGCATATAATAAGAGGACTAAAGAAACGTATGGGCACAGATAAATGTCAGTGAACGTAGCTGTTTACACCTATACGAAGTACACACGCAAATGTGCCGGGTGGGTCATACGCGTCACGTCAACACAGTGGACCACTAAGGAATGGTATAACGATATAACCAAAGGAAAGCATTATACACGAGGAAAACAAGAGAATTGCGTCCCTGTTAAACACTATGTGGGCCACGTCTGTGAGGATTACAGAGCCAACGTCTGATTCAGTTGCCGAATGTTCCAGGCGATGCCGTCAACCGATTAGTTGCAGCTAGTGGGCAAGGGGAAGTACACGGAAATGAAACGGGTGTGGTCCTAAATAGGGCCCAGGTTGCGTTCGCACAAGTTTGTTTTTCACCAGTTACGCAAAGTCGTAAGCATAGGCTTCATAGGTTTAATGGCAACGGCACACGACATGGTCCGGTGGGCGGTAAAACAGTGGTCTTTCCTGCAAAGGGTTCATTGGCAGTGGAATCCAAAGCTACACTGAGGGGATGCAGCTAACAATATATCCCGACATATCCAACTGTAGCTTTGCAGATAGGCTGCAGCACCGCGGAAGATGCGTTTATTCACTTCCCTTGACTGTATCATGCCTTTGTTATCGCAGGGGCATACCAGGTGCTTTATCTGTATTATGTGACACATTTGGATAGCTGCGGCAGGGTACCGCGTCACCATCGTTTAAACTAGCTCAGCGGAGGTAACTGAATATTTAAAAGCACTTGCGGTCGTACGCGGTGGAAGTTCCTGGGATGGATGGTATTGTTATTTTGGAGATGGAATACAACGCGAATCTGTAACTAACATATTTGCTTCCAACTCACGTTGGTTATTGTTACATGACGGTTTTTTGGTAACAGTGGCTGCTGCTGTCCCTGAAAAGATTTAGCAACCGACGTTTGTGTTCTCTGCCAAACATTTGCGATGGTATAGTACCCGCTTGTGCAGGAAACGAACTCCGGTACCTACAACTGGTTCACAGCAAGCGAAGCAAAAAGTACTCGACGTACCTTCTTTGTGCCACCGTGATTGCTTACGCGATGGACTGCCGTGTGCATTCTCATTTACGACGGATACACTTGGTGCTAGGTTGCTGAGCTCAGCTGTTTTTTAATAAGGCAATCGTTGGACCCGGATACATCACCGGGGTTACTTGCATCGAGACACTTAAGCCGACACGGTCGTTGTCGGAGTTCCCAAAGTGCACCAACCCCGCTTGATCGTGTTTCGCTTATGCATGCTTGATGAACATCCAGTGGGATATTAAATAGCGTACAAACTTAGGAACCGCCTCCTGAATTAGGCTAAGATCCCGCTGGAAGGCATAACAGTATGAATGTCGAAAAGATAGCGTACTCTGTCTCCGTATCCATTGTAGCTAATCCGTGAAATATGTAATGTGTGCATGAGCTAATTTACTACAGAATGCAATAAAATGTTTGCTTTCCTTACTGCTTCCGAACGGCTTCGCAAATATAAAAGTAACACAGCAGCATGTCACAATGGAATACTGATTGTGCTGCGCGCATTTTAGCAGCCATTTTATCCAAAACGAAAGTGCGTACGAAAAGATCATGGCCCATAGCATTGCAAAGGTAACCGAATAACTTTACTAACCAGTTACAAGCTTTCTTACACACGAACACATAAACCGATAGTCTGTTAGCCAGAACTTGTACAACTTAAAACCATAGTGTAATGTAACGACGCATATACTGCATACCCCAGCGGTTTGTACCATGCGTAGCATCCATGCGCACAACGCACGGAAATAACCGACACCTTCGCACTGGTTGATTACGAGCAAGGCACATGTTAGCAAGTGCTTTTCAGGTAAGGTTCGTAAGACATCATCCTGTTATATGCTCTGCAGGATTTGCCTCATATTGACTGGCAAACATAAAATTAAATTGTACCCTGGTGTTACGGGCGAGCGTACCCTACGGCGAACATTACGGACGGCGTCGCTGGTACCGTGTTTCCCGAAAGTATTTTCGCTATATTACTTTGTATCGCAGGCTGGTGGGTTTTATGAAAACTGGTCAGTAGATAAATGAAGTACTCATTCCTCAGTCGCCGTTTTAGAGAGTGCCTTACGAAAATAAAAAGTTTGCTTGGACGTTTGTAGGCCAGGTCGAATTATAACACTGTTAGTTTACTGCCGTCTCGAGCTATGTTGAAGCAAACGTTGCAATCGTTGTCTCGAGAACTGAACAGATACGGTCAACATAATTATACAGCACCTACAATACTCGCCGCATTCCTCTGTTTCTAGTTTTGCGGCACCTGCAGCCTACGCCTTTATAACCGGTGCGATCGTACATTACGGTAAATATTAGCTTTTGTTGCAACCATAACATACAAACTTAAAGATGTTGCAACGTACTAACGAGGTAAAATGCAAATAGAACGCATCAAATATACGGAAGAACCGACTAATAAACTGGCTCCTGTGAGCAGCCACCATGGTTGCAACTCGAAATAACAACCAAAAACGACCCACTTCATTTGAGTTCCCTTAAACTTGCAATAAACCATATTTTTAGCGCTTGAAGTTCATTTTTAGCAGCTAGCGTATATAGTCGAATCATAGATGGAAAATATAACGTCTCTTATTTTTTCACTGCGCACAGTTCGCACAGTTCGTTCTCGGTTACTACGTGGCAAGCACATCTGGCGGGAACGGGTTTGCGGGTCAAGATGATCCGACGCAGTCTTGAGTATGTTAGCAACGTGGGATATCATTATGTCCTTCATGTTTGTAAATAATATAAGTAAACCTGTAGCAGAGATTAATGCTCGGCCGTGTCCTGCAGCTTTTGTTGTGGCATGGCTTACGGTAACCATAGTAGCAGGTATTCGGAGCTTCCAATGATATAAATTGGAGCAAAGTGGATGTATGCTACCTGATGAGTAAATAGCGACTGGTGAATCAGTAAATAAGAAGACGTAGTTAAGGGTTTGTATAATAGTAATATACATAGATGTAATGGTAGATGGATGTTACGCTTACTTCACCTGGTGTCCCGTGTGCTTTGGTTTAGATAATTTCCTTTGCAGAAACGTTAGTGTGACCCCATGAAATCTTTGGAAAAGAAGGGAATTGCATTCGAAAATGGTATGTACTTACGAGGTCACAAGAAGTAGCACATTTAGGCAAGTAAAATTGGGAAGTATGGACAAGTGTTTATGTAGCGGACGTGTTACATAATGTGTAGGTGTAAGGCTGAAACATTGACTATTCGTAAGAATGTCGGGTAACACTAAGTTAAATGATATAACATTAATTGGAAGCCAAAACTGATGACGGCGTCTGTTCAATGTATGGTGCCTTTATCCACGCTGGGGCGAAATAATATTTCCCATTGTGCGTAAATACTGAATGAAATATGCTAGTAGATGGATATTTATGTTTATGGGAATTGTTAACATAAGGATGTACATTATATTATAAATGGAGGTATGCAAGTATAGGTATATGGATCTTTACAACTGTTACTTATGATAATAACTGGCATTCCACCTCCAACCTATTATGTAGCAAGACATTTCTGCACTATTTATGTTAGTGCCAGCAATCAGCATTATGCAGCGTAACAGGTCGACACGTCATTACTCCCACATGAAACCGCCAGCTGCAATTTTCCGTATCTCTACTTCAATGGATCAACGTATATTTCTTTTCATCCAGTGTATTACGGTTGTTCTTTTCCATATGGCATTTATAACTAACAAAATATATACCTGCCAGTTTTCGTGGTGTTTAATCCGTATCTGTAATTGCTCATTTAAAAGTGGGATGAATAAAATAGATGTATCACGCATTTCATTAATAACACGTTACGTTTGTTATCCATAATACTTAGTAACTTTGATTGATTCCATATACTAAGGTTTATAAAGTATAAGCAATGATAGGGTGGCGAACGAATAATCAAAATATCAAGTAGTAGGGACAAAGATGATTTTACACATGTATAGCACTTTTATAGCCAGGATTAAATATAGCTTTATATTTCTGTACACGAGGCGGGTGCAAAGTAAGCGCATATAACTGCTACAGATGTGACATTGTTTTCTGCACACAACCAGGTTCAATTGTTCTTGGCACTTGCCTGCATGAGCTGTGCATAAATAACTATTATAGGGCCTATAACAGTGGTGTCATAATCGCCAATAAACATGTATCTATGTTTGGCTTTACTACCGTAAATGTCTACTGTTTAGTAAGCGTATGCATGTCCCATCGAGAAAAGTCACTATTGCCTTTTATCGGCTCCATGATCCTCCATGTACAGTGACTACTTGGCCCATCTACGTCCAAGGACATTTGCATCCATATTATTACCAGCAATGCCTCAACAATTTGCTCTATACGCTTGTTCTTAGTAATCTCTCACTAATCTTCTTACAATGGTGTCATTGTTGCTACTAGCATGGCCGACACTGTTGGAACCATTGGCTTTCATGTTTGGCGTTTACTGAGCAAATCTTTGCACCACTGTGGCGGCAGCATTATCACCGCTAACAAATCCAGTACGGTTGGCTCTCATTCCTCCATGAATCGCTGTTAGTTTAACACTAGCAGCTGCACCATTAGGGCTACTAGGGAAGTAGAAACTATTGGCTTCACACTTCTCCGGGACTGACGCCTATTAAGGGTATGTAGGTCCCACAGCAGCAGCAGCAGCATTATTGCGACTGGCAAGGGTTCCACTATAGGCACCGCGCGCCTCCATAACTAGTAGTTATTAAGCCTATATAGGTCACACGGCAGGCAGCATTATGGCTACAGGGAAAGCGACTGACCTAGCCTTACGCGGTGCCTCCACAAGCAAGCAGGAAATGGGTCTTATCAACACCCCTGATACAAGTTATACGGGGGACACAAGAAGTTGCATTTTTTCCGTCATTGCATGCAACTGCCTTAAGTCCATTTCGCTGCATAATTACTGAAATATTTTAACGCTGCCGAAAAGTAGAAACCATTTCAACGCGGACATTTGTATTGCTTTTGAGATTTCGCGGCATTATGGTGAGCGGGTTAAGAGCTTTTGCCTGACAATGTACAAACAACAAGGAAGGGTTTACGGTACCGTGCGCCACAGCCTTCGTTATCATCATTCCTCTTATGCACGATAGGTTGAGGTGTACAACATCTCAGCTACTCTGCTGAAATACATAAGAAGGAGAAATAAATGCAACAGTTGCATGCTAGCTGAGCTTCCAGTAACAGATGGGCATCGTTCTCTCTATTTGGCAACAAGAAAAAATTAGGTAAAATTATATTATGCTACAAACTGTGATCGTGGTTGCAGTGGAAGGCTGAAATGATGGGAGGGACAAAGAACCTCACAGCAGGCACGCTACTGTGGTTGTCTGGCTATGTGTGAAAGTGTTTTTAGTTAAACGTGTTCATCGTCTTTGAACCCCAGCCAGGGAGCTGTGACGCTCTAACCAAGGCCAGCTATGAAGTGGAAGTCTTTATTCCGCTCGAGCAAGTCATCGCTTGAATACCTCTCCCCTTCGTCAATCCACATCCCCGGCGAGCAATTAACACACTTCGTTGGTGCCGTTGGTCTGGCATGCGTACCACCTTGCCGAGCCATCTGAGTCTGGTGTGTGAAGTGATGGTGCTGAGCCATTTGGTTACCCTTCCTTGCCGTAAACGAGGCGCCGAAGACGCTGGTTTCACACGCAAATGTTCCCACCGGCTGGTGATACCGACACCTAAAAACTATGAATTTCTATGTTGCACGGTTGACTTACTGATTTAAGAGCTAGCATTAACTTACACATCCAGATAGTCGGGTGAAATGTTCACAATGTAACCCTCCAAGTAAAGAGCATCCATAGATGAAAAAGCCGGTCGGTTGGTAAAGAACACACGTTCACCACTTTGTCTTGTTACCTCGTAACCGGTGACGTTGGTGCATATGAACAAGTGCAGCTTAGAATACAGCAATTCCACCTTCTCCAACATTGTGTTTAGTCCAACTCACTTACCTGCCCAAGGGTGTTTGGAAAGGTGGTGTTTTTCTTTATTTCACGTCTGGATTGCTCCTGAGGTTATGCAAGACTAGTGTGAGGATGTGAGCGAGAGTCAACTTAAGTACAAAGCTATCAAAAATCATGGTAGTGGTTTGCTCAATAAGCATCAGTTGTCCGAATTTGTCAACAATGCATAGCAGCATAATGCAATAACGGATCCGGACGGTTAAACCATTCGCAAATATACTCGATCTTGCGAGTGTGTGTGAACATTGCGCATAACCCACAAAGCAGAAACATTGTGAAATGGTTTAAGCGCTGTAAACAGAGGCATCATCAAATTCCCCGTGACAGGGTGGTAATTTGCATACAGGAACTACCTGGCATGCATGAGATGCAGTTAACGTAGTTAAAATCAGGGTTTTACAAGTATCACTTTTAACATCACTGAAGTCATTATAATGCCAGTATTCATCACGCAAGTGGATGTAAAATATGCTGAAAGGTGGCCAAAGTATGCACCTAGAAATGCATGGTAAGCGCATGAAGAAGGGTTTACTCCCTGCTGACGCTACGTTGTGTGCAATGGCTGCGGGTTATTCTAAAACTACACAGCGCGAGGTGGCATGGACTACGCGGACGCACGACTGCACTTGGTGCGAGAGACGCATGCTGTGATGCTACGCACTTGCCAGGGGTGCACATAACAAGACAGTCCATGGCTTTATTGGTTTATGCGGTGTTTCATTAGAAATACATGGACAGGGCAAAGCATCTACGCTGTCTGACTGAAATATAAATAACTGTAGACTAATCACGAATGGAATGTAAACGAAACGCCAAAAGCACTCCTTAACTGGATGGAATGTGGCACTCTGAAACCGTTAATCAGTGCAGAGAATGTAAGCCGGATGGCAAGTCACAGCAATGGTGGGTGTGCAATTACGGAGGTGTAAGGTACGAAATAAGCACCGGCTTATAGCAGCTTAAAGCGGTAGGGCACAGAGAAACCATACTCCATAAACTGGCCGTTGTCCTGCTCATCCTCAAGCAGGGTCAGCGTACTTTGTGCGGAAAGCATAGACGCATAAGCATTGTTGCTTTTCAATCTTACCTATTCGTGGCCCTTTCTCTGACGGCTATCCTTTCCCCGTGAAAGCTGTCTGCGTCACATGCATTTGCTGTTCGTTTACCTTTTCTGGGACACTGTAGGCATCTACCAACAACTAGAAGTCTTCACCCAAATGCCAATGCTAGCCACCGATACTCTCTAACCTAGCGACATTATCTGCTCTTCGTCTTACCTCCGTCACTACACTTCAGCTGCGGCGGTTCATTGCAGTAGCATGCATCTTTGCGCTGGAAGCCACTCTTTATCTCTTCAACTCTTGCTCCATTTAGTGTGTGCCTGATTTTCCTTCGCTGGTTTGTTGACTTATTCTGTCACAGTAGGTATCCACATGTTATTAGAAGGCTTCATCCGATTGCCTTTGCTGCCCACCGATACCCTCCCTCCTGGCGCCATTATATGTCGTTCGTCTTGTCTTATTCATCATTTTTTGCAACGATTTGTAGTAGGCTCCATACATCTCTGCACATAGCCCGAGCTCGCTAGGATACATTCCTAGTCTCTCCATCATACATTCTCTTGGAATGTCTGTATCACCTACCTTCGCTGGTTTGCTGATGCATTCTGTGACCCTGTAGGTAAAAACTAGTGACCAAGCATCTTATTAGAATGGCTACATCGGGCCACTGGTAGTCTTTCTTAGCTCCACCATCTGTCAATCGACTTAAATTCGGCTTCTGTTTAGAAGCAGCTAGTGGTCGTAGGCTTCACGCATCTGTGAATATCCAAAGTTTTCTAAGAGCCACTGTTTGATTTCTCCAACCTTGCTTATCTGGGACTGTCTGCGGCACATACATTTGCTGTTTTTTGACGTCCGCTGGGACCTTGTAGGTATACACTAGTAACTAGAAGGCTTCATCCAAATTCCAATGCTGATCACTGATACTGCACTCCTAGCGCCATTATCTGTTCTTCGCCTTTCCTCTGGCACCTTTGCTTAGCAGCATCAATTTTTGGTAGGCTCCAACCATCTCTGTGCGAATTCGGAGCTTTTTAAGAGCCACTCTTTCATTCCTCCAACCTTTACTCTCTGGGACTGTTTTCGTTATATACATTTGCTGTTTGTTGACTTATTCTGGGACACTGTAGGTATCCTCTTGAAACTAGCAGGCTTCACTCAACTGCCTTTGTTAGCCACAGATACTCTCTCCTTTAGTAAATTGGCAGTTCTTCGTCTTACATAAGTCACCACTGGCTGCAGCGAGTCATTGTAGGTAGCATACATCATTGCGCTGGGAGCCACTCCTTAGCTCTCCAACTTTTTTCTCGTGGGTTGCTTACATCACATATCTTCGCTGGTTTGTTGACTAATTCTGTAACACTAAGTATCCACTAAAAACTGGAAGACCGATTGCGAATTCTTTTGCTGTCCACTGTTTCTCTCTCTTAGCACCATTATCTTTCGTTCCGCTTATCTTCATCACGTTTTTTGCAGCAGTTCGTTTTAAGCTCCATACATCTTTGCGCATAGCCGGAGCTAATAGGAGACACTCCCTGTTTCTCCATCCTGTGATCTTTTAGAATGTCGGTATCACTTACCCTCGCTAGCTTGCTGATGTATTCTTTGACACTGTAGGCGTCCACTAGTGACCAAACTGCTTAATGGAATGGTTACATCTGGCCACCGACAGGTTTTCACATCGCCACCATCTGTCGATCGTCTTAACCTCAGCACCTAGCGGTCGTGGGCTCCATGCATCTCTGCGCGTTTACAGAGCTGGCTACGAGCCACTCTCTTATCTCTCCAACCTTCATTCCTTGGGACTGTCTGCGTCACATAAAGCTGCCGTTTGTTGACTTATTTTGGGATAGTAGGTATCCACTAGAAACTGGAAGGCTTCATCTAAATGCCATTGCTGGCCACTGGTACTCTCGCTCCTAGCGCCATCATCTGCTCATCTTCTTACCTTTGGCTTCTCTGTTTAGCAGCAGTTATCTTCCGTAGGCTTCATGCACCTTGGTGTTTATCCGGAGCTGGGTGGAACCACCCTTTTATCTCTCCAACCTTTATTCTCTGGTAGAGTCTGTGTCATATACATTTGCTGAATAAATCTGGGAAATTATAGGTATCCACTAGTAACTAGAAAGCTGCATCCAAATGCCATTGCTAGCCACCGATTTTCTTCCCTCTAGTACCATTATCAATTCTTTACCTTACCTTCATTACCTTGCTTCAGGTGCAGCGCATTATTGTTGGCAACCTGGATCGTTGCGCTAAGAACCTCCCCTTATCTCTCCAATATTCATCCTCGGATTTTCTACATCACATACCCTCACTGGTTTGTTGACTTACCCTGGCACTGTAGGTAACCACTAGTAATTAGAAGGCTTAATCCGAATGCGTTTGCTGGCCACCGATACTCTCTCCCACAGCACTACTATCTGTCGTTCTCCTTACCTTCCTCACCTCTTTGCAGCCATACGTCGTAGGCTGTGTGCACATCTGCGCGGATCTGGAGCTCGCTGGGATACACTCAGTGTCTCTCTATCATATATTCTGTTGGAATAGCTGTATATTTCCGCATGCTGGTTGATGCATTCTGTGGTCCTGCGGGCATACGCTGGTGACCAAGCGTCTTATTGGAATGGCTACAGCCGGCCACTGTAGTCTTTCCTAGCGCCACCAACAGCCGATTTTCTTAAATTCGGCCTCTGTTTAGAAACAGCACTTGGTCGTACGCTCCATGCAGCTGCGATTCTCCAGAAATAGTTAGATGCCAATCTTTAGCTTGATAACCTATATTCGCTTTAAATGTCTGCATCCAATATTTCCGCCGCCTTTTCACCAATTGGCCTTTAGATTTCTCGCGCGGCAAACTATTTATTTCTGATTTTCTTATTCTTGGCTCCCTATCGTATTGGGCCGGCTGCGTGCTTTTTATTCTCCATTCAAACACCATCAGTCTTCTAACTTTCTTTCTTCTCTCAACGTGCAATTTGTGCCATACTAAACTGATAGTTCGTGGAGTACTTACTGGTACAAGGTGCTTGTCACTACGCAGACATTAGCAATCTACTCATACGGATATTGATTCTATATGTTATTCAAAAGGCACTTTCAGCAAAATCATTGTTGCGCAGTATACATGCTTTTGTCTCAACTCCACATATTGTAACATAAGACTTTAACAATTTTTAACTCCACGCCGTTATCGTGGTCTTCTCTCGGTTGTCCCTCACTTACCTTTTCTCCAAGGTCCGGAAACTCTAGGCGACCTAGGATTGGACTGAGGAAGAGTTTTCGCTTAAGACGGACAAAAAACCGACAAGGACCTACATGGAGCACGGTGTATACCAAAGGGACTCAACTGCAATCACCATTACAACCGTTGTCCAGTATGGAGAGCTGGACACGTCTTCACACTCCCAAAACTTATACAGCTGCAAAATCTAAATAGAAGAAATTTTGAACGTTTGCTCACCTGGATGCACACAAGACGAATATTCGTGATGTTTTCAGCCTCCGCCGGCCCCAACATTTATGGCTCTCTGTACAGCCAGCAGAGGAAATTGGAAGCGATTTCACTGCGAATAACCGTGTATGAAATCAGTCGGCAAGCGGCTTTACCAGTTATACATTAGTGTTCAAAATGCTTTACGAAGTGTTGCAGGACGTAGTGGGATTTCGCCTGGCAAGCCTTCTCCCTATAAAAAGCCACAAATGTCTGTTTAACAACACTGCGACGTGGCGGATGTGACTCGCCATTGGATAAAGTCACCGCACACAACTACACCCTGGCAAGTCGACCAGAGTCATATTTCATCTTCTCCCGACGCGTACATGCATATGATACTCTCCGTCTACCTGTACCGTTATACTGCACTTATAGTGCCTTGACCGCACAATTAAACCCAAAGTATCGTTGTGAAGTTCAACTGCCTGTAAACATTGATCACGGCTTATTTGGTGTGTCTCTATAAAGTTGAGAATAAACTATTTATCAATTAATTTAATACCTAAAAGCGACGCCGGATTCCTCCAGGCCCTGGTCGCACCGACCACCTCTGTGCTCATATTTAAGATTAATAACAGAAAAACGCTTGCTGACCACACAATGTGGTGAGTACTCTAATGTGGAACCAGTCCTCCACTCCATCGATCAGGCAAAGTTGTTGCACTAGAGTATGCGGACGAGATACCTCTACTTAGATTTAACACAGTGGCTATGCAAACGATAATGATTACACCGCCGAATAACGCTTGACCCTTTCGGCAAGTGCTTTTTACCTTCAAAGGGCAAAATATTGTTGCAGGACAAAGCCTGCACCTGACGGTCCAAGCTATAAAGAAACAGCCAGAAAAACGGAGAGAGCACTTATCTAGGTAACTGTGTCTCCTCTAGTGCCCACGTCACTTGCGCATCAGCAAGGCCAGTGTAGCATTCCAGAACCCAAAAATTCATAGCGACCGCCTGGATAGCAGCTTGTCAGTGGAAGATTTCAAATAGCTAAAGCCAGTATTCCAGTAATTGTAGGACGGCTACGGCAGGCGCAAGTAGGGACACGGCAGCTCTACGCTGGCTAACACCATCGAGTGGTCACTAGCTGCCAGAGGCTCCAGGACCTGAATTTCATATACTCGGTTCTCTCTACTAGTTAGTAATAGGTCCAGACACAATGGAGCAGAAGGCAGGGTAACAAGCGTCGGTTGGCAGGTATGTTGTGCTGCCCCGGTTTCAAACACCATCACCGCAAACTGCGCCTCGAGTTCACAGTGTTCGGGGTGAAATTGTGCCTCACCCAGCCGTATACGAGGGGTTGAATTCAACTATAAGCAGGAAGCATGGCATACTCACTTAGTTTCTGACATTCGGCAACCAATCTAGGCATCGACATTGCGGGCCGCGATAAGCCGCATCCACAAACAGTTCAACCTATCCCCGGCAGATCAAGCAACATAACTGTTTACACAGGCCAGCTTTGCTACGGTAAGTGTGTACCAGTCTACCGCACAGCGCCAACCGAATGTATAACAGTACACCGCCACCATCGTTTGTTAGTCTGTCGCACCGGAAGCACGAGTAGCTACTGCTCTGGAGTTCCTGGGTAGTGACGTTAGGATTAAGCCAGGTTTCGACCAGGTCTAGTAAGTCTGAACAACGTGCAGCAACGCAGTTAAATATATCGCTGTGTTTGTTCACTAAACTACAAACATTTACAAAAGTTACGCGCAGGCCACGGTCGGAAGTGGCAGACGCGCATGAAGCGTCATCGATCTGTTGCTCCGGATTTGGGGGAACCCAGGGAACTAACCGAAATTTAAAAGATGGAGCTTTGTTTTTCCATAATTATTCCGCCGTTTTAACCCCACGAAAGCGAACTTCAGGTTTTCACTGTCCGGCGGACCCAAATCGGGACGCATATGGACCTTTGGACCTCTTAGTTTATCGAGGGGATATTATCAGCCTCTGACGCATTACATCCACAGGGGCATCGCAAAGGCCGGGCTTCCCCACGCTCTTTCACGCCAAAACGAATGGTTTGCTTCGCCCGCAACTCCAAGTCATTCATGCCGCGTAGGCTTTCAATCAGACTCTACAGAAAACATACGTCCTGGTTGTAACGAGCCTGACGTCTAGCATCTGTAGACTCAGACAAGTGAAATATTATAAGGTTACAACGCCACTGATTGCTAGCAGTTATCTTCTTATTTTTGCATCGTTGCCTTCTCCATTGGTTTTCAACGTATGTTGTATCGCACACAGGTGTGTCGGCGTCCGTACTTGGCAACACAGACACGCCAGCTAAGTGGGCATTGCGCAAGAAAGACTGCAACCGGTGTGCAGATTAGTGCGTTCGAACATAGAGGTGGATGGGTTTCAGCTTGCATGGATGGACCCATGGAGCTCCACACTGTGGAACGTTTTGCTCGTCTTGTTGGCTCGTGCGGCTTTTCCACTATCTGTGCTTGCGCAACGGCTTGGCATTACTTGCACTATCTTTGGAAAAGTCACGCTGGACTTTACGCAGTAGTTTAAAATGATATAAAGACAAACCTATAAAAAACGTAGAAATTCACATCACACATGAGGTCCATAACGGCACTGGCTATATGCCTAACTATTTTGCAACACTTGCTGCAAGGACTCAGCTTCGTGCTTACTGCTACCTTAGCAGATATGACGGTAAAGTTGATAAGGTGAGCGCTAAATACACGAGTCATGTACTAGAGCAATGTGTGCGGACACGAAACCAAAGCACAATAAGCCATTTCGAAATAGCAAAACAGGCTGAATATTTCAGTAGTAAAGAATAGAATTTGCTTTGCGCAAATTCATGAATGATGCGACCTAGATTTTTAGTTACGCTACCAGCGAGCAAAGGACTTTGACGGGGTTCCTTTGTGTTACTGTGATACAGCAACCAGGAGGCAATGTTTGTTGCTATCGCGCCTGAAATTTTAATTTTTCGGTGAAGCTGCCGTACGCTAAGAACAGCATAACATAGCAGTGGCTTTCCGTGTGTCCAGCCGGAGATCTTTTGTTCGAATTATTGGTATACCAACATTTGAACTCGCTCCGCCGTGCGTAGAATGGCCTTTGAACAATACAGAGAAGATTGCATCCGTTCTTGTGCA
The DNA here is from genome assembly GCA_944474145.2 of Dicrocoelium dendriticum. Taxonomy (NCBI): domain Eukaryota; kingdom Metazoa; phylum Platyhelminthes; class Trematoda; order Plagiorchiida; family Dicrocoeliidae; genus Dicrocoelium; species Dicrocoelium dendriticum. Next base: position 22,909,712 of record OX104068.1, on the reverse strand, counting down.
AAGCTAAGGTAAAATGGTAGAAGCTTTAAAATTGTTCTACGCTTGTACCTCTGCATGGAGCGTTCTCCGCATTCCAACAGTTAACACATCTCTGCGTGCATCCATCAGCCCTCTCTTATACACTATGGGATTCGTTCCAAGTACACTTATACCAGTTTTTATTTCCATTTTACCCTGCTTTTAATTACCTATTACATATAGAGCTCCTGGACTTTGGAATTTGCGTCTAATAACTACATATGCTCGCATACCTTTCATTGCAAAGACACCTAGGACTTGGCTTTCTGTAGATAAGTACACATTCTACTTCACATTTAACCGCTCGTTAATAGATATATATATTAAGTTTTGCGTTTTCCACCGATCCATTGGATAACCATTTTAAACTGCACTCACCCTTTTTATGGAGTTCCTTTATAAACACTATTAGCTTATCAGATTAAAACCTAGACTAACAACGCTTATATCTAGAAACACAGAATTTATCAACCAAGAAGGACAACTGCTCTTAGTTAAAATCCCGCTGGCGCGCAATCAACCTTCCCGTCAAATAGAGCTAGTAAAACCGCCCGGAGCTTGCCATTCTCCGTCACGAGGCACACAGTCAAATATTTTGAGGAATTTATTTAGCCCACTGTCTGCCATCACTTTCCAGTAATCAAGGCCTGTGAAAGATTAATGGTGCGCGAGTACTCCTTGCGCTACCCATGCTGTTCTGGAGGTTATTAGTGCTGGCTTTCTCAGTGGGAACGCAGGACTTCGTCTATGATGCTTTCCATTACTTTAGAAGCAGTGGGAAACAATGATATCGGGCAATAATTAGAGGGTTTTTCCTGCCACATACACTACATATCGGTGGTATGACCCCTTGCTTTCAATTGTTCGGATATTCTGCGCTGATGGGTGAGCAGCTGTATACTGAGTCAAACGGTCTGGCCAGTACGGCAGCACGCTTACGCAGAAAGATGGACAAAGCTCATACAATCCCGTCGAGTTTTCCCTCCTTAATATTACTAATTTTTCCAGAACTTGCTCTGGACTAAATTGTACTGGATGTCTGCCAGCACTAGGAGTGAACTTAGTGTCGTATATAGTTCCGCCTACAGGAGTGCCAGAAACGGACTCCTACTGATCCTGCAGCTCTTCTGCAGCTCCTAGTTCTGGCGTTTACGTGTTGTCTGCTGGTCTAAGCAGGATGCCGATGGCAGTCCGCGAGTTAGGGTTAGAGGCCATGTGTCGAAAGGAAACCTTTGAGTTATCGGCGAAGCGTCTAGCGACAGCAAGCTGGTAGGCATTTTTGTCGTGGCGAATAGATGCGACACAGGAATTTCGCACTCTAAGGTATTGTGCATACGATTCAGTCACTAAGTAGTAAAATACTGCAGCAGAGAACTGCCTATCCGTAAAGCCTCCGCACAGTGCCAGCTAGGTCTTTCAGCTTAATCTCGTTCCAGAAAATGGTCGGGCGAAAGTATTCCAGAAAGTGGTGGGTTTCCGCCTGGCAAGCCTACACTCTATAAAAGACCACAAATGTATAGTTTTGCATGGATATCAGTAACTTCAAGAAACTGCTTTGAGGACATACCTGCGACGCTCAATGGACACGGAATCAACACAGAAAGGTGAAATCTTCCGCACTTCGTCATCCTGCCGCACTATAGGGATCTGGAAGACTAATCGAAGCAATACAAGTCGCCCGACTCCTCTGACTTCAACAGCTCCAACCACTCGCGGTTTACTCCGAAGAGGACAACCACACAGTCATATGAAACAAAATGGTTAAACGTGACTGCAGTAACCGCGAGGATAATCGGTCAGATACAATGTTGTCAACGCCGTATCACCGGTCGGCGGTGTTCCAATATGTGGTGCGTTTTCGCCAGACAAGCGTTTTCTATACAAATAGCCATAAACGACTGTTTGACAACACTGCAACGTGGCGCAGGAGACTCGCCACTCAATCAGGTCACTGCCGCAACCACGCATTAGCAACTTGATTGACGCGAAAGTTCACAAATGCTCTGCATATATCTTCTCCGACACGACTATGTCGACATATTTGATCAGTGACACCTCACTATCCTTAAACAATTGTGCGGCTTTTCCTCATGCTTCACTCACCTGACCCGCATTGTGTACGCAACGTCATCGGACTAATTCCTCACCAACATACTGCAATGATCTAATGCGTATCTCTACATCTCTCATTCTATGAGCATGGGCTCCATTCCATCTTTGGGCCATGTAAGCCTACACTACTGACTAGATCTGTAGTACCCCCGCTCTTGGTCCTGCTAATCACACTAACATGCACAACATCGAAACATGCTGTCCATGCTCAAAATGCGTGCGTCGCCTTGCCGGAAATAACAGATTTATTTATTTAATGCTGCTACATGGCGGATGACTCGTCACTAACTAAAGGCACTGCTACTTACATTTTCGGCGGATCGTACACTTCACGTGACGCATCCAAATCAAAGTCTTACTTTGACCTTCCTTCGCTGCCGAATCCGGCGAGCAAACCCACAAATTCAGTCACATTAACAAACTCACTCAACATGACTACTTGCACATCCACACAAACGACTAAATGCATAGATAACATACGTTACTGTTTAACCTGTAATTCTTCTTGCAAATACCAATCATGCATGTTTGGATTACCATGATTCTGCCGTTACAGGCGTGCGTCGCACTGCGGAGAATGGACTATTTATTTCGTTATTTATTTATTCTTCCCCTGATTAGACTAAACGTGTAGCGTTTATGGTGCTTGTCGCTTTTCGGCGCAGCAGCGTCCTTTGTATGAACGTAGGTTCTAATGACCTCTGATGTTAGTGGCTGCATAGATCCAGTGATCATCGACCGTGGACGTTGGGGATGCTATGGACCGGTCAACCCGGGAGAGGGGAGCTATGCTCACGTTATAGACTGCTCGGTGAAAGTTAAGCATAATATCAGCTGCTTTAGCGTTGAGCGTGAAGTTTGACAACACACGAAAACTTTTAACTAAGTGTTCAGTGGCACCGGGAGGGGCGTTCCGTTTTATGTTGTTAATTAACTGGGGCTCGTTAGTGAGCAGCAAATGATTTCGAAGAATGTTGCCCGTTTTGCTACTGAGTTTGGTTAAGACGTGTTCTAGAACACTGGTAAGTATCTTATAGCCGTGTTGGCAGCGAGCCTGGCCAGAGGTAAGGGCGACCTCCGTGAACTTGAAGTCCCTTGCAACAAGTAGTGTGGTTCTTAATTTAAGAGTAACTGCTCTAAAGTCTGCATTCCAACGCCACAACCATTCTGGAAGAGCTAGGGACAGGCGGTAGACTACGCTAAGTTTGTGACGTATTACACCGGTACTGCGGAAGCTTATCCATTGGGATTGAGGAAGGGGTAGCATTTTTGGAGCTTTAAGACGGAAGCAGGCGTGGCGGTCTAATGCATACACAGCTGCGCCCCCACCCCTGCTGCGTTTCAGGTCGTTTCGAAGCAGCATGCATCCTGGATTAGCTGCATCAACGTCAACAACGTCTAGGCGGAACCGGGTGAGGGGTACACAGTTGACTAGCTTGGGTATCAAACGTAAGAGCAGCGATTTCTGGCTCCTTGTTTCGCAGTGATAGTGGGTTAGTATACAAGCAGCTCCACGTATTAACATGAACGGCTGGCGATCAGTGGTGACAATGTGCAGTTGGTAGGGCAGTTTGGATTCGTTTTACGCCGAAGTTGGAGGGGTCGGCGTTTGCTCCTATTTTGGTAGACCCTCAACTTTGCCTTATTATTAGTGATGGTATGGTTTACCAAGAAGGCGTTGATCTATGTCCGCATTGATCTACGCTCCTCACATGGTTTTCCGGATGTGTCCTGACTTCGCGGGGAAAATTGCTACCAAACTCGCACCATAGTTTTACTACAGTCTGGCGCATCTTAGGAGTAAAGTGGATGACCCTGAACATTTTGGGTGCCAGTAACTGCAAGTGGTGAGCTGGCCTTGGGAGCCGGTAAATAGACCACGAATCACAGTGGTCAACTATTAGGTACAGCTGGGTTTGAAATTAGTTCTACTGCCGAACATCTTAGTGGGAAGCTACGACCGGGTCAGTTGTGTGCATTTTGAGGCCCGCTGTACATTCATGCTTCACGCTCTGTCCGGCTTGTGGTAGGTGCTGATAATATGCACCAACATTTTTGACTCTTACGTTACAAATTGAACCGCGGCTGGGCGCGATTTTTTGGGTCCGTTGTTCAAGCATACTGATGACATGCTACTTTCCACGATGTTGGGGGCACAAACCACATTGACCTGTAATGATCTTGAACGTCTGTCATCTGGTAAGCGGGTATCCGTAGATGGCAGAGTGAAGGCGAGGAAATGTTCGGTAATCCAATGAGTTGTCACAATGCTCGCCAATGGGAGGTCTGCAGCGGCTATGGTAGCTAGAGACGGATAGTCGCTCTCGTCCACAATGAACAGTATTGGACTCTGCTGGTTGAATTCCGGCAACACATTGTTCTGTGGCGTATTCGTGTCTTAGCTGGATTGTGAGGGCCTCGGCTGTGCAACATGCGTGAGTTGGTAATCTGTGCTCCCCTATTACTGCGTGGCGTACTGGGCGAATTCGGCGCAAATTTCAGGACGATGCTTGGTCCTCGTTCGTTTGGTAAAGTGGCGGTCGTGGTGCTGTGGGATACTGACCCTGGTTCCTGGAATCTGCCCACTTCTTAGCAATCATCCGTTAATTCTCTGATGTCTTTTCATCAGTCCCCAGTGACGCTGACAGGTCGCGCGGAAGGGATGAATCAAAAAGCATGGGTGTGGTAGCATCCATCACTTGACCGATGGGGACTGTTCCTGTTGCACTAGGCAAATGTGGACAGACGCAATTTATGTCTTGAGCTTGGGCTGAGTGTGTAACTCCAATGCTGACTGGTGCAGTCACAAGTGTTAACGTCTATGCGTCTTGTCAATATACAGGGAGGCGAGTCGTAATTCTCAACGCATTTACGGATGGACCTCGATGAGATTTGCAAGCTGCTGCAGAAGAGTCTGAAGGTTCTTTAGGTTAAGGTGCTTACGGGTGCTTTTACAGCCTTTATAAATAAATAAATGTTTTATTCCCGACCATGCAGGTACGAATAAAATGGCAAGAGCACCGTAATACAGAGCGTAAAAGCAGTAATTGTCACAAGCGCTACTATGTAACTAGTACATGAGGGCGTTATGTTTTATATATATTTGTAAGTGCATGTTTTAGTAATCAGGTTGAGTAAAGCTTTTACTGTTGTGCTAAATTGGTTGTTGTATTCGGTGAACTCGCCAACCTGGGAAAGGAACAAATAAGGTCTTCGAATTGGCTGACGTTCGTATGTGAGGAAAGGTCCTGCGGAAAGGCTGGAAGCAGTGACGTTATTAAGCACCAAGTCGTATCCGCCACTTCGCAGTGTTGTTAAACAGACAGTTGTGGATTTTGTAGAGGACGCTTACCAGGTGAAAGTGCACCAACTTTTGAAACGCTGCCACCGAACCATCCGCTGGAACGGGATTAATCCGGACCACCCAGCTGGCAGCACGTGGAGGTATTTTTGGCTAGCCGTGCATTCGCTGCATGCCCAATGAGCCCTGGTATTCGTAGTGTAAAATTCCGGCTCTGGCTGCCTGTATTCAGCACGGCGCCCGTGGTACTGTTGCTTGCAACCAAGATAGCGAATATGTGGTGGTGACCCAGAGCTCAAACCCAACACCTAGTGTCAGCTGCCATTATTAGCAACTAAAAGGCGGGTGGATGTTGGGAACGTAGACTGCACTTAGAGAAAAGTGCTGAGTCGCAGATCGGGATGTACCGTGAACACAGTACAACCAAGCGAGAACACAGGAATTGAAGAAAACGAGCAACAAAATAGCGCCAACCTAAGGGGACATAACAGAACTAGATATAAGAACGGCTAGGGTGCTTCGGGGGGGAAACAAGCACCGAAACAGCTAGCGGATTGAACAGTCGCGCTTTTATACGCTGAAAACAGTGACCTTTGGATACAACTAATACTTTGAGTCTATAACAGAATGTATAAGATGTGAAAAGCGGGTAATGGGTATACCTTTGAAACAGCAACAAAAACATACAGGCAAAACACGATAAAGGAGAGTAAGCTGATGCAATACATCTGGGAGGGACAAGGTTCCGACTTGCTTTGAGGAAACAACACGAACGAACTCAACGGGAATTTCACTCCGTTCATTATCAATTGGTACAATAGGTAAGACAATAGTATGTATCATTTTAGTTTCCCCGTGGCCGCAAGGTATTTAATGTAACTAATAAAAAGCTAGGCGCTGGAAATGCACTTCATTTCGACAGCATGCCTCAGAAACTTTTCCTGTCCACACGAGCGAGCAAAAGGTTTCCCCTGGAGTACCTCAGCAAGAGGCGCAAATGTTATGGCAGGTAAGCCTGGGGTGCTTTAAAACAGTGTTATAGCAGAAAAACAGGGCGCGAATTAGGTAGATGCATAAAATAGTAATATATTTGAATAAAAGGAATTAAAGTTTAAATAAAGTAAAGAGTTAGCAGAAGTAATAATGGTTAATCTAGAGACTAAAACGTAGCAATTTTAAAAATGAAACGACATATACTAGATTGCTAGGCTATACAAATGTGTAAGTTTAGATTCCAGCATTTAGCATTTGTCTTTGCTTCCTCCCCTAATGTCTCCAAAAAATGCTGCCGGACCCCACCACAGAACTGAATTTCGACGGCTCTTTGTTTTATATGTCGGAATCTGCGGCTGGATTGACCTTTAGATGTCCCTTAGTGACCAAGTTTAGGAGACAGCTTGGTAAACGAAACGCGGGAATTCGAATTCGGATAGTGGCTTAGGTCCAACTAATGGTGAGATTACCGCAGAGAAACGGAAAATGACAAGTTTTATGGAATTTCGTGGGTGCACTACAAAAGGTCCATAAAACCACACTGGTGATACTTGCATTTCAGGTTCAGATGCAGTTCCGAGTGGACCGACAGACAAATCACTTGAGTGTGCATTTTTTAACGGATCGTTGAGCCAGGAATTGCTAAGGCGCTACGAGGTATTGATGAATCTAAAACGAAACACCCAAACCACCCCCTGATCAAACAATCACTGCCCACGTTCCCTGCCCTGGCAGCCGCCGCTGTGCAGATCACATGAAGTAAGCGAGACGTAGAAAATGGAAGAGAAAGAGAAAGGAAAGTCATTAAACAAAGATAACACCAGTGCAAAGAGAATGACAGAATAGGAACTTAAAGTTGGAAACTGGATATGGTTAAGAGAAGGAATATTTTCATGTTCCTATCCAAGTGCGGCTAACTAACGCTGGAAAAACCTAATCGTAGGTTCACTGACGACACTTACTGGAAGCGAGTTCCATCGCTCCATATCTACGCGATATGTTTGTTTCCGCTCTTATCGAGTTGGAAAGCGGCTTGTGTAGCTTCTTGGGAGTACTTCGAAGGCAAGGCAATCTAGCCCGGCTAAATAGCCAGATCAAGTCCTACCCAACCCAGGTGTTAAAATGCGGTACGTATGGATTACGTCGCTCAAAGCTGTCTGTAGTGCAGTGAATACATACTTAAGCTAAGTAGAAGCTCGCGGTACGTTTTGCACTTGTTACTCTACGACCAACTTGTTACTTACTCGTAAAACCTCTCGAGCTCCAATTTGTCCCCAACAAGGCAGCGCGGGTTAGCTTGGATGCAGCATCCCAGATGGAGCCGAACGAAGGCTGAAAACAACTACACAAAGATATCTGCAGATTAGGCTTTCAAAGGACGGCGTGTTAACCACAACCTTCTGCAACATCTGCTTGCGGCATACTTCCAGTTTTCCCTACCATGCAAAGACAAGGAATGGACGACGCCTACTTCTACCTGGTTGGAGAAAAGTGAGAGTCCGACCCCACCGAGTAGTGCCTCAAAGGAGAGAAAGTTGCTCTTATACGATGGGCGAAACACAGCCTGCTTACTAGACAGTAGCCACAATGTAGACAAGTCCCGGAGTCTGTGCTGAGCCTACCAAACTGCTCCGGTACTCACAGGAACATCTGCAATATTCCACAGCTTAATGTCACCAGCAACGTATAGCGATGATACCTCAAGCTTCCCAAAGGGTCGTGTACGTAGGTGGAAAACGGCTTTGGTCCAAGGACGATCCCTGTGGGACTCTGCTGAAGACGGCTTGTCTAAATAATAAGCTGAAACCCACAGGTATACACTGCTCGCTTCCTTGCAAGAATACATCTACCTAGTGGAAGGCGCTGCCAGATACACTTAGGAGCTCAGCTTTTGTGCTAGCCTTAAGGGAAATGCTTCAAAAATGCTTTCTTGAAGTAAATAAATAAAAATAAATATTTTATTCCCGAAGCACACCAGACCAGGCATGCTCAACAATTACATGCAATTATATATCCTATCAAACACGTTGCCATGTATGTACTCGGCAGTAAAGCGAAAGTTGTACCACCCTCGGAAACTGTAAAAGTGATCATGAGGAATAGTCGTCAATGAATGACGATGCGTTTGGTGCAAGAGTGCATAGTGCAAACAGTCAGGGCACTAGTGGTGTGGTGAAAACCATACATGTAGATAGGGAGTAGCTTATTCTTGTACGTCAAGAAAATATTGAATTATGATTCTAGTCGACTTACCAGTATGCAGTTGTGGGCAGTGAATTTATTCCGTGGCGGATCACATTCGCCACGTCGCAGTGTTGTTAAAGAGTCATTTGTGGCTTTTTATCGAGATAACGCTTACCAGGCGACACCACACCACTTCCTGCAACACAGTCGTGAATCCGTTTGTACACTAATGTACAACCGGCACAGCAGCTTGCCGGCTGATTTCACACCCGTTTATCCGTAGTCAAACGACTTCCAATTTCCTCTTTAAGGTTGTCAGATATCTTGGTTAGAACCGCCATGCACACTGAGTCCAATCGAGGATGAGAGATTCACGAATAGTCGTCGTGCGTCACTTGGTAAGGAAAACTTCAGATTCTTCTGTCTTGATGTTTCAGGTTATGTATACTTTTCAGGTGTATGGAGGCGTAGTGTCCAGCTATCATTATTGGATAACGGTCGTCGTAGTGAGTGCAGTTGTATCACTTTGGTGTACGGCCATGTTATTTGTAGGTCCTTCTGGGCTATTAGGTCCTGTCCCGGCGGGAACTCATTTTCCTAGTCCAATCCCAAAGACCCAAGAATTTGTAAACCTCGGAGTAAAGCAGATCTATTACTTGGTTATTGTCCACTGACACGCCCTAAGCTACACGAACAACCGACAAGTTCGTCAGGCGCTAGCACCCCATCCCGAATCTGTGTTGTGCACTGCGGAATATATTAAAGCTATTCAGGTGACCTTCCAACGAACCCATCACCAGATTTTCAAGCAGTTTGTGCACGAGGCTATTCCGGCACACTGGCCTATAGTTAGCTGACGACTTTGGTCGCCATAGCTAATGTACAACTTTAAAAGGCTGCTGAAACATTATCGTCAGCAATCCACTTAGTTCTACTGCCAACACAGCAGAAGTCTCGGGTGAATTGAATCAGGCGCAGCTGCTTTATAAGGGTTTAATTCTTCTAATAGCCTAAGGTCTAGCGTTTCCAGCACTGTAAATTCAGCTTATTAAGTACCCTTATGAAAGCTTGGGACAAGTTCAGTGCTAATCAACACGGCCGCACGTACAAAACCCATGCATGATGCTCACAAAGTACACCAGTTTGTCAGCGTCCGCATACGCATGCGTTCCATTGGCCGGCAGCAAATTGTAAATACCGAATGTGAACGACAGCACCCCTTAGCCTAAGCAAAGTACTTTTCTGGTTTGCCGAAGCCCCCTCAGCGAAAACCTTTTCGTGCAATAGCCGAGCTTTCCTTAGGTGTTTTCTACAATTATTTTTAGCCTTTCGGTTTAACAAGAAGGCGAAGTGGCAATTATGAGTCGCCACCAACCAAAGCCACTGCCCAAGCATTAGGTGACAGGCTTATCAAATTCACAGACGTCACCCATGTCTATAGACACCAGCGACGCGCTCGAACTCATCCAAAAAAACGGCAACATGTTTACAAACCCAAGCAACACATCTACATACGTACCTACGTGTATGGATACATATAGAAGAACTCGTATTATACTATTGCAAATTACTTGAGCAATTTTTGTACTATTACTATGAGCCTGCCTTCAGTTACCTGCCCCGCATTGCCGAGAATACAAGTTTATTTATTTATTTATGTGATTGCTAGTTGATGGAGCCCCGCGGTAAGTCCTCCAGCACCTAGAAGGCTGCTGGAGAAGGTAATTGCCAATGTTATCCTTCCACCAGGGCCGTGCTCCTTCTCCTTTTCCCCACGTAAGCTTGATGCAAGGAGTAGCCGTTTCCTTGAAAAAAATTAAATTTTTTCCAGGCCGCCTGAACCGTTTAGGCTAAAAAGGTTTCGCAACAAAACCCTTGATACACATGGTCTGTTAACAAGCACGGAATATGTTTAGATATGGCTCAGCGCTGTTCTGCTTACGTCTTGTCAGAGCACAGCTGAATGATAAAAAGACATGATCACTGGCGCCTAAGGGAGTGCCGTTAGTGATGTCAGTTACGAAAGCTAGTGACGGCGAACACTAGGCCCAATATGGACGGCACTTGGGCCTACACGTACCTAGTGGGGAGTTACCCAAACTGCTGCAACCGTACTTGTAGTGTTGGCTCCAGATCTGTACAGAACCTACCTTCCGACAAAGTGAAAGACGGAGCTGCCCAGCAAACTTTCGGTAGACTGTACTCGTTCAGTATGCACACTTGTTTGCGCTATGGGATCTAGTAAAGTCAAGCGGCTTTTTGAACGCGCCCCATGGCATCCATACACAAATACAAGGGTAATTTGAGATGGGGAATTGCTAACCACTAGCGGCAACGCTTCGACAGTTTTGTTTTACGACAGAAACATGTAGGTACGCAAAAATCAAGTTCACGGTTAACGTGAAGCGCGACGCCCCCGCCTTATCAGCCAACGAAGCGATCACATCTAAATAGCGCGCAGCTGGAGAAATGTACTTTACCGCCCGGGATGTACTGAGACAGCTAGGTTTCAGTGAATGCGCGTATTTATGGATGAAACCTATCTACAACAGGCCTAGCTCGCACATCTTGTTTCTTCGGCTGCGCACATTGGTTAGCACGAGCTATCAGTATTCTTAATGTAAAATCCTGGGTCGTGCGCTAAAAGGACTGGCACTGGTAGCGAGGTAAAGTACAGTTGGCTGCCCGTCCGAATAGCGACAGGAGACCTATTTCACGGGCCGCTGGCCTGGGGTTGAGGTACTTGATGGCCTCTTTCTTCTGCAGCCTATCCGTTTGCGGGGGAATGGCTGAACGCTAATATTAAATAAATAAATGAATAAATAGTTTATTCATAACTTTATAGTGACACACCAAATCAGGCATGATCAAGGGTTATAGGCAGTTGAATTTCACAACGATACTTCGGGTTCAATCGTGTGTAGTTCAAACGGTCAAGGCACTATAAGTGCAATGAAGCGGTGCATGTAGACGGAGAGTATCATATTCTTGCGCGTGTCGGGAAAAGCTGAAATATGTGTCTAGTCGAATTGCCAGTATATAGTTGTGGGCAGTGACTTTATCTAGTGGCGAGTCACATCCGCCACGTCGCAGTGTTGTTAGACCGACATTTGTGGCATTTTATAGGGAGAGGACTTGCCAGGCGTAAACCCACCACATCCTGTAACACTGCCGTAAAGTATTTTGAAAACTAATGTATAACTGGCAAAGCCGCTTGACGATTGATTTCATATTCGGTTATTGGCAGTCAACTGGCTCCCAATTTCCTCTGTTGGTTAAACAGATAATTTGCTCAGGAACGCCATAATAGTTGAGGCCAGTTGAGGCTGGGAACGTCGCGAATAGTTGTCTTGTTGTGAGCCCAGGTGAGCAAACTGCAAATTTTCTGCTGTCTGGATTTTTCCGGTGTATAATTTATAGGAGTGTGAGGATGGGTCCAGCTCTCTATTCTGGGCAACGGTTGTGATGATTGTAATTGAGTCTCTATGATTTACAACCTGCTCCATGTAGGTCCTTGTCGGTTGTTACGTCTTGGGCGAAAACTGTTCCTCAGTTCAATCCCGGATCTTCAAGAAGTTCCGGACATCGGAGAAAAGGGAAAGTGAGGGACAACCGAGAGAAGACCGCAAGAACAGAAGTGGAGTTGAACATTGTTAAAGTCTTGTTACAACCTTTAGAGCTGAGACAAATGCATGTATACTGTGCAACAATGATTATGTTGAAAGTGCCTTTTGAATATCATATGGAATCAGTAGCCGTATGGGTAGATTGCGCACGCCTGCGTGGAGACAAGAGTGTTGTATCAGTAAGTAATTCACAAAGTATCAGTTTAGTATGAGGCAACATTTGCATGGGGAGAGAGCAGAGCGTTAAAAGGCTGGTGGTGATTGCAAGGTGCGTGAACAGCAAGAGGCTTGCCTAACACGATAGTGAGCGCAGAAGAAGAGAGTGAAAAATAATTAGGTTGCCGCAAGACAGAGCTAATGGTCAATTGGCGGTAAGGCAGCGGAAAGACTAGATGAAGATATTCTAAAGGAATAAAGGCTAATGAGATACGGAGTGGCTCTCAACAAGCACTGGATAATCGCGTATGCATGGAGTCTACGACCAGTAGCTACTTCTAAACAGCGGTGCCTAATTTAAGACGACGCTTCAGTTTGAAAGCTAACTGCAACAGCGCAATACGGTGCCCCTGGATGGTTAGGACCACACTTAGTAAGCGCGGTCGACGGTTGCGTCTGTTAACTAGGACGTTAACCAAGCCCTTTAGTTTTCCGACAGAAACAGGTGAAACCCAGGCGGAAGGCGCTTCGTTACGCACATTTTAAACCACTGTATGTTGTCCAACGTGCGTCATACCGCACGCTCAGCAGTAAATTCTAATGCGTTACGAATCTCACGCAACTATCCATAAGCAAATCACCACGACGGGGTTCATTTACCCTACGAGTATTTGAAGTTCCAGTAACTGCAGCAGGCTTAGCCACAGCCAATGCGACTGGGTGCACGGTATTAGCCGACCTTGAAGCAACTGCAGGGTAGGCCATGTGCTCCAAATTGTTTAACTCCTCATCCTTGACGCTTTTTGAGCCAGCCTGAATAGTACGGGCAGATCTATGCTGCTATTTCCTTTATTCATCAAAGGAAGTATCCCGTGGATCAATGCCAGCGGCAGCCTCCATAGCTTGTACACTCAGAAGACAGTGTGAGATATTTGGTGTATACACCTCTGTAGTTTGATTAGCACGCGGTAGGGATACCTGGTGTTTGCACCCGCTGCTTGCACAGCTACAATCGAAGCTGATAAAATTTAAGCACCAGCTCTTGTTTCCAGCTTATGCGTTTGCGACTTGAGCGTTTTCTCACCTCCCGGTTTGGGGCGGAGATTTTGCGTTATTAGTTGCACTTTTCGCTTATTCATTTTTAGCCTAAGAGCCAGTGTCTCGCCTTCTGTTTGTGATCAGTCAATAATGCTGTCCGAGGCATCTGTGTCAGTAACCTCTACGTGCCCTGGAATGCCCGGTAAGATGGAAGACCAAACAACGGACTGACTGCCAGCAGGGGACAGTACGCTACCTCGTCCACATTCGCAATACGCAGGGATTTCAGTATGAAATCAACTTCCGTGTTGAGCAAAGCACGAGAGCTTATCACGGTTGACGCCTTCACCACAACTTCGGAATTGGTTGCCAGTGTTTTGAATGCATCACAGATAAAATTACAACGCGTCCTTTTCCGTGCGCACCATTCAGCACATCTACAAAGAAACCTTCTCTGGATGATAGCCTGTTGTACTGGCTTGCTCGGCGGCCTGTACGCCTAGTGATACCAGCGAGAGCAACTATCACAATATATACCACCAGATGAGTCCGAAACTGGCCTTGTTGGCGGGCCGCGTGCAACACCGAGAATAAATTTATTTATTTATTTAACAAGGTAGAATTGCTGCAAGCTGCATTGGACTCATTAAATGTTGACCCAATACTTTGATGCGCCACGGTTTTTAGCGTGCTTGTTATGTTTAAAGTGGAAACCAGAGCAGCATTTAAAACAAGCTATACAAATATAACACGGATGGCCAGCCAAACAACCACTCCGTGGTGCCAGCTATGTGGTTCGTGTTTACCCCTTATAGCAAATTGTTCGGCGACTGTGTTACAGCACGCGGTGGGTTGTTGCTCGGCAAGAGTTCTCCTTAGAAAAAGCCACAAGCGCCCGTTTAACAACAGTGTCATGGCGGATGTGACTCGCTACTAAATAAAGTCACTGCCCCTGGCTTCATAATGACGAAGCATTGTATACCAGCAATGCAAAGCTCATCCGTACAACCATTGCAAATCCAAGGATATAAATATCTCTTTAGCTTTGGCGACACATCCAGACACAAGCAAAGCAACAGAAGCTTTTACAAAGCTAAGAAACACAGCTACCCTCACCCGCATGCACATACAAATACAAGGCTGGCTAGCCGAACAACCTCCTCGTGGTGCCAGCTGGGTGGTTCGGGTTTAAACCGTTCCAGCAAATAGTTCGGCGGCAGTGTTCCAGGACGTGGTGGGTTTCGCCTGGCAAGCGTTCTCCCTATAAAAAGCCACAAATGTCTGCTTAACAACACTGTGACGTGGCGGTCGTGACTCGCCACAAATTAAAGTCACTGCCCCGTGGCTATCCGGATAATTCTATCCAACCCACGGACACCAATCTCCTACCCGCAATATTGATGATGATGTCAAACATTGAAGATTGGAGCAGCACAACTACAAGCACAAAATACACAGCTGCATACACATACACACACAATGACATACATACATACCCCCTACACAAACACAAACTGCTATGGGAAACATACCGGATTTTTGCATATTCTTGATCATGCATCGTTGTGTCAAAATGATCATGCCTGTAAAGGCGTGCCTCACCTTGTTGAGAATAAAAGATTTATTTATTTATTTAATCATGGATCAGCATATGGCACACCTATGAAAACCCTGTTTACGTTCCTTAAGCACCTGGTGCTAGGTTACCATGAGCATGTCCGTGCAGGCGGGCCACGCTTATTTAATATAAAAGCAAACCATGGCATCAAACAGGATTTAAAGGTGGAAGAACCGTAACATTTACCAGTAGGTTTCGATGAAACGCTATGTTCAGTAGTACTTTAACCAATGCGAGATGTCTAGGATCAGGAAATTTGACTACGCCACCTAGACAGCCAGTAAAGAAATTTGGCCGTCAATCAACTGCGAATAACCGAGGGAAAAATAGGTCTGCAGGACGCATCTCCAGCTTGCAATACTGTTCAAAATAACCTAACGTGGAGGGTTCTCGCCTGGCAAGCGTTCTCCCTATAAAAGCCACACATGTCTGCTCAACAACCCTGCGAATTGGCGGTTGTGGCTCGCCACTGAGGAAAGTCACAGCCCACCACCTCTTATTGTCGGAGCCTACTGGAATACTCATCTCGTTGTCCTCTAGGGACACCGAAATCCATTTCAAGAATTCGCCAGAGAAGCCTTGGTATCTAAGTTCAGACCGAAGGCGACAAAGCAAGACAATGTCAAAGGTGTTGGAAAAGTCAGCGAACAAAACGTCCACCACCTCTTAACATTAAGTAGAAGTTAATTACTTGACTTTACTTACCGTAGACTATAGTCAATAGGCCAAACCGTAGTGGTTTTGTGACCCAATGCCATTCAAATTGGGACGACTAGTGGCCACTCAGAATCTTTTTTACTGCACTCGTACCATTTAACAGGCATGAATTAGCAAAAATCCTTTAATATTGATCGGAAATTGACTTCCAAATTGTAATTACAAAAGTATAATATGAAAGCCAAATTGTTTGAGAGTGACCAACGTCGATTAAAAAGTGTCCAATTGGGAAGTCTTGGGACAAGAAACTTCCTCATTAAGCGAATTCCCAATGGCACGCTTGCAAAATGAAATTACGAATCTATTTTAATAACGAATTTTAGGCAAATACCGGTGCTAAGTACGTACAACCTTATATAACGGCATATCTGGACAGATCATGTCATTTAGTTACATAATAACATTTTGCCACTGAGACTAACCAAAAACACGCCTATCGTCCACAACTGCAAGACAGCAGTTATTTGAACTTATGCTTTGCTGCCATACAACCATGAGGACCTATGAACTAAAGAACATGTAGAGGGAGAAAGGGAGGACTTACCTGAAAACCTGAATGCCATAAGCGAACATCCAGGGTCAAGGCGTCTACACCTTGTGTAGACAACAAACCGGCACAAACAGCTGGCTTTCGTACAAATAATAGGTGGCATCAGCGATACAACTTCCTTGTGGCTTCCAGCTTCCGCGTCATAATCAGCCATTACCACGCAGATAACGCAGCACCAAACACAATTTAAACAGGCAATCCAATTAGGAGACAACAGCAGACGCAACACTGGTGTCGGTTGTGAGCCCTGTACTGTAACGTTTTGAGCCAAGCACAAGGTGAGTCACGTGGACTCCAGTCCGGAAGGCGAGAGGGAACAACCGCACCCCGTATGGTCGTCAGTGACTTCATTTCCCGCTGCCAAGTAAACTTCTTCCCGCCTCGAGCCTTGCGCCACCCTACACCTGGCAGCATGAACAAGGCCGTCCTAGGTAAGCGGTGAGCAAGCATGCGTAGCTCGTGCCCAAGCCAGCGCAACTTATTCAGTGCTATCTGCTGTTCCCTTGTGATAGCCTGATTATTACTACCTAGTACTCGCCTACGCACATCATCATTGCGGACACGCCAGGGCCATCCGACAACGGCGATGCTTCGCAGACAACACTGATCAAAGACTTGAAGGCACCTCATATCTTCAGAACGGAGGTGCTAATTCTCACTACCGTAAAGCAGAATGGCCCCCCATGTGGCCTTATATACACGGGCTTTCAGACGGAGGGAAATTCCCTTGTGTCGTCAAAGGTGCCGCAGGTTCAAGAAGGCAGTTCCGGCATTGCATGGCGCAAACTGACGTCCCTTTCTATGCGTCCATCGTTGCTGATGCAGCTGCCAAGATAAGTGGTGATCAACCACCTCGAGTTCCTCGTTAGCAAGGGCCAAGATTTCATCAGGTAGCTGGTAGTCCAGGAGCAACACTTAACACTTTGAAGGTGCGAAGTGCATACCAAATCATGGGACCACTCTGAGCAGGCTATGCAGGGTTGTAAGCGTGGCGCTGCTCTAGCACCTGCCGCCAAATGAATATATGGTCTATACTGCAACGTCCTGGGCGGAAACCGGCCTGCTCTTCTCTAATCAGAGATTCCCGTTGCGCAGCGAGGCAACGAACGATAATCGAAACCAAAGCCACAACTGGCGTTAGGCCACTACCCTTGTGGTAAGAACAGTCTGTGCGACTGCCCTGCTTGTATATTCCCACTATACTCGATCCGCTCCAAGTAGCCGGGACACTTCCAGATACGTTCGAATAGGGGGTCAAGGCTTCGCAGAGGACCTCACCACCGTCCTTAAATAGTGCAGGTGGGAGGGATTCCACGCCAGCGGCCGTGGGCGCGTTTCTGAACTCGGCCTCTGACGGAGTCTCTAAACTAACCGTCTATGGCTGGTCTTGCATCACCTGAGTAGGAAGAGGTCCAAGAGCAGGGGGCCAGCCGAACTGTTCATGAAAGTGTTCCGCCCAACAAGCGATACGGCGCTCCTTATTGTGTATCAGCGCAATCGCACTGTCTTTGCTTGTCACGCTGACGCCTGGTTTTCTGGGACCACTGATGCGGATTAGCTAAAAGAACTTGCAGTACTTGCCTACTGCTCCTGCCACCTCCATTTCTTGAACCCGACTGAGCCACCAGGCCTCCTTGTCAGCACGTGTGCTCTGCTTTAGTTCACTCCTAATAGCCGGTCTGGTCACACTGTGTTCAGCGTCAGTCGGGAAGTGTCCTCTAGGTTCAAACTGATTCACCGACCTCTAGGATATCGCGTGACTGGGTCGGTGACAAGTGACAGTGCCACAAGCATATTCTCCTGCGTCGTGCTTTGTGGCCGAGATCCTATTCCAAAGAAACTCAGTGTCTTTAGGACAAGACAGCGAAAGTGCCGTACGCAGTTCGTCTTGATAGGCTTGCCTGACCAAGGGCTAAGACAAGTTCTCCGTTGCCAATCGTAGAGGATGCTTGGTGCGCCTCCCGCTAAAGTTCATGGAGGAAGGACAGCGTACCGGGGCATGGTCAGAGACAACACAGGTACTCCAGTACGAGCGGTAATCCAGGATGGAACCACACCATCTGTAACTTATGGCCAATGGTCAATTTGGATCCACCACTAACCAGCTACTGGAGGGCGTCAAGTGGCTTTTTGGCGACCACTGTATCTAAAAGCAGTGCTGCTAAGAAACAACTGGTGCTTAGCAAACACTAGTAGCAGACACTCGACGTTGTCAGTCCGTTCCCAGTTAAGCCTATAATTACCCGCCAGCTGAGCCGCTGAAGTGCTCAGATGCTCTAATTGTGCGTTCATATCCCCTGGAAGTATCATAATATCAGAACTAGTAGCATTGCGTAGTAGCGCGTTCAGTTAGTGACAGAATATGTCCTTGACAGAATTAGAACTGCGTCGGTGGGAGCATAAACGGAACTCAAAAACAAACAGCGTTTTTTATTGCTTGGTGAATCCACCCTAGCGGAGGCTGTCAATCGGACTGCACATAGACGGCTGTTTACCGGAATCCAAGCAACAAACGATGGCTCAGCCTTGGAGCTTACAATGATACCTACCCCAGCTTGCCCCTTGAGTGCTGCATCGGCGTCTACGAATGCGTGTATCCAATAACCAGAGGATAAGCCGGGTGCAGTTAAATCAATTACCCCGTTAGGGTCATTGATCCTAGTTTCGGACAAACAATACACAGCAATCACCAGTGTCCAAGGTGTTTGCGAGTGCAGCCTGTTGACCTGTTTGTCTTAGTGCGAACGGGAAACGGACCAGCGTGGCGTTATAAGGGACTGTTGCCGATAGACGTGCGATGGGAGTTGTGGGATGGTGGCTGCAGATGGCTCTACTCCAGTGGCACTTCGGTTGCTGTCCGTTAAGCTGGGAATTATGGAGGAAGGTTAGCAATGGGGGTCGGGATGGGAGTAAGCGAAAAAGGTGGGAAAGAAGGAAAGCTACAGGAATAGCATGTTTTCGCTTATTCTGCCTGCTGTATGCAGCATATAAGGCGACCCTTGATAATCTGCGCGACAGCCGATGCTGGAGGAAGATTATGTTTGAAGAAAATGTCATGATTGGATGTGGGCTGTGACACTGCCAGAGAGTTCAGACCTAAACAGGAGGACGATTAGGGTCCCCATCCCAAGACTTTGGCTTAAAGTCTGTCCGCAAGGCAACGGGAATTCGGCAAAGATTTAGTTTTCAGAAATGGACGCGAGCTCACTTCAAACCTCTACCTGGAGGACCAGGAGACTGAGTTTGTCTGACTTGCACCACTGACCAACGTGGTAGGAGTAGCTCTCAAGTTGCTTGGTGCAGCACCCAGTATAGCTCAATGGGTCAATGAGGTCCGCAAACCATCGCACCACGTTAAGGTCCAGTCACGTTGCGGAGCCCGAATGGGACGGGAAGTGGCTAATAGTTTTCGGTAAACATAGCCGTACTTGGGCGGTGGGTTTTATGTACGCCAGACAAAACGAGGCCATACAGTGCATGAGGACTAAGTAGGTTGAAACAAAAGGCTGACTTTAAATGGAATCCCTTGCATCTGCATGGCATATGCACGCATTGCTCCTATGTTGCTTATTTTTAAGAAGTGCCATAAAGTGTTGCGGCACATTTGGTCATCCTTAGTCATGTTGTATGACGCTGAAGTGTTTTGTCGTATGGTTTCTGCTCGCTACTAAAGCGCTGAGAAAATGAAGAATGCTGTGTATAATAATAATAATAATATATTTCCGACATCATCCAGCTTTTTCAAATGTTCCTTGATGACCGTAGCAGTTTGAGCAACGGCATGGGAAGAAGTTGCCTGATTGTTGCCCGCACGATAATGCTAAGTCAAGCTGCGTGCATTCCAAGTTTGACGCTTAATAAGGGAGGCGGCAACTTACATTGCACGCAGTGTTGGTTCTCCTTAGTAGAACCGGTGACAGCTCGTTTCGGTATTGATCACGATGCGGCCACGCTAATTTTTGTCTTGGCTCACCAAGCGACTATTTTAGCTGATAAATCAAGGTAACCTGTGTATGAATAAACACTGGCAACCACATCTGAGTTTTGTCAAATTTCTCTGATCCAAAGCAAAGTTTATCGAGGAACTTTGTCTCGTACCTGACGTTTAGGTGAAGCGTGCCGCAAAGGTGTTCGTTGTTTCTGTGTGCTAACCCGTTTTACACCCGGTTCCTCACTTCATCGCCTATACGCGTTGCAAATCTGCTGTTTTCATATTTATAATGTCTTCGTCAAGCATCTGTGCGGGTGTATAGGCTAAGGCCGTTTGCGAGCGTACAAGGATTGCGTTGCTGGTGGCTGAACCTTCTGGCGGCATGCGGTAGGGCGCCTGCAACCGGATGCATTATTTTAGTCCATAGATCGGACTGCTTGACCGTACACCATGCTATGTAGCAGCGACAGCACTTTTTATTAGCGTCAGTTTTCCTGGTGACCTCTAGGTCTTCCGGGTTTTTTCGGTAGGGACTACAAAGTATAGAGCATTCAGTCACAGTAGTCGCCACTGTGTTCAAGCTTCTTGTTTGTTGGAGAGACTAGTTGAGATAGACGCTTGTGGTCTCCAGTGATGTCAGTTTGATGAAGCCGAACGGGCAGATCCGCTCCGTTGGTCAATAGGTGGTGCCCACCATCATGTAAAAAGCGCTCGTTGCGGCATGGAGAGTTGTAATATTCCGTGATGCAGTGTGTCCACTACTACACTTGCTGTCGAACGCTCGTTGGATGACCCGCGGTGGTTTTAATGGTGCGTAACGAAGCTACTTCCGCCTTGGTTTCACGGTGTCACCGACTTGAAACTAACAACGATGAGTAACGGTCCAGTTAACGCCCCAACGCCTTGACCGCGCTTACTAGGTGTGGTCTTAGCCATCCCGGAGCAATGCCATGCGCTGTTGTGGTTTACTTGTAAACTGCATAATGTGAATATAAGCCTTCAGACAGACATCGCGCGAGCGGATGGGTTGAAGTTAAAAGTGGCCGCGATGGACTTCAACCACAGGTGAGCACCTGGTGAGCAGTAAAACGTAGTACCGAAAAGTATGTAATGCACGCTTCCAAAAAACGTAATCACAGCTAACAGAGCATAGCTGAGGAGTAGCAGGTTTATCAGACACTTGTAAAATGTACAAGCCGCACGGTGCTCGCGTTGCTAGACCGTGGGCGCGTTTCCGATTATTGGCTGGCTCGTGTGAGGTGTAACCAATCCGTTTACAGCTGAAGAAAAAGGATTGAAATCGTTCGCGAGTGTGACCCCCTCACCTCTTGAAAATTGTAGCCCTTCTGACACAAAGCGGTCAACGAATTTATACGTACGCTGAGATCTACGAAGCGATGGGGTCTGAGGAAGGCACAGTAGCTTGGGGTCGTTTCCGCTTCTGGCTGTATCGAATCTGTTCCGCTAGCATAATCGGCTGCTGTTGTCCCAATACAACAGGGACCTACGTTATCTGTGTCGTCGCACTGTGCTACCATTTAATTCTCGGTCTGCTTAAGTAAAATTACCTTTAGTTACCGGTGCGGGTTGCCAACAGTGCTCAAGGAGAAGTCGAGTATATACAGGATCACTTGGCAGCCAACTGGTCTGTTTTCTTTCTATTTATAAGCGATGATTTGGAGGCAGAAGATACAACCTGGTATGAAGTGTTCGGCTGAACCTTCTCTTTGCATGTGCTTTACCAGTGCTTCCGTTGGTGGAATCTTTTGATCAAACAGTAAACGAGCCAATCCCGTCTGAATAGTGCATGGTATTAGCTGCAAAAGACCTGTTTTACTTGTCTGCACCGTCCTTTTAGCGAGCCTTTAAGACAAAAGCGCGCATGGAGCTGTACGGACGTGCTGGACACCATTACTTTTCATGAAGAATTCAATCCTTTTGCAAACGAAACAGCCCGTTTTCCGTGCCGTGTATCCGGTGTTCCGAATAGGGCGAATGACTACCGCGATTCTGAAATAGTTGTTTTGGTCGTAGGTCAACCAACGGAAAAACAGCTATCCAGTTCTTATGAGAGTCCATTAAGAGCAAGATGATTAGCACCTTAATGTGCCCAAAGTATTCTACATAATGCGTTGCCATGGCCTTTCAGTCCCACGCCAATTGTGTACCTAACCGGGTGATTTAGTTGACTGATACTGCGGCTACAGACCAAACGTTTTAGATATTTTTATATTTCTGAATCTAGGCTAGGCCACCAGAAGTAACCGCACGCCAAGGCTTTCATTCATGTTGCGCCTGGGTGCGCGTTGTTTTGTTTAGGATGAACAGCCGTGCCTGTAACGATGGAATCGGGTGGGATCCGCAACACAAGCACACATCGTAAAGGCTCAATTCGTTCTCCGTTGTCCATAAGGCTCAAGGTCGACGGGGATTTCAGTAGGCCAGCCGGTTTTGTGACCTGTACTACGGAAATGAGTCGGGTCACGCTCTGTCCACTGACGTACGATGCTACATTTCTACCGAACGGTTTCGAGGCGTTGCATTACATGTATTAGTTCTACCGTTTCCATGACTTTTTGTCGGGGTCATATGTGGTAGCCTGCGTAATGCATCGGCTGTATGGTTGTACAACCAAGAAATATGGTGGATTCGCTATACACGTGAACCTAATATTACTGCCCAGGGGTGCATTCTCTGTAAAAATATTTGCTCCATTCCCTTTTACTCGTTTAGCAAAGATCTCAGTGAATTTTGGTACGCTTGTACTTCGAAATGGTTGTCCCAAACGTACTACTGAAGCCGCTTGACGCCCAAGCTAACCGCTTGGGCTTTTAGCAGAAAAGTTAACACAAGAGTGCCGCACGATTTCATTCCAGAACAAGTTGTCTGCATATTTTCAAGTGCGTACTGCAGACGTGTGAATTTATTGCATCATAAAAGGAGCGCAATTAAAATGGCAAATTGACCAAACAAGGTTCATTTTAACTGCCATCCTTTCATGATTCTGTATATTCACATGTCTGTAGTACGTACTTAGAAATATGCAGAGAAATTTTTCTGGAATTAAATCGTGCGGCACGCTTGCGTTAACTTTTCTGCTAAATGTATCCTCGGGAATTACTCTCTTGGGCTTTCTTATCCAACTGCGAGTACTTCTTTTCGGCGGGTTTCACAGGTGGTGAAGTACACGCAATCGGATGAATGCCAACATTCGACATTTTGTAATCAATAACTGCTCTGCCTCCGTATGTAGCTGCGTCTCACTATAAGCCTCACCGATTTTCAATATCAGAGTGGACCAACACAGGTGCAAATTCTAGACACTGCTCCGCGAAGCTAAAGCAGCTTGAGGCCCATCCTGTCCTATCCGCGGGATGCTATTTTGTGGCAGTTCGTCCGATGGTGCTATGGGGCAAGTGTGGTTGTGGCATACGGTTGGAATGGACGACAGGGCGTAAACAACCTTAGGACTGACCGCAGATCAGCACTGTGTTGGGCTGAGGCACCTGCACAATAGGCACTATTTTATCGTGCAGGACGTGCAAACCGCTAAGGTTAAACAAATAAAAAAATAGTTTATTCTCGTCATGGCGAGGCACACCATCAAGTGCGTGATCATGGTAATACATGTATGTACGATCGGCAATTGCACAAATTAGTACATGTTGACAAATAGCATAGGAAAGTATGTGCTGTCGACATGTAAAAGTATGTTTATGTCTGTATTTGGAGGTAGCCATGTTGTGTGAGTAGGTAAATGAGACTGTGCGTGGGTTTTTGTTCATTGGGTCCGCTATCAAAGGGGGAACTCAATGGAAAGCTTCGAATCGGATGACGTTCGGGATGTGTGAATGATCATCCGGAAAAGGGAATTTTGTTAACAAGGAAACAAATAGAATGGGATAGGAACGTACATTTAGACCTTTTTAATTTCAACCCGCCCTTTTATAGGACAGTCAGAAGACCGTTTGCAACGGGTATAGAGAAGCAGCCTCACTGCGGCCAGTATCATAGATAGCGTCTAAGAATGCGCAGGTGAACGATATAGCTATAACAGTGGTATCAAGGCGCTGCTGGAAAATGCTGGGCGCTGAATTTATTCCAAACGGAGGTTTGTGTACTGGAATGGTCCCAGGTGGATGGCTATTGTGGTCACTTCTTGTGACTCTTCAGTAAGTTCAACTTTTAGAATATACGTGACTGCGCGCCGAGATGGAAAATTTTGGCCGTCGGCTGAGTTCGCGTACAAGTCTGTAATACGTGGCAGGGGTATTTTTCCGCGTTCGATGCCTGGCTGATTATCAATTGCTTGCCTTTGCAAATCCGGACGTAGCCGTCAGGTTTGAGTATAGGTTCAGCCAACGTGCACCAACCGTACTGTTACACCGGAACTATGATTCCTTCCGATTTCAGAACTTGTAGGTCCACTTCAACTTTAGAGCATTTTGCATATGGTAATGATCTGGCTTTGTAAAACTTTGGCTTGGCACCCTCTCGGATTTTGTTAGAAGCCTTTAAGGGCACAGTTTCCCGATTTCTTCTCAAGTAACCATGAGAACAGGTCCATTAAACCATCCAAAATAATGTCGTTAACAATGCGTTTGTTGAGTTGCATAGTCACGGGGAAGTGCTGCATCCCGTCTCAACTCAGGAGCATCGGTTATTACTACGTGTGAGGAGTAAGGATAGAGTGACTTCTTACCCCTGTGCCTGGCTTTAAAGAAATACCTACATGAATTGGGGCGCCAATGTACGTAGATGCACACGAGTTGCGCGGTTGGCAAAGTGATAAGTTCTTCAATGAACCGCAGTTTAAAATGGTAACTGCCGCCCAGTCTCTGGATCTATATCGCTTAATCCTCGATTGTCGAACGTACTGTAAAAGAACAGTTTTCTAGTATCAAACTGTCGCAGTACACTAAGTTAAGTTAACTGTGCAAGGTTTCTAGGATTTTAGGTTTCTGTAGCTCTCTTGCGTTGACCAGTCGATGAAGCGTAGTTCTTCTGGCGGGAAGTTCACCTCTACACACTGAAGCTATAGGACTTACCTTGTCTCATTTCCGACAGGTGCTTTCTTTCTGCCAGCAATCGAAGGCGTGATGGTGCCTCAAGCCGCAAGGATAATACAAATTGCTTTCATTAATCCCTGGGTCTGGTTTATGGACCGCGTGCAATCTCACACTACCGGACGACTAATTAGCACGAGTGCTTAGGTTGTAACATTCTCGAGTTGGCGAAAAATAAGCCAAAGGCTTTTCTTGAGGTGAATGTCTCAACCAGGGATAAAACTTCTCTAGCAATTTCGTCCGATGTTCCCGCAATTATCCATTAAATGTTCATTTGCTCTTCAGTTTTCCAAGTGTAAGGTCATTATACTTACACTCAGGAGTAGACTGCGAAATATATACAATAAAAGCATTAACAAATTATCGCCAAAATGTGATGGAAATTCGTTGAACCAGGCGATGTTTGTGTCCGACAGCCCTACAGCATAAACAGAGAAGGACAAGTCTTTTTTACTTGCTAAACGGTATGCAACGCCGGTTGTCCACGAGTACCGTCCCCGAAAGTCGACAGAAAAAGCGCACGTGCATGCTTGTAGGTTCGTTCCATTTGTGAAGCACAGTACTCCCGCTCATGCGTGAACTACATCCAAGCAAAGCTGCCGGGACGAACGCCATCAATCCAAGCTTTAGTCTGCTCGGACCGATGTCCTCTTTATATGGAGCACACACCTTTGAGATTGTTTTTGTAGTTGCCATATTCTTAAATATTAGAGATAAGCCAGGGTCTACCTGTTCGCTTATCCTCATTATGTAAGTAGACAGCTGCTACGAAGATATCTCTCAAACGTGTATGATCAGTTTACACAGAACGTTGGTCCGAGCCAATCAAAGCTTGTATAGAGGACCTTCATCCCAGCAGTTTTGGTTGGTGTTAGCTCACTCATGAGCGTGAGTACCTGTGCTTCACAAATGGAACGATCCTATAAGAATGTGACTGTGCTTTTCGCGTCAAAGTTGGATGACGTTCCTGGCGAAATGACGGATTTACAAACTGTTCTGCAACTAAATAGGCCTCGTCCTTGTCTCTAGATGCTGCAGTGCCCTTAGGACCAAACATCAGGGGATTAGAGATATTTGCCTCGCATCGCAGTCTGACCTAACCATAAAGGTTTCAAGAGCGCTACACGATAGGCTGGGCGCCTTATTGTTAAACCATGGCAGGTGCGCTCATACATTTTCCCAACTGACCTTGGGTGAAGGGGAGAAATATTTCTCAACCAAGGCTTACGTTTGTTCCACGCGAACTGGACCATATCATCCCTGATAATATAGGAGAGATATTTGCGTCCATATATTTCATGGTTTAGAAAGCTGCGCGCCAGCTAAGTCAGGAAGCGCGTAATGCTTCTATCCTCATTCCCACTTAGGATACAAATTAATACTAGGCACACGTAATCACTAGCATCCATAAGGATTTTGAAACTTGCGTACTCACAACGCCCACCGACTTGGTAAAGACGAGGTCTAAGGAAAAGGGGTGTTGGTCCTCCTTAACTCTAGTGAGCCTACGTACAAGTTCTTAGCTACAAGCTTGTAGGGAACCTACAGGGAGGCCAGTGAACCAAACCCTGCCACTGCATCGCAGATGCAATTTCGACATTCAGTTAAAGGTGAACTAAAATTACCTTTAACTAGACATCTATTGCCGTATGTCTGCGCTTGGCACAACTATGGGGCTTCTGTATGCCAACACAATGAGGGACTGTATGAGAGAGGTACGTACCTCCATCGGAATTGCCTCGGCAGTTAAGGGTTTCGGTGTGTTTCTCTCCCATCCCAATACACCACGACCAACGGTTTCGTGTTTTGTTTAGAGCCATCAACAGTTCTATCCTTGCTAAGATTAATGTTTGCATAAATGTTTAAAAAATAGCTAAGGTGGGACTGATGAACAGCCACACCACGACCGCTAAGGCTTAAAATGGGGTCAGGTTGTAGGATGGTAAACCAATGCACTGCTCAGGAGGTCGGATAACAATCGCATCCCAATGAAGGCAAGTACGTCTGGCCAAGTACATTCTTCAAGGTGCCGTCCTCACACACCTTGTTCCGCAGCCTAAGCACGTTACTGGGGACCAGATTAAAGAAAGGGGGATCCGGGGGCCGAAGATCGTGGGTCACAGGAAAAAAAGATGTAGGAGTGAAAGTGGACCATCGGATCATCACCCAAACACACACTAACCGAATATCCAGATAAAACGCTTCGAGACGCACATTAACGTCCTTTCCGGCCTTTAATTTCAATCTGTCAGCCAAGGAGAGGTCCGGTTGAATACGAACACTAGAAACTTTAGGCTTACAAATAAAATGCAAAGGCAATTTAAGCTTACTTACCGTTGAAACTGCGAAGTTCAGTAAACGCGGTCTAATATACAAGTCCACCGGCACAGTAACAAACCCATTAAGCTTCGTTCCATTACGCCAAGGAACCCAGGCGGTAGCAAGTAAGAAACGTACAACTTGGGCCATGGACGTGGTGGGTTTTCGCCTGGCAAGGGTTCTCCCTATAAAAAGCCACAAATGTCCGCTTAACAACACTGCAACGTGGCGGATGTGACTCGCCACAAAATAAAGTCACAGCTAAGCATTTCACATTGACGCAGTCCTCAGTCTTCTACACCGAACCTGTGCAACTAATTCTGCTATGAAGAATGTTTCGTTGGAGCGCAGATCATCTCTATCTCGTAATGGTTATTGGTTGCAACAAAACCTTGTTTAGGCTCCTGTGCTAACGAATCACTACCTGGCGAAATTAACCCCAACTTGTGTTTTGACGGATTTTTCCGCGCCACAGCGCCATAATGTCCCTGGGTCTGACTATTACCTGACAGTACGCTCACTCATACGGACAACATCTTTTCTTTTATAACTTTCATTAAAACGAAATGTTTTAACATTCCACAAAAGCTATGCTCGTATGCATATTTGATCACCCCTTTACAGGTGTGTCTCGTTTTACCGAGAATATACTATTTAATTATTTATTTATTTATCCTTCAAAAGAGCACCGGACCTACTTAAAAGTACCACTACTATCGGTATGGGTATAATTGCGACGATGGGTGCCCACTCCATGCGTCAAAATCGCAGGAGTAGGTAACTGGGTGGCTGGCTGCTTGGACCTAACAGCCACCAAAGAAGACACTTGCAGCGTGGAGAAAGTAGAACACACATCGGACGGCTACGCAGGCGACGTGCTTAACCGACGCCCTGTGTGCTCCGTAGCTGCCTCAAAAAGAAGACATAGGATTTTCTTCTTCTTGTGCCACCCACCTTTTTTGGGCGAAGGGACCTCACTCCTTAGACGAAACATTGAGATTATTTATTACTTCCGATTGGTGCTCGCGAACTTGTTCGCCAACTAGTGTTGAATGAGTCCTCATCCGCTGTTGTCGCCCGGCCGAGGTCATCTGAGAATATCATTCGCTCAACTAGCCCACAAACTCCTCATTTATAGTTAAAATAGGCAATGGTTGTTCTGTGTTTGTTGGACCGCAAGCCAGTGAAGCAAAGCACACCATCGGGAGCATACAGCGCTGAGTTCTAAGTTTACACAACCGTAAACGTTATAAAGCAAACATCAGTTCTGGAGTTAGAACTGTGCATAATTCGTGACACCATTTACCAAATAGATCGTTTTGTATACCAATCAACAGGTTGGCTACAGGTTCAGAGCATCATGCAATCGTACAGTAGAAACTGGCTTGGAAAACTGCAGGTTTGAGGACTCACCAGCAATCATTTTACCAGCGGGACAGAAAAGCGAAGCCAAGATACTTAAGAGGAGCGCAAAATTGTGGACCGGCTGGCAACGGACTACAATGCGGCCAACGGCATGTCGGTATATGCAACACGCATAAAAATGAGAGACTGTCCTTTATGTTGAAATGCCTTTCTTTTCTTAACGAATAAATGCTGAGGTGCACAGTTCACGCAACTATAACCGTACCTGTATTGTCTAAATCAAGGTTTTTCTATCGTCAATGAATAACCTATCTGCGCGAGCTGGAAAGTGCACGGATCCAACATGGAAGGAATGGTTGCCAGCGTGTGCATTCCTTTGCCTGCATTTCGGAAGCCGTTGAAAGCGAAATTACTTCTGAGCGTCCGAAAATTGCATAGACAGGACCTTGGCGGAGCTTGAATATTTGATCCACGCACAGCTATAAAAGGGATCGAGTGCTCATTCTTTTGCAAAGGCCACGGAACTTAAGCATACGTCAAAATAACGGAGGCTATGGTTTGCTTCTCGGCGCAAGAAACAGGACGATTGTTAGGCGGAAGCCTGTGCCGTTTGTTTAAGCAGACCTGACATTTCCTGACCATATGTGATTCAGATAAGACACAACACGAACATTCAATGGACACTCATCGGACGTCAATCGAGCTCTCATCCAACATCCGAGCCGGCAGGGAATATGCCCTGTCAATAGTCTCAACTATTGCATAACTAAATGCCTTTTGAGCGATAGGGTTATTCCTAATTTTGCAGGTAAAAGCTAAGATGCATCGTGTAGTCACAACTGAAAAGGTATAACAACGCTATCCGGAAACGTACGCACTACGGTGCGATAATGAAGTAAATTTAAATAAAAAATTTTTTGCTGGGATCATTTAGGGTAGCGTTGTTTAGTTTTAAAAGTTGCAACGCATTTGACCTTAAACATATGTCACAATTTCAACTACAATTTCTGTTACTGCGAGTAAGGTCAAAATATAAGTTGTTTATCGTATGTATGTTACTTGCGTATTTCAATAATTTATTACCAGTTGCCTTGCTACCTGTGGGTTAATTTGCTATGGTTGTATTTCCTGTACTGTTCTCGTACTCCGAATGTATGATTAATTGTCAGCTTTTGTATTATTAAACTATTTAAAAAACCTGCAGTTTTATACAAGTTTACCACCCAGCTAACAAGCAAAATTTCTTTATTTAAATAAAATTACTGTACCTAATATTATAACTGAGTATTCAAAGTATATATAATACATATGGATGCGTATTTATTAAGGTTACCACTTATCCAGCTCTGAAATTAAGTTGATAACATATATAAACATTGTGCAATCTGCCATGTGTTCTATTAGTACTAGCTGAATACTACTTGCTTTGGCTTTATTCGTATTATGTTCAACAACTATGAGCTTTTACCAGTTAGTTAGCTTGCCTTTGCGAATTAGCATTGCGCATTAACAACCTGTTTTCTTCACCTTCATTGGAAGTTAAAAGTCAGGAGAAGTCCGTGAGTGTTTATTTTTGAGCAGATTGTTGAGCAGGGAGTCAGTTAGTTGTTCCAAGCTCTTGAATGATCTAATACGATTCACCCGCATCCACCCTAGTCACTAAATTACGGCGCCCAATTTTTGCACCAACCGTCCTTGCTGTGCCATTTACTTGAGGTAAACAAGGGATAGACAAGCAAACCGAGAACAAAGAATAATGAAAGTCAGTTGAAGAAAGGATAAGCCAAAAGCATTATGAAAAGTATAGAAAAAGTGAAGTATAAAGATGGGTAAGTCAGGATGAGGGAAACAGTTCATCATCACCCGCCTGATCCCCACGCTCCGAGGCTTATCTTACCACCAGAGGTGCCACATGTTACGTCTCCATACACTAGTATACAGGAGATTACGAATTGACCGCATTACAATGTTTAGAATCCTTCACCTGAGACATTTTCTTCACCTGAGACATATGTTCTGTATTGTGGATGCACCTATCACCCGAGGGCATTCTTACAAGCTAGAAGTTCCACGTATGGACAATGTCACTCATATTCATTGTTTCGCGCGACGTGTGATACATTTCTGGGACTGATTGCCCAGTTTCCTTGTTCTTTCTGATTCAGTGCAGTGTTTCAAACGAAGCACTGACAAACATTTTTCAGACTTGTGTTTCGATGCAGACGCCATGTTTGACCTCCTTTCGTCGCGTGGTTATGTCACGGCTACACTAGCAACCCTAAAAGACCAAGACACGTAGTGCTTTCTTTGTGCTTATATATCGGTATTTTGTTTGCTTATTACTAAACGACTATTGATGTGCATTCACACAGACCCATATTCGGCATGGGTCATTTTTGCTTTACTTATGATGGAGATCACATAGATTCCTATCTTATTCTCCTAATAAATTGATTCTGATTCTGATTCATGATTACTCTCCTATCACTTAACTGTAGACTTTCTGACAGCATTTGCTGGAAACCAATATGCGTCATCTATGACTAAATGTGTTAACTCAGATTCCATTATAATCAGATCAGATTGCAGTCAGATTGTCAGGTTCATGAAATGCTTTTGTAGATGACACAACCCAGCAGGACCAAATAACCACGACAAATCCGAACCAATTTCTCAGTAAAAACATCGTAGGTTAGGATTAGCTGTCCTCTAATACCAAGCTTTCAGCATCCATACTACTCCATAGAATTTTATCCTTTCCTGAATATAATTCTGTGAAGAACAAGTTGGCTTTCGTCCTGACCGTGGGTACCTGGATCAACTATTCACGCTCAGCCTAATGTTCCAACCCCGCCATCGCAATCAAGAGCCCACCCTCGTTGCATTTTTAAACCTCCGTGCTGCTTTCCAGTTTGTTTATCAATCTACGATGTAGCGTTGCTTGCCAATGAATAAAGACCCAGAAAAGTATAATGCCATTCTACGCGCACTCAACCTTTTTATCTCCGGCTGAGTGCGGGACCATGGCAAGCTTTCGTCGTCATTTGCTATCTATAGCGGTGTAAGCCTGGGCTGTTTTAGGTTCCCTTTACACTTCATTTTTAAAATTAAAGAGGTCTTGTCGAGAGCTTTGGAGGTCTGTTATACTTCTGAAATGCAACTACTGCCGAACAAGCAAGCGACAGACATAGGTTATGTTTATGACATTTCCTTACTAGGTGAGGACAGACAACGTATGCAAGCAGTTCTAAATCGCTTAGCGATCGATGCATCTAAGTTTGTTCTGTGCTTCGTCTTAAAGAAAGACGTTGTGTTTTGCTAAGTTTGACACTTGAACGTTCCCGTGCTTACTCTTGTAAGTACGCAGCTTGACCATTTTGATAGCTTTGTCCAACTGGGCGGGTGCGTGTCTCCTGTTGGCTCTGTAGAGAAGAAAGTTTTGGTTTGCACCGCCAAGGCGCTATCAGCTTTCATCAAACTAAAGCACTTGTGACACCGTCGGGAAGTCTCATTGTTGGTAAAGGGTGGCGATTACAATGCCACCGTTTGGGCGGCGTTCCTATATCTAGGCAAGTCGTGGTCATTTCGTGTGCACGAGATATGCCGCTCTCAAATTTTTAAGATGGGCGTTTGAGGAGGATTGCTTGGGTGCTGTGGCAACAACGTATCTGCAGTAGCGAAGTTAGACGCTGAGTGTTAGGAAATGCAAGTATTTACTTAAACAATTTAGTTTCGCTTCGTCAGTTATGATAGCTTGGTCAAGTTCTGCGTATATAAGCTGAGCGGTAGCCCAATTGCAACATTTTGCTCGTGCCGTTAGATCCACACGCTTTCCTTGTTAAAGACCGAAGGAGGAGGAGTGCCGATGGCTCGAAGATTGTCGGACATGGCGCGTAGTCAAAACCCTTGGATGATTGGTATACATGTCTTTTTAGACGCAGGTGTCTGATGCTTATCCATTGATAGAAAATAAAAGGGATAAACAACGTGTGAATCAATAAAATTAACGTTTCCGTTCTTTATAAAGCAAAATAGCCGAATTGTGTTGCGCAGCTTTAGCTAGTGTGCCACAAGGATGTTCTGAGAAGTTTCGTGGTTTTATTAGCACTTTGTCTATTTATTAGACTGTTGACAATAAAATTATTCTCAATCACTTGGGTAATGCATGAAGTGCATTCCCAGACTAAGTAGGTGCTCAAAGCAAGTTCGTTCCCTTAACCCACTGACCATGCTAGTAGTTACTCACATCTCCCAGTAGCTTTATTTTTTGCTCTAAGCTTATACAACGTATAATGGTAAACTAGGTCCAACCTGCTCGTAAGTCATGTTGTAAGCAAGCATTTTACTGATTACTACAAACAGTTATCATATAGACTGGAAGTACCTACACTAAAACGGACCTTTCCTAGATAACCATTAAGCGCATAAAATAATGACTATTCAATTATAGTAAAATCAGCCCTCTTGTTCAAGGTTAGGGCTAACTTTCTAACACATAAACTACTGGTATTTCATCCGATCCAACTTTATTGTATCTCAACTACAATGACCAGTTAAAACAATAGAATATTGGGCTAGTAAAAATAATAAAAATAATATTATTTGTTTTGTGAGGTAAAAAGAACGGCACATTCATTTTTCATTTAGTTTTAGAAAACAAATATTTGTTTTTTGCCAGCTGCATTACATGTTGCTTACTTCATAGTTTAAGTGCGTTATTATAGCGCGTTGCGTTACAAGGGTTCCCTACAGTCGCAGTGAATACAAATTGATCTATGCTTACCCAGCAACTTAGCAAAACAATGATCGGTTTGTGAGCTGAGGACCAACCCAGGTATCCTTCAGTCATTCACCAAACATGTTGACAACATTATCGTAGCAAACTAAAATCCTCATCATCAGAAATGTCTTCCAACAATAGTTTTGTGTCAAATTGGCCGCACAAAATGAAAGAACTATTTCAATTCCTTGCTTACCTCTTCGTGTAGAATATACTGGGCGTAAATTAAGGTAGAACAACCGCTAAAACACTGTAGAAAAATCAAGTGCTTTGTTTGCATTCGATAAGAGCAACGCAGGTTTTGAAATATTGTAGATATTTCAATCGATGCCGCTAAACATTCACAACGCAACATAAAGTAACCTAACTACTTCATACTGCATTGATGTAACATGGTTATAATTATTCAGACTACAAGGCAAGCATTAAAGTTAATGACTGAACACTAATATAGTTAGCTTTCCAACTTTGTGGTCCCATTTTTTATACGCCTGATCTTGTGACGCCATGCTTAATTAATTGTATTATGTCATAGCACATTATGTATTATTAATGTTCTTTGGCTACGCTGCATTTGCTTTAGTTTAAACTAAATTGCTAACTGTGAGTATCCTTGCATTATGCATAAGCTTGCTAATAGGTAATTATACGAACAGCAGGTTCTAGGTGCGACAAGGCGAAAACTATTTAAAAGAGATATAGCGAGGAAACTAAAACTAAGTTTTGGTAGATAACCGTAAAATATTATTATTACTTACATAACTACGTTAAATATAGTGCTTTCACTCACACGCCTACATTCCTAAAACTTGATAGACTGTCCGCAACATTTCGGTGTATTTTATACTTGATGTACTTTGGCAAACTTTAGCGTGAATTCAGTAAACAGAATAGCTTGACAGTAAGCTTTTATGGTTTGTAAAGTAGCAAATCGTTCCTCAGTAAAATTTTAGCTAATTATTAAAGTTAAACTCGGTCACACAGAAACTATTGATGCGAAAGTAACTAGCTAATTATCAAAAGGATGTTTCGGCTCATTCTTGTCAGGCGCGCTATAACATACCTTCCAATTATGAAGTTAAAATGTCTTAAAATAATCAAAACGTTGTTATTATTTAGCGACTAAGAGCAGCTTTAATATTATTAGGATATTTGTTAGGTTGCTTACCATTCAAGCGTTGCATCAGCCTCATAGTATATCAATTAATTTGTTAATAGAGGAGTAGTTTTTAGATGTTAAACAGAGATATAATCCAGGATTGCAGTTGCATGGTTCGCATATATTGGATTAACGGTTTAGGAACAATCATGGAATGCAAAAGCAAGGACTTCACTTATTCAAGTACCTTAACTTTGGATTTAATATTGCACGCAGCGCAACCCAGCTGCATGATCTAGTGGGGCTGCAGTGCAAGTGAACTTCACTGTTTTAGTTAGTACTAATGTAAAAATGTCCCATTACAAGTCTGTCCTCAGTGTATTAGCCCAATTAGTGGTCGCAAAATATTAACTGCTTGTCACAATGTAATAAACCTGTCAAAATAATTAACTGTTGATTGCCTTCACCAGAAACCAGCACAAGCATTCCTTGCGTCTGTCAATAAACATTGGTGGCGGCCACCACAGATCGACCACATCACGCTTTCACTTTCGGTAACCGTCTGCTTTGCATGAATTCCCAAAACCACTCAAACACTATGGTTTTTGCAAGTTCATCATCACCAACCGCTGCACACAATTACTACAAAGTCAGGTGCTGCGTTAAACCACAAACGTACTCATGAATTCATCGCCCAATGCCATCGACTGCACTCCATACTTTCATTCAGAGCATAGCAACTATTCTACCCTGTGGACTGTGCTGAACTACTGCTACAGGGTTCTCTGAGAGTATGTCACTAAACAAGTTCCGGAATAGCTTACAGTTTATTATTTTACCAGGTCATTGCACCTAAGCTGTTTACTACTTGTCCATAAAGTTATTTCTTTGCCCTGATGCAAGTAAGCATTTGGTAATAAGGACTGCTAAGGTTATTGCAAATATTTGCACGTTAATTTTTTACAACTAACCGACTATGCAATAAAACTGCATTAAATGTTCCAGCAGACGAATTTGCTGATGGTTAGTATTATTCCACGGGTTAAAGAATATTAAATACAGCATTTAATAAGACCCATATCGAATACATGTATTGAATGCGTGACTAGGAAAAGCAGTAAGCGTTGCTGCCCACATAATCGCAAACATGTTATGTAAATGGTTAAGTTGTAAAGTTTAGGACACATGAAAAAGAACTGAGGCTATTTTATTCTAAAATGTTAAAAAATAATTGTCGCCGATAACATATATTATTAAGTTGGTATTCTAAAAATGCGTTTTGTGCTTGTTAACTTTGACAGCAATTTCTACCAAATAATTAGTAAGCAAGATTCTGGTCACTCAACGAGTCAACCAGAATGATAAAACACTAGATTGCAATTAACGGTTTGAACAAAATTAACAATGGCATTATTTTACTCCACTGCGTGGACCTGTAAACTTACGCTAGCAATCAGTCTTATTTTCCTCAAGGATACAGAAATATAAGTATAGAATTTGTACGCTTCCGATATTGAAGGTTGCAAACCTTGAAAAAACACTATTTGCTAGCAACGATAATTTAATCTTTTACTATTACTGTGCTGCAGAAGCTAAAAGTATAAGCTATGCGTCATAGATAGCTAAATTAGAGAACAATTAAATAAGAACATTATACAAACACTATCTTATTACATGCATATCAAGATAATGCTTTTATGATTATCAAAGTGTAAATTCTCAAGCTACATAACCAAATATGATTAGCTGGTAACTGAATATATATGTGAAACAATCAGGATTAAAAATGCATGCTGCTTGTAATTTACAAACAATATTATAAAATTGCACTGCCTAGGTAGAATATACGGACAATGAACGTTCACAATTCAGTGGCATACTAAGTTTGATGTTAATTATCAAAGTAAGCTTGTATTAAGTGCATAAACTGGCAGTGCTAAGCGTAATTGTTACCTGTTAAGTACAACTGAATCATAAAGTCCTAAGTATTGTCTACAAAATATGGTAAATAAATTGTCTTTTGAAAACAAATAAGGTTTTTGGCGCCAACCAAATAATCACAAAGAAAACATTTAATAGATGTCACTGACCATAGAAACAGCAAATAAGCGATATGTTGAGTCGGTTACTTAACCGGAATTTAAAAACACAACTAATATGAGAGCTAAATTTTTGATAAAAATTCACTATTACGTTATGATGGCTTGCATTGCAGTCCCCCAACCACGTGCACAATAATCAAGTGGCTTACTGTTTTTCGTTTTAGAAAGTCTGATAGCTGTAATAGATGCGCTCTCAAACTCAGCAAACTAATGAGGCAAATGCTGCAAACGCCTGATCTGGTATTATCTAAAGCTTCTGGCTTTTCGAACTCGGGATCTATAACTCTGGAACACATTTTTCCAACTGAGCAGAATTTTTCTGGTGGTCTTAATTATAGCCAGCCAGTTGATAGAAGCAGGGGAAAAGCAAAATCTGAGGACTCTACCACATTTAGCAAGATTCATGTTTGGTCCAGCGATTTTCCTCACAATGAGCAAACTATTGAACTGGACGAACGCTACTTTTGTGCGCCAAGCCCTGGGCTGGATAGAAGGCAAGCAAGCTGCCACTTTTTGGAACCGGAGTGCCACTATTTCTTATCATCCAACGAGGAACTTGAAAGCAACAAGAATTTCAAGTTCAATGTATCTACTTGTACATCTAATCCAACGCCTGAATTCATTGTCCATGGACAGATGAGTCACGCGAGGGGAAATTCTGAAGATATAAGTACGTCAACCAGTGTAGTTTTTTACTAAGAATTATTGTTTGGCAAAAGATTGAGCCTTTCAAAAGGTATAACACTATACCTACATTCACTTTATGTAAAGAATAGTAAGTAAAACGTCAGTCAATTAAAGATTACTATGCACAGTCAAGCAAATCCTGCAGCTTTTGGTAAGGAAAGAGAAAATGGTGCAAAACACTAAACTCACCAATAGCCTACTCAGCAAATACGAGCCCGATTTATAAGACGCGGTCGTTTTAACTGTGTATGCCCAAAAATATTGCGCAACTTTGCCAGGGAACTAAAATAACTCAAAATGTTTAAAAGTGTGCATAGACAAAACAGCCATTAAGATACACACAGACGATATTGCGTGTTATGAAATAAAAACAATATTTAAATTTTTTGTTCTTGTTGTCACTGTCAAGCAGTAGTGAAAAGTAAGCAAAAAACTCTGGTGACGCAACGTACAATTTTGGCTACATATTTGGTAAATCCCAGCCGCAGAATCAAGTATCGGATAATATTTAACCAGACTGTAGCCATTGTTTAGTTGGGTAGGTATTAATACCTGCTATAAAAATTATTAATCTTTGCTTTGCCTTTTAGTTGCATATTCTCGGTAAGCAGTTATTTATAATTTCTGCAATTTGCCGAAGATTAATAATAAAATCTAAGCGAAAAATATATTTCTTGCATTAAAGCAATTTTTTATTTTAATGTACTACTCCGGATGTCATTTATTTCCCGCATACAAATATTAGTATTTGTTCTCATATGACTGGTTTACTGAAATTAATTTTTTGGTTTACCTATATAATTTTTGCAAAGTACTAAGATACTGAAAACATTGCCGTTAGGTAACGTAAGGTTTCCCTAGTTGCAATAACCTTTCATTTGGTTGCAATGCCAGGTTCTAGGCTCTTTTTGAGCTTGGGGACTCTGCAGATAGTTCAGTGGGACCTCATATATATGTATATATTTTACAGTTATTGAAATAACAGAGACGTTTCGCTAACGAGCCACTATTTTTTAAAAGTCTGGGCTCCTGACCCCATTGCAAGATAATGTGTATCCCATTGTCATGTAATTTTACAGCACTAGACTGACAGCGCTGATGTCCTTGGTTCTAGTTGTCGCTCATGTTTATTAATTTGCGGTATTAAACAAGTACGGCACCAGCAGTGAAGTGTTGCACTGCTAAGTGAGAGTGCGCAAACTGTTTTCACGCACCACGTTGGTAGCGAACATAAGCAATGCCAAGGTACAAACTTTTAATACATAAAATGCGAGCTACAAACAGCAGAGACCACAAAGCTGCATCTAAAAATGAAATGAAATAGTTCGCATAATACTGTGCTTGGAATGTGTAGGAACAGCTAAGCTGCTCTTTGTTGTGTTAACAAGTGTATCCAGCCAAATGTTTCGTCATTCCTTGGATCCAAACCAGGAAGTCAAGAGGCACTAACTGACACCAATTTGGAAAGGAGAGACTTCATTCTTGTTACCAATTCATCGTTTGACAGCCCTACTATCTTTCTATGCATACCTTCGCCGCGCAAACAAGGTACATCAGGGACTCTGTGTGCTAGCGTGCGCAACACACAGCCATGCCATTGTAGCTTGGTGAGCGCTATAATGATTCCGAGTGGTTTACTCACTACTACTGCACTAAACACGCAATGCCGAACACGCTCATTGCTTACGCAGTGTTCCCACCAGACCTAGGCTGAAATGCAAAAGCAGATCTTGTCGCAACAAATAAGCCTCTTTATGTATATCTAGCTGATTGAACAGGTTTTGATGCCGTGCCTAAAGGCAAATTTGCAAAATGTGCCCTTCAGGGTGAGAGTGATGTCGCAACTGCTCTACACGTGGCATAGATAAAAAAATTATTACCCAAAACAATGGGCATACAATAGTAAATTGTTCAGTACTACTTAGCACCTTTAGGAGATCTGTGCAATTAAGGACAATTTAGACTGCATGCTTTGAGACAAAAGTCGCTCACCTGAAAGCACCTCCACACCTTCTTAGTTATGTCTTGTAAACGTTGGCTCTATGAACTTAACAATGGCAAACTTAAAAAGGAAGGGTGGGAGAGGGCGCAGTTGCCTCACGTCGCTAGCGTGGTTGTAGGTTGACGGTGGTATAACACAAACGCTTGTGCTGCCCAAACGAGGTGCGTATAGTTCTAACTTTTATGTATTGCACGATCACTACTATCCTGAGCAGACATTCCTAGTTGGACATAGACCCATCAACTCGAAGGCAACTTTGATGTCAAGGGCGTTAATAAATACGGTGGGGCTACGACAATTGACGTAAACCAAAGGTGTGGCCAATATAATCTCAATTGCAATGAAAGGCGTCCTGTTTCTTGTACACCTAACTATCATTTTGTCATTCAACCTCTGAAGGACGACAGAGCAGAAGCAATTAAAGGAAATGGAAATCAGACTGATTCCATATGGTTGCCGCAGTTTAAACCTAAGATCCTTCCAACACTGGAAATACAACGAACCGGCCGCAGTTTGTTAAGGGAGTCCTCTACTCACACAGTCACACAGTTAAGTTGTGCAAGTCACTCACGAGAGTTATTCTAGCAATGATAAAAAGAGCTGGTGCAAATCTGGTTGGTTTCACTATGCTATTCATTTGAAACCGGCTGAACTCACGTTCCACTTCTGCGCGTGACGGCAGGTCCAAGGGGATGGCCCAGGGAGAAGGACAAGCAATGGCCGTTAAAAAAGGCAAATCTAGCTGAATAAACTAAGTTTCAAAATGTTCTGCCTAACACTCCTTGCCTCTTTACACGTTTTATATTGGCTATGCAAGCTACCTTGCTGCCTGTCCCGAGTATCGGAATAACTTTTAATGGCTACCGACGGCACTTGTTTTCTCCATCTCCAGTGAAAGATAAAACTTCTAGGCTTCTCCGTCCCCCTATAGGCTAGCGCGCAGTTTACACTGAAGTCCATACGAGCCTTGTTGTGTTCGTCTCCAGCTATAAGTTGTGGGTAAGCTTACAGATTTTTCAGGAACTGCGCAGGGACCCCACGTCCAGACTGGTAAATTGATCTGTCACATGAAGACATGTTTGTTGGAAATAACGTCCGGTGGATATGTGGCCAGTTATCTTCAACTGTGTTCAGTGAGAGCTTGTGCAGCTCGAAGGCCAGCGTACTTTGGCTTGCATTCAGAACATCTGGCCATGCCAGT
Source organism: Dicrocoelium dendriticum (assembly GCA_944474145.2). Taxonomy (NCBI): domain Eukaryota; kingdom Metazoa; phylum Platyhelminthes; class Trematoda; order Plagiorchiida; family Dicrocoeliidae; genus Dicrocoelium; species Dicrocoelium dendriticum. Next base: position 22,868,847 of record OX104068.1, on the reverse strand, counting down.
TAACCGCTGTTTATGCGCTTACCTCATTGTGGCAGGCTTTCGTCGTCACTTATTCAAAAACGAGCCATCGCAATGAGGCTGGACCTTACCGTGGTGCGATGGTTTGTGTGCCTCAGTGATCCATTGAGCTATACTGGGTGGCGCTTTTGCTCCTTCAGAGCCACTCATACCAGATTGGTCAATGGTTAGAGGCCAGACAAACTCAGCCTCCTGGTCCTCCAGGTTGGGGGTTGAAATGAGGGTGACTCCTTATTCCTTAAAACGGACTCCTTGTAGTCCAGTGCCAAACCCGCTGCCTTGCGGCCAGGTTTTGAACCAAAGGCTTTGGTTGAGAACCCTAATCGTTCTCCTGTCTAGGTCTGGGCAACCTGACAGTTTCCTGCCCACGCAATACAATGAATCCTTCCCCAAACGAATTTCTGATGCTCTGGCCACCGCAGAGGATAATCAACGGTGCCTTATCTGCTGCATCGAGCAGGGTGGACAGGGGTTTGGATGCTACTGTTCAGGCCTTCCCATCTTCTTATTCCCCTTCTTGCGCTTTTTCATCATTATCGTCCCGTTCCAGCTTTACTTTTATCCCCCCTGTTTTCAACCCTCAATTCTCGGCCCTCCCCCACCTTGCTTCAATAGTCGCTTGTCTTTTAGTTTCAACTCACAGGTGAACGCAGAGCGTCATCCCTGCACTGTCAACAGGCCCATGTCCAAGCAAGCGGCTCATTCCAGTTCATCGGCTTCCATTTGGAGCCCTCGATCCTCCTTCAGACTGGCATGCCTCAATGTTCGCACATTGCTTCAGATTGGTCAACAGGCAGCACTTACGCGAACATTAGAGACCCTCTCGATCGATATCTGTTGCTTATCGGAGACCCGCCTGCAAGACGCGAGCTCTGTACTCACTCTGCGATCCCCTTCAGGTGACACTAACAGCAGTTTCTCATTGCGCCTATCCGGTGACGATGCAGCTTCGAGCCCCGGCCAAGCCGGTGTTGGCATTGCCCTGAGTCCCCGGGCTGAAACTGCTCTGGTTGATTGGATTCCAATCAGTAGCCGGATGTGTCCGGTTCGATTAGCTGGCTCGTTCAAAACTTCGAATTCGCGCGGGACTAACAGGTGGCTATTCGTTATCGCTGCCTGTGCACCGACAAACTGTAGCGATGACTCGGTAAAAGACGACTTCTATCGCCAACTGAACGAACTCCTTCGCCACTGAAGAAGCTCGGACACTGTAGTGCTGGCTGGGGATCTGAGCGCTCAAGTTGGAAAATTATCCGCAGATGAGCTGCATCTGGGCGGCCAACATGATATAGGCTCCCGGAATGATAACGGTGAGCGGTTACTTCATTTGTGTGAGGATGCTCGCTTATTTCTTGCAAGCACTAATTTCCGACACAGCACCCGCCGGAGGGTGACTTGGCGCCCACCAGCCTCGAACCAGCCTTTGACGCAGATCGATCACATTGCTATTAGTTACCACTGGAGAGGCTGCATCCAGAATTGTCGCTCGATTTGGAGCACATGTGTTGACACCGATCATGCACTTGTATGTGCTTACCTGCGGATGCGCTTTGGCGGACGCCCGCGACGATGTTGTGAGCGCATTGACACCGGCAGACTGGTGAATCCAGCTGTTCTGAACGCCTATCAAATTACGCTGTCATCCGAGTTGGATTAACGCTCACTGGATGCAATTGAAGCTCACTGGTCTCATATGCAACAGGCCTTACTAGTAGCAGGCAAATCCTCATGTGGTATGTCTAATCGCCAACATGAACATTGGGTCTCTTAACAGTCTTTGGAACTTATAGATGCTCGCCGGCATATTCCGGCTGGAAGCGAACACAATGAAACTCGCAAAGAGCTCCGGGCAAAACTCCGTGCTAGCCTGAAGAGAGACCGCGAATCCTGGTGGTCTCGTCGTGCAACAGAGATGGAAATGGCCGCTGCCCTTGGTAACCATCGTGAGTTATTCCGTCTTATACGGGAAACGGGCAGCAGGAGACCTGGTGTTAGTGAAACTATACGTGACGAGAGTGGACAACCCATCCACAATTTATCAAAACGCTTAGAGCGTTGGGCTGAGCACTTTGAAAGGCAATTTAATCGATCGGAATTCTTAGGTTTCTCGCCGACCAGTGATCGCCCTGCTCCGTCGGCTGTCCCTATGGATCCACCCTCTCGCTCAGAAGTCGAACATGAGATCAAACTGTTGAAGTTAAATAAAGCCGCGGGACCTGATGAACTTCCTCCAGCCCTTTTCAAATTCGGGGTACCTGCTCTTGTGGATGATTTACACGAGTTACTAGTGAGACAGTGGGAGCAGGAAACTGTCCCAACCGATTGGAGCCGCTCCATCATAGTCCCAATTTTCAAAGGAGTCTCGCGTTCGGAATGCGGCAGCCATAGAGGAATCAGTCTGATCTCCATCGCCTCCAAATTGCTTGCCCCTGTCATCCTTCACAGACTGACTGGCACTCGTGAAAGCCAGATTCGTGAAGAGCAAGCTGGATTTCGTCGAGATCGTAGCTGCATTGACCACATCTTCACCTTGCGTCAGTTGTTGGAGCACCGTCACGTATATTGGCGGCCCACCGTTGTCGTGTTCCTCGATATCAAAGGTGCATTCGATTCGGTGGATAGACATGCACTTTGGGACTGTCTACTTAGGAAAGGTGTACCTGAGAAATATGTGAATATTATCCGAGCATTATACGCTCGTAGCTCGGGCAGAGTGAGGGCTTACGGCAAGTTGTCGTCGCCCTTTAATATCTCCAGCGGCGTGAGACAAGGATGCCCACTGTTACCTTTCCTCTTCAACTTCGCTGTTGACGAAGTCATGGAAATCGCGTTCACAGGACACGACTTAGAAGGTGTGGAGCTACTCCCAGGAGAACGACTTCTTGATTTAGAGTATGCTGATGATATTGCCCTGATCTGTGACAGCTCACAAACGTGTCAAGCGACACTGGACAGATTAGCACTAGCTGTCCGTCACTTCGGGCTTTGCTTCGCACCCTCGAAGTGCAAAGCGTTTCTCCAAGATTGGTCTGGACCGCCTCCTACGCTGACCCTTAGTGGGGATCAGCTAGAAGTCGTTCAGAAATTCAATTACCTGGGAAGTTGTATCAGGGCCTGTGGGATTGAAGATGAAATCACGAATTGTATAGCAAAAGCTCGGGGCGCTTTTGCTAACCTTCGCCACCTATGGCGGCGGCGCGACATCACTTTTGCCCTGAAGGGTAGAGTGTACAATGCAGCAGTACGTTCGACCCTATTGTACGGTTGTGAAACCTGGCCGCTTAAAGCAGCGGACCTGAAGAGGCTAGTTACGTTCGACCACCGGTACCTTCGTAATTTAGCTCACAAATGGTGGGAACACCGCGTGAGTAACGAGCGTGTTCGACGCCTTGTTTATGGCACAGGAAAAAGAACTGAACCGCTCAGCACCGTTATTTCACGCATCAGGCTCCGATGGCTCGGCCACGTGTTACGCATGCCAGCCCACCGACTTCCGCGACGTGTGTTGTTTGCGCGCCGGGGGTGTGGATGGAAGAAGAGGAGGGGTGGCCAAGTGATGACTTGGTCCAGAGGAATGAAGACCCTCACTTCGAAGCTGGCCTCGGTTGGAGCGTCTCGGCTCCCTGGTTGGGGTCCAAAAGACGATGAACACGTTTGGTTGGACACACTTGCTGATATGGCTAGGACCCGACCTCAGTGGCGTTCGTGCTGTGAGTTTCTTTATCCCACCCCATCCCGCTTAGCCTCCCCCTCCAACCACGATCTCATTACTTAGCCTCATATAATTTTGCATAATAATTTTCTTTTTGGGTGCACAGCAGCCGGCTGGTCGCTTACCGGAACGATGCCCATCCGTTACCGGTAGCTCAGCCAGCTTTCACCAGTTGTTTCTTTTCTCTCCTTTTTTTCTTTGTATTGCGGCACAGTAGCTGAGGTGTTTCCCACCTCTAGCTAACGTGTATGATGATGATGATGATTCAAAAATGAGAAAATGCAAATGCGTATTCGGAGTCCAAGCTTGGGCTCCAAATTAAACGACAGTTATAAATACAACCTGTTAGACGTTAACTGGCTAACTGTGCACGATTCGCGTCCAAGACAGGTCCGAAGCAGTAAGTGCTTACCAGCAATAGTCAAACATCCTCATGCAGAAAAAGCAATCACTCGACATTATTATTACGTGAGCATGCATTGCATTCGTCACCTATATACAGTTCGTCATTAGCCGATTTTCTAACAGTCGTTCAGGTCGCCGGCCGGTACTACAATATCCAGGCTTTTATCTAATGAACGAGTTTGTTCAGTTAAGGATAGAAGCCATCTTTTTCCAAGTCAGTGCCACAGACTGTAGGCAAGTAGACAGCAATGACAGATGGGTGTTGTCTGTACCCGCGCTACTTTGAAGCTATGGACGGGGCATGCAATCTAAGTTTGCTCCCCTGGCTGTTCACTGGGTTGCAATCGATCAGGGGAGCTTCAGTCTGAGGGACAAATAAATGTCAACACTGACTCAGGCGTCAGTCAAAGGTGCGCAGGCCCGGACAAACGCAATGAGGAACTGCGCCTATTGTCTTATGTTGGAAATCACAAGGCAGACACATACCCAGAATCCTGCAGGCGTTTTACCGATAAATAGAAGAAATAAAAGGATAGGGTCTAAAGTGTCCGGGTAAGCGGTGACTGTCAGCCAAGCTTTTACAAACTGTGCATGCTGAGGCACGCAAGTCATTGCAAGGATTGATGGTTTTAGATAGAAACGGAGGAACTGATGTTGTGCGCATGGCTGGACATGGATATATCAACTGTACCAACGCAATGTCATGCAGCTATGTGAGGCACGAATAGAAAATAATCGCCAAATAGGGTTAGATGGAGATAAGTCAAGAACTAAGAGGATGAAAACGAAGGTGAAAAGTGCAGTTGGAATAGAGCAGCAAGAACTAGAATTACAAGGGAGGAAAGCAGAAGACGGTAATTTCTGAACAGTAGTAAGCTCACTCCCATGCACCCCGCTTGATGCAGCAGGCACAGCGTTGTTGATCATTTTGTGCGACAGTCAAGGTAACAATAAATTGTTTAAAAGGATGTATTGTATTGCGCAACAGTGAGGTTATCAGCGTTTCCAGGCCTAGATAGGATAACGAACGGGGCTCCTACTCTAAACCATTGGTACAGTAACATGGCCGTACGGCGGAAGAATTCTGGCACTAAGCTACATTAATTTCGTTTTATGGAGAAAAGATCCACATTTACTCCAACTCCTAACCTGGAGGACCTGGAAACTGAACTTCTCTGGTCTTTAAATATTGATTAATCTGGTATGAATATTTCTGAGGGCACAAAAGGTACCACTCAGCATAGCGTAATGGATCGTTAAGGCAGACAAACCATCGTACCACGTTAACATCAAGTCTCGTCACGATCGGCTAAAAACCCAGCTCTAACATTTGCGCTGTAAGTTTTAGCCGCTTTTAGTGGAAACCTTTTAGCGTTTAATAAACCGTAACTGCTAGGTACCTAATGTTTTGCATGAAAGACGCTTGACCAGATAAAATAATAGCATCTGCTAACATATAGAATTTTTCTGGTCTGATTCAAAGAAATATATATGAAAGCTTAATATTTTATTTCTTATTTGCTAGGAGAGACTGCAGATAAAGGACCACACATGCCTTGTGCTCTAGTTGTTAACGTGAGACGCAAGATGTTTTAGTGAACTAGTGGATATAGTTTTGAGCTGTCGTGTGTTTTCATATAACACCGTGGAGTGGAATTTTAAACATCTGTGTCAGTTTATGGAGCGCCGTAAAAGGGATTGCCACTGTATTCTCTACTGTTTTTATCGGGTGGGATGCCTTTGATTATCGATGGCGGATCCATTTATGACAGAATAGCAACGTGATTGCTCTACACGATAGCGTTCCCAAGAGCATAACCAAGTTTTGGGGGTTAAAAGATCAACAAGCAACACTCAGTAAAGCAAATAGTAAAGAGTAAAAACATCAGAACCTAACGTGAACTGTACTGGCTTACAAGGAACTAACAGCAAGTCAGAAAGAGCCCGGAGCAATACAACGCGAGATTTCCTCGGAAATAGCAAATGATGGAAAGTGTTTCCCTTTACGTAACTCACAAAGTTGATCAAAATAACCATCTAAAAGACGAAGAACGCACTCGTTAGGGAAATAGCGAAGGATTTTACGAAATCAGAAGAATGGATTAACCTTGTAATCTATATGCCACATTGGTTAGTTGCTTGGTGCTTATCTTGAGTAGGGAAAGTTTCAAGTGGAACAGGTAATTCAGGAGTGACTGATTCGGAAGATATCTTTGCAGTGTGGTACACCTGGACAGTTACACTAAAGGAGGTTAGACGTGGGTCCTTGATAGCGACAAAATTAAGACAGCCGACAGCGACCGTGGTTTGGTGACCAATCTGGCAACATACTTCGTAGCTTGTTAAGAACTCAGAACAGTTAAGTTTATGGGGGCGAAAGAGAACAACACACTGCGTCCAGGCAATGGAAAACCTGGGTACGCACAAGCACTTGCACACCTCTACGCTGCACTTGAACGTATAGGATGAAGAACGGAAGTTACGTTTAGACGTAGGCATACCAGATAACCAATGCAGCGAAATGTATCTATTGGCAGCCTAAATGTTGTGCCATGGATCAGCTCTGCTGATAAATCTTGACTTTCTGTTTTACAGCTGTTCCAAATTCTGAAAAAGAGCAAACAGAACGTCTTTTCTGCAACTGAGTGGCACAGGAGGAGGATGTGATTTGTCCATAAAAGCATTCAACTAGGTTGTTAACTGTAGAGTGGTACACCATTACGTGAAGACAGAAGCCTAAGAAGTTGCAGCACGAATCGATTGGCAAAGTTCCCAAAGGTGTTTCACGGCGAGTCATGATGATGGGCAGGTATCTGTATTTTAGCACCCAAAGACTCAATAGAGTACAAATAATAAACTCGATCCCCCAGTCACAAAAGACAGTATCTTCTGAACAGCTGATGAAGCAACTGAAAACTGTCGAAATGCATGCAAATTTGCAAAGTTCCTAGAAGGAGTTACAATTTTTAAAAGCGAAAGCACATTTAGAGTCTGGCTGTCCAACACATCAATCTGATTTTCGTGTTGAGAACAGATAACCACAGAACTTAGAAACATACGCTAGTCAACTATAAATAAACAACGTAAAAGTGGAACAGCGGTATATTACGCATAAGACAGCAACTGCTTGACAAGTCCCGTAGGATGGCCAGAATGAGAACCACCAAATGTTGAGAATAAAACACGGTGCGAACATGGAAACCGTTTTGGTGGACCCACCATAGTGTTCGCGCAGATGCATGCAGGAAGAACAAACCTCAATTGTGCAGGACAATGCTGGTTTTGTAAAGGTCTCCACTTTATATCATCTGTCGATGTGCACAGGCTATAGTACGTGACATAGGTAACTTAGGGCAACGTCGAGGCGTTTTTTAATACAACTAAAGTGGAGTTGGAAACAACCTAACTTAAGCAGGCGTTCCAGAACTGGCAAATACGAAGAAAGTAAAAGTTTCACCTGACATTCTGGACGACATTTTGTGTGGCCATCTTCAACTGTGGGCTCCTTAAATTCCTGTTGTGTTTGAGTAGCGTACTTGTTTAGGGTTCCTTCTGATCTGGTAGACCATTATTAGGTCGCTACCTACGCGCCGTTACTGACCGTTTTACAACCACAGGATCAGCCTAAGTTGCTACAGAAGGTGAAACAACCGGTTGACGTGCTGAGTGGCCTTTCGCGGTCGAGTGTCGAGCCCTGCAAGATCCCGCTTTTGCCGGGGATACCAGGCGTGCATAGTGTAATTCACTTCAGACCACACGTATGTGTTAAGCAACTGCAGACTAATGGGTATAGCAAACCCATAGAAAGCTTTCCGCTGCACGCTAACGTGTTGGTTTCCAGTATTTGACGCCTTCACAGATTGAGCTGAACAGTCTAGAGCTGCCTGGAATAATACCCCTGAGTCGCGCTCCTAGGTGGCTGCCTGCAGGACATGGTCTACAAGCTCGTGTATGATATTCGGTTGACGACGAACGTGAACTATCTTACAAACGCACGAATTAAACGGGCAGAATGTGTAAGGATCATTTATGCGCACTGTTCATATCCTCATTAAATGCGTCGTGAATTCCATGGTTGGCGACCATCCGTCACATCTTAAGTAAACAAGAACGAAGGAAAGACAGCAACTTGGGGCAATCAAACGCGTAAGCACTTTACTGAACATGAGAAACAGACGCGGCCGCAGAATTGGTCCTTTTGGAACCCCACATTAGACATGAATCAGATCGAACAGCGGGATCCCATTTCCAACTCGCAGTTGTCGATTCTGTAAAACATTCTTGATCCACGCAATTACATGCTCCCTAAATCCGTAACTTTCTTGGCTGTTAATTAGAATGTGGTGGTCCAGGCCGTCGAAGTCTATAGAGATGTCGAGGTAAAGGATGTATGTCCACCTCCATATTTTATTGTTTTCCGTCCAACTGCTGCGTACCCAATAGATCAGTTGTGTATGAACGGCCTTGGCGGAAACTGTACTGCTCATGTGCGCTGATCTTGTAGCGTTCTAGATAAATGACTAAGGGCGCAGAGATAATTGCCTCCATCACCTTTGAGAGTACAGAGAGGAAGACCACTGGGCGATAATTCACGGGTTCCGAGCGGCCGCCACTTTTTAAAACTGGCGTGATTACGCTGCATTTCTACATAGTAGGCGAACGTTCTTTATCCGTACACATTTGGAATAAAAGAACTAATTTCGCGGCCAAGGATGTTGCTGCTACGTCCAGCGCTCTCTGGTGAATGTTATTGGTTCCAGGAGAACGGTATGTGCGCAGTTGTGGCGGTGAACGCATGTTAATACACGCTGACATTCAAGCGATGGATGTGGACATGTAACATTGGCGGACGTCTCCTTGGAAGGTCGTGGTATACTGCAGCCGTAGGGCATTGGCAGCTTCTTCAGCTTTCTGTTCAACTCTGACCGTCATGTTAAGTAAGAGGATACCATACTCCCCGATGCGAACAGCATTAACATGCTTACACAGTAACTGTATTGCTTTTGGCAAAATACAAATCAAAAGTTGTTATTGCGCTACTTTGTCTTCAAGTATAATCATGGTACAATGGTTGCGTTGCATCACGAAGTCACTCCAGGCTTCGGGTTTAGGACTGGCTCTGTAAGCGTGCCAAGCTGTATTTCTTAGTGACACGCGTTTTCGTGTTCGGCTTCTAATGAGCGATGTTAGCTTGGTGGAAAGAGCCCGCTTTGTTTCGGAAACAGTTATAATCGCAGTGTTGAAAGGCCCAATAAGCTGAATTCAGGCGCTGTCAGGGGAGCCATCTATCAAGAGGTTCTAATCAGTCATCATAGCCATATCGTTTAGGATGTTGTAGCGTGGGATAATACTTGTGGATTCATGGTATTCCTCCATGTGCTCAGCTTAACACATATTTTTAAAGTACGGTGATATGATCGCCTAACCTTAGTGGGTGTCTATTAATGGCCTGTCGACAATCAGTTCTTTACTTGTAAGTACGGGATCTAGTAACCGATGGTTTGTTGTCAGCTTTGTACCTAGTAGATGAGGTGATGTAATCGCACAGGGAAGAAGGTGCTATAAGATCTTGCATTTCTGCCTTGAATCTTTCGTTGGCTTATGCCAGAGCGTCCAGGCCGTGCACGTTGATATTGACCGAGATAAGTACATGGCTGCGTATCGGGAACAAGCCATTTGTCAGGGCCACTATTATGCAAGGGCCCGTCTCTGGAGTGGACAATCGCGGGGACACACGGATGTCACAAAGCAGCTGTCACTGTATACAAGGCGCAAAATATTCCTTAGTGGATCAGTGACACGCGTCTCCGGATCACCCAGTGGTTCAGATTGTAAGGCGCTGCGATATTACTGGATTACACCAACCCCCTTCTGAGACGATCGTTACGGAAATATGACATTCCCTGAATCGCCATGTCAACATTTTTAAGCTCTGATCGCAACCAAGTCACGGTTCTGGAAATGAGATCACATGCGGTTGTAGGCTGATACAACCGAAGCGCAGCAATTTTGCTGAAATGGCATTGGGCATTGGTGTGCAAAAAGAAAGGCTGTACGTTTCTCAGCCGCGAAGCAATAGGCATGCGGTTTGGATAGGAGGTTAAGCCAACCGTCGTACGTTCGGCCGCTTTCCGTTTTTTGCGGTATTATTGGTAAGTTGACTGCATTTGGGTTTGGCCACATCGTAATTAGCCCCTCTGACAACTGCTTTCGCACAGTACATAGACGGCGGTTACAGGATTGAACAGAAAGAGGCTTACTTTTTCGGAGCCGTTATCAGTGTGCAGTTCGGATGGGTTCTTCCTTCATCTTGCTGCAGAGATGGGGATTTAAATCGAGAGAGTGGGGCTTCGCTGCTTTTAACTGGAGCCCAGTTTTCAGTCTGTTCCGAAGTGACTGCTAGCGTTTCTGTAGCGTGCCATCAGTAGCACTACATTATACTTGGGCCGCAAACTTTATTGTTTGCTGCTCTTGACAACCTTGAGATTGGAGCATATACGAAGTCATGCAAGATAAGGATCCCACGGTATAGCTCCACCGTTCATGGTAGAGTGCACTTGCTTCGTATTTATCGGGCTCATGAGTCTAGGGAAGGCCGTAACTATTCCCTCTACAGCATTCCGTCTCCAGACTTGTGTGTGAAACATCTCGAAATTATCCAGAAGCAGGGCCAACTATTTGTGGCTTATCTTTGGTGTCGGTTACTTCTAACATAGCATCTCACGACCAGGTTCATCCTTGATTTTACCGCCATAGCAAGGATCTTCACAGCCGTTAGTTGGCGCCAAGACGCCATGGTCTATGTCTAAAACCCTAGATAAATAAGATAACAAGCTTTAGGAGCAGCGCTTAGTATCGTGGTTTAGAAACCATGTCTACTTTCGGAATATACGCCATGTGATTCGCTGCAGTATATGGTTACTTTTCTTTTGAATGGACCATGATCAGTCTGTTTATTTGAACCGTATATAGAATCCTAACAAAGCTCCAAACCTTCCTATCCGAAGAATCCTTCAGAGAGAATTCGTCAAGGCACTGAAATAGTCGCAGTCAGTTACATTAGAAACTCCCATCATAAGCGCAGTTCTGCTGGCTGAATCAATCGAAATTAAGTTCAGAACAGACTGCGGTCTAATTTGGAATTGCACTATATTTCTAGCACACTAAATGAAAATTAAAAAAAATTAACAAGCACCGTACTGATGCATAGAATTAATTGATTACTGGCAAACCGCGCCTAGCTCAGTGAGCACGGCTTGTAGTAAAGTTTAAAAATATTACACCTTTTTATTTTACATGCGGTAATATTCAGTGTGCAGTACTCTGTTATAATTTGCTGCAGTTTTATTTTTGTTTATTAACAGTTTTTAGCAGCTTTTAAATATTGGCCCCCAGAGGACTTCCCAATTCTTGTGCAATTGTGAGACATAAAAACCCACCCATCAGATGCTTTTAAAGGATTACATTATCTGTTGCGGACAGTCAGCAGATATAATAGCCTAGATAGCGTGGATCTTGCTCTTGTAATCTTATCCCCTATCTAGCAATCTGACCTTAACTTTAGATATATGCTCAGTAGCTTTCAGTAGAGAAAAGATAAAGCTTCGCATACTATGGATGTGTTGTTTTACGAGTAACCTAAAACTGTAACCGGATGTCCGTCCTTCGTTGTAGATCTAATCGTTAACCCAGATACTATATAAATGCGGTGGTAAGTCCATATTTGAGAGCAAACGATTACTGTAGGCCAACAGTAGGAAGCAAAACCAGAGCTAAGTGTTGTCAGTCAAACAGATTCAAGGGGACGCTGTACGTCGCAGTTGTGAGATATAATATAACCGAGTCGTCGACAGCGTGTGTTCTGTGGTTCAAAGGAACAATCTTCAAAATACACTTTATATTTCGCAACGGACACTTACTTGTCTAGTGGAACAACTATCTCAGTCAGAAAGTTAAATAACGAACAAAGGAAAATGTGAGAATTCTCCAAACTACCGCAGATTTTTGAGTCCCGATTAGATTATCTTCATTAACTTTTGATAATGCAAATAGACACTTACAGGTCGGATCTGAGAGTAGAGTTAATTGGAAGATTCTTTAGTGAAGTGGGTACAGCTAGTTTGTTACCAGCGTGAATTCCTAACCCTTAAGTCGGTTTAACAAAATGGAAGTGGTACTGTTAAAAGCCGTAGGCCTTCGGTGGCTCGCTTTTCATCCAATCAAGGTACTGAACTTAGAGAATTTCTATAATTCAAGGAACCACCAATTTATACCTATCTATTTTGAGGTGGTACTCATGAGTACACAGAAGAACACACCACAAGAATCTAGGTAAAAGCCCTTACTATTTAACGCGCTTCTGTTGTAGAATCAGTGACTATTTATTTACCTAACAGTTTACTGGCTAATTGTTTGCTGTTAAGTATCGGATTGTTCTTGAACTCAAACTCACGTAAATCTTGTCAGCCTCTATATCAAGTGCCAGATACATGTACTTTTATCGTTTAATTTAAAGAATAATATATTTTGTTATTTACCAAACGATTGCCGTAAACAGAGCAGTTTGTCGAGCAAAAGAAAAGATATTTTCGTCCATAGTGACACATGAAATGCTCACGTTAGAGGCACGTAGTTCTGAGGACGCAGATCTGAAACAACCGAAGCAGATACAGATAACTTTTTGAGAAATACGGTCATTGTTGATGATGAACGCCGGATAGTAAATTTTCTACGGGACCAGTGAATGCTGATGCTCAAGATGCCACTGAATTCTGTGTATATGTAATAAGAGGTTTCTATTGATTCACTTTTATCATGTTCTATTGTTAAGGTTCTATTAGTGACATCTCTTTGAAGCACAGAAAGATTATCCATGTGTTTTACGAAATGGAGCATCTAGCGACTGAATTGATTTATTCTGTGATTGGAGAACCATAACTATCGCATGGCTTGGTGGCCGTCTAAAGCAGCTGCCCGAATTTTGCAAACCTAAAACGGCGAAATAATTCATGTATGAATGTCGGAATCATCATTTAACTGACAACCTAGGTAGGAACATTTAACAAGGACGATCAGAACAGGTGAGAGTGAACGAAACGTATTCCGATCCTGTTCATATGACCAGCGGTGTTCCACAGGGCTCCGTTCTCGGCCCCGAACTCTTCAACATCTTCATCAACGACCTACCGTCGGAGCTTCAATCGGATTGCTTGATTTATGCGGATGATCTAAAGATATGGAAGGAGGTATCCTCTCTAGAGGATGCTGATCGACTACAAGAGACGCTCGATCTCCTGCACACTTGGTCGATTCAGTGGCATTTACCCATTAATCAAGCCAAATGTTCCGTCCTGCCTATCGGCGCTCCTGAACCACTCGGCTCGTACCACATAGGTGGTTCCTTGCTCAAAAATGTCACATCAGAGAGAGATCTGGGCGTGATTGTTTCCCCGGACTTAAGATCCTCTCAGGACACCATGAAGAGGGTTGCCGCTACCTACAGAATGTTTCATGCCATCCGAAGAGCTTTCTGTCGCTTGACACCGGAACTCTTTAGACTTCTGTTCACCTCGCATGTGCGCCCGATTTTGGAATACGGCCTCCCTGCTGCCTACCCGCTTTCCAAATCTGAGCGCGACATGATCGAAAAGGTCCAACGGCGTGGATCGAAGTTTGTCTCCGAGTTACGTGACCTGCCGTATCCCCTTCGGCTTCGGCATTTGAATATGTTTTCTGTGGATTACCGCCGTCGGCGTGGAGATTTGATCTTTACCCGTCTTATCCTCAGGGGAGAACTGGGGAGAGAGTTGCAGGATTTCTTCCACCTCAACATCGGGAGTTCGACTAGAGGTCACCAACGGAAAATATTCAAGCCACGGAGGCTCAAAGTACGGTCCATTCTTGCGCTATCCACTCGCGTTGTGAATAATTGGAACCGGCTACCGCCGACAGTCGTTGATGCACAGACAGAGGATTGCTTCAAACGACTACTTGATACACACCTGTTGAATATGCCGGGATCGTGTCGCTTCAGCTACGAGTGCGACGGCCTCTCCGGAGTTCCCGTTGCGCAATGACGAGCATCCCAGCAATGATCGGGAAGCGATGGAGCTGACTAGGGATTTCCCCTCCTGCTCTCTACCACCCCAATGAACCCAATGAACCCAAAAAGTAAGGTTTGTGAAAGCATGCTCTAGCAAACCAATACAAGTGTGCGATGTCAAGGGTCCTTTAATTGACGTCACATAAATCAGCGCACTATAATGTATTGCATCAACGAATAGGAAAATATCGAACATTTGAACCGATTTTGTCGTAGCATTCACCCTTAAAACCGTTCTATTGCATTTTGAAGATATACTGATGTTGGGACTTCAATGAGCAAATGGAGATGATTGCGCGATTGTTTTGCTGTCATCATGTAACACCGACTATCAAGTTATCAGCAGAATGTTGACTTGCAGTATCTGCCGGTGTTGAACTATCTCTGAGGAATAAGCGGGGGCTTGGATAGGTCCGCTGACTGGAATAAACGTCAAGGTTCAAAATAGATATGTCACTTCAAAATTTGGTTCTTCTTTTTAGCTCTTTTGATGGATATTTTAGCCTTGCTTGCCAATGAAACATGTGGTAACTCTCCGAAAAGTAGCTGAGAATAAACTTAGTAAACGCGAATATATTCCCAAATGTTAATAGGTCCGCCGTTCATCGTCTAAATGCAGTCATCTTATCCGCCGTAGTAGGATAATGCTGCACCGCATCGATCCGAATGACAGGTCAATTTTTGAACTGGTGACCGAAGTTCCGGAAGTTTATATGGCTTGTGATAAGTAACTCTAGTCGGTTCATAAAAGCCGAATTCTAAAACGTGTGTAGGGTAAATAATTAATGGTTATATTTCTCCACGGTACGAGACACAGACCAAATGCGTTTTCCGGTCACTTTGTGCAGTATACAAGGATAGCATAGCACATTTTTGAATTTCACAGCCTAGCTCTCAGAGAAGCTTTGTAGTGTTCAAGCATTTAAAAGTAATAAAAAGGCGGAAAATATAGCGTAGGAATAAGTGTAAACACAGCAAGCAGTTCAAGTAAAGTAATATGACCATACGTGTTGTTTATGAAACAGATCAGCGTCTGCGAATAACTCATAACATTTTGTTTGACAAGCTCAAGTATTTGGCGAGTTTATTTGTGTCAAACACAGGCTCGAAAATCGCACCAAATTTCGGAAGTTACTGCATGCAGTAGATTATTTTGCTACCATAAGAGCAGTCAACACGCAATTTTGAATGGCTTATAATTCCCCGCTGATAATTTCACCGTTTCATTGTGACTTATTGGATGCAATCATGCTTTGGTCTATGGCTTAAGTATGCACACTATGATAAAGGAACTTCCTAGAAAATAGCATTTAGCTATGAAGCCAAAGACCGAGCCCTCAATGAATAAGCATCTGCTCATAAACTCGGGATAGTGTGTGATTCTTACCGCCTCCCGCAAATCATAATGCAAAGTACAGCCTACCGTGCTTACATGTAATGACCCAGATCTAGTTACCACCTGGTGGTTGTCAAGGGAATTGAAGTTTGGTACTTAAGTTAGGAATATTTAAAGAAAACCATTGCATACGTAGTACTATTCATGGGTCTTCTGTCCCAAACACGGAAAGTACACTGCTGTTAATTTTGTGTTTAGTTAGTAGCAAACGATGTTATAAAGCAAAAGCAAATTTGCTTTCATGTATCCTTCCGGTTTTAATTAAAAATGACATCAGTGGACTAGTACCATCGTTTCTACAAAATGACGACGAACTCTTTCACTGTTTTTACGAACAGAAGCTCATGCTTATCGTGATCATGGACTTACTATTTGCCAAAGTGCAACGTACATCTGCAATCATTTTGGGGAGTCCACATCGCACAGGACCCATCTGGTTCCCGATTCGACACCAAACGTTATCCGCTCTCCACCTTGTGAGTGTTGTTCCACGCAGTGTGGTCCACCGGATCAGCTATGTACTCAGCCAGTGCTACTCAAATCAAGCCACCATAATCTGTGGGATCCGTTCCAACTGAAAATAGTCAATGCAGACGAGGGGATTTCTTCTTCGGTTGAGGGGACACAGCATCGAAATACTGTGAGGATTCACTTGCCGCTGGACACCGTCAGCGTCCCGCAAAAGCCCCCCTATCATCTTCGTTATTCCTCCTTCGTTTCTTGCACTCCAATTAAAGACACTGCTCAGTTTATCAGCCGTCAGAATCAAAACGAAGTGCAGTCCACAGGAAAGGTTCAAGATACCTTTAACACCCTCGGTCCTGAGGAATGTCAACGGAAACCAAATACATCCTATTATTCAGGTTAGTTACTGACAAGGGTGGAAATATGCTTACTGAAGCAATATTTTGCTTCTCGTGTGGTGAACAGTCATGTAGTTACAGTGGAGTAAACAAAGATAAACATACGTAATCGACTCTAAGACAATCGCTACCTATAACTAGTTGAATTAAACTGGAAACACGCAAATGCAGTAGCACAAGCTTCAAACAGCTATAGTCACGAATATGATTTCGATAGGCGTGCAGCAAATAAACGCAATGATTGCTCCCGGATTGAAGAACCGAAGGGCACAAATTTATTTTTTTATGCACTAGCAGGGATTGTGGCTGGCTAGCTTCATACACGACACAAAGCTGAAATAAACTGAAAGCAGAAAAGGCAAAATTTAAAAATATACCGAGCTTTCCGTTTGCCTCCTTGGGGACATGCCGCAAAATCTCCAGAGAAATTAGCAAAATCAGATGGCAGGGTATCTCGTTTCAGCTTAATTAATAAGACCATAAAAGTTAATAGATTCAGCGTTTGTGTGTCAGGTTTACTTGATTGGGGAGAGTACGTCAGTTAGACTCCTAGCTGTGGTGGAAAGCTTGCTTCAAATGCCTACTACGAATAAAATTTTGAATCGCACACATATGATTGTCATGCGGAGATTTGCATGGTACCGTGTGAATCAGTTTCCTAAGACGGAACTGTACCGATTGGTAGACTGAATGGACAGAAGGAATTGGAAGCATTTTGCGAAATGGTGTCACCGGCGCCCCATGAGAAACCAGACTACAATGTTCAAAAGGAGGGAGTTTGGTTTCCAATCATCGGGATCAAATGGACTAGCAGCTTTTTGCTGCATGTTTGTTTTGTACTATAAGGAAAAGTATTTCGCACGAAGCTACTTGAACGAGCCACTTCCTGTAATGTGAGCACGGATTCGCAATGTATCAAAATGTTTCAAAGTTCATTTACAATACACCGCCTAACGCGGAAAAAATGAGCTCAGTCACAAACCAACTTCAATGACCTTCAAAGCATCGTTCAACTTTTGGAACACCCACTTTGATTGGCAAGGTAATCACATAGTTTTATTTGAAGCGCGAACAGCATTTCAACAAGTGTTAGGATTATTGACTTTTCAAATGATAATTTTCTGCCTGTGTACGCCCAAAACAAACACACATAATTTTGCTGGGTATAGGTTAGGTATAAATGTTATTACTACCCAAAGTGATGGGACATGATGAAGATTTGAAACAAAGGGCATTTTGCTTATGTGTTACAAAGCCACCAGAACAGACAACAAGACAATATTCGTGACTCCATTGGCTGCTCCCGTCATCAATCCTAGATCGTCTCTATGCTAAGAAGGGTTAATCAAAATCGAAGATCTTTTGAGTCACGCCGGAATCGTGCACGGAACGAAAGGGATAATAAGCACCCTAAAATTTCGAATGATATCTTGCTTGCAGGCTCGATTAAAATATTGTGTTGTAAAGAATTTCCCGTATAAATATATAGATACGTAAACAGTATACTCCTCGACAGTGCCAGCTGAGTTATTTTCTCATTTTGTACGGCTGCATCGCATGTAACAGTTCAGTCCTCGTGTTTTTCAGAGCAGTTTTCAAACAATTTTAGAGGTTAAATTTATTGAGCGAACCATTCATAAAGCTTGAGAGACTGCTAATATTACGAAATGAAGATATAGCCAGAAGTTCAGGTGACGTAATGAAGCCAACCGTGGAACCAAATCCAAAGGACCTGCTCTCATGAAGAGTAGTCCATCGAACGGTTTCCTCGGACTTCCAAGCTCCATCTGATCGTGTGTTGGTGTAGCGTCAATCCAAGTTTACCATCCCCCTATATAAAGTATGGATACCTAAGCCATTTAGCCGGTACCGTCAACCGTCAAGTCAAGCATTTTTATTACTTACCAATAAGTCTACAGCAATAGACTTTGCATGGAATCATTTATTAGCTCGGAAAATTCAATCCGTCACCTCAGGACTTACTATTTCCATCAGCAAATACGTCTGGTTTTATTTTGTGGCTATATGTTGTAGCTCTCAAGTAAAATTGATTACGCATTTTGGCCACATTCTCTATTCCTGCCATGGACCGTCAGCAGTCTCCTAGTTCTGATGATGTAAGCTAATAACAATTTCGTTCGATCAAAATTGTAACTTGAATTTTTGAAATTTGTACGCTTGTAGTTTACGTCTTTCACTATGGGCGGCAAGTAAAATTTCTATATGATATTTTATATTCAGGTCATGAGTGTTTTCGGAAGACATACAAGTTCAAATTCGTCTTCCTATTATGACAAAACTCTTACCTAAATAAGGAAATAGATAGATAAACCAGATTTTCAATGGTCACTTCAAAATTATCTACCAAACTGATGGCAGCAACCTCGTGATCAGTCTTGTTACATGTTTTCTATGCCATCTCCAGAACAACACAGGAATATGCTGCACTCCATGAGCTTCACATCTACATCTGCAAACAACTATTTTTGGCAGTACAACTCTCAGTGCAAAGGACCAAAGGCTGTCAGACTGATTGATTTAGATAATCCTGTGTCCAGTATCAAACAAGGACCTGATGAACCCGATAGCACTGCGGACTGTCCAAATGGAACCGATTTCAATGACCTCAGAGGTCCCTGTGCAGTGGATTTGAGGACACTGTACCTGCCATGTTGTGACCGCGTTTGCTATACTTCTCACCCAACCAGGTATTCGCACATGGCGTACCCAGAATATCCTTTCGTGACGTTTGAAGATCCAGTTCAACGACGATATGATTTGGTTCATTGTTCAAAACTACGTCGCGGTGACGGAAACGATGTAACACCAAATCTATCCAGGTTGAGGGCAATGGGGGAAGAACTGGATTATCTTAATCAGAAACTGGCTGAACATGGGGAGCTAATAATGGCTGGATCATCTGGAACGTCTCTATTGTCTTCCTTTTACTCCAACAAGACGGATAAACTGGACATGATGCACATAACGTCTTCACCGGAATGTCAGCAGATAGAAAAGGCCAAACGGGAGAAGAATAAACTGGCGAGCAAGTGAGTAGCATTCTAATCAGTCTCCTAAATTATTCGAATCGTGCGCTATCTTGAATTAAGTAAAATTAGCAGTCAAACAAAGGTGATTTACATGAGGCTTATGGAAACCTTTTCGTTCGGAGTTGAATGCCGCTAATTGATGGTCCAATTGAGTACTATAAAAGACTGCTAGTATTTCTGAACCAAACAGTGAAATTGGCCGAACCTAAGCTCTCCATTCCATAAAGCTTGAAAAGACAAGTTAAAGAAGAGTTGTCCCGAGAGTTGCTTCTGTCTAGGCGCTTGTAAGATATAAGATGAAAAACTGTTGATATATTTGGATAACTGGTGCCGGCAACTATGGCTAACGGTTCATATCTATAAGTTGATTAAAGAACTGCACTCATATATACGATGGCTCGTTTGCTGTGTACAGGCATTCGTGCATGTATCATCAGCAATAGCCACGTATAGTCAACAAAGCGGTTAAATTGTAAAGAAAATATAATCTGTATTTTAGTTATTATCTTCATGTGCTGGGTAAGCAAACTTTTTGAAATCTCCTGATTCCTGCGCTAATTCGGAACACCACCATATGTCTACTGGACTAGCGTCACACCAGCAATCTAACTTGGCTAAGGCTCAGCTAGACTGGTGATATTTGCTGACGCTTACTTCATCTTAAGAGACTTTACTTTCATCTCGAAAGAAGCTAACACAGCAGAAGCATAGATTAACCAGAAAACATCGGGGTATTGTCTTAGTGATTGTTTTATGCATTAGCGCTGATTTCCATTGGTCATATTTGAACAAATATTTAAGTGACATGAACGGAACGGTGAATTTACGACGCCTGATGATGAGGATGATAAGGAGCTCCTGTAAGTAAAGATTGAAGGAAAAATTAACCGAAAGAAAGCAAGAGCAATGCGTATCGGTAGAATCACCATAGTTTTCCCATGTGCAAAAAGTTGGGTTACATATTGTTTTTGCTCAACAACCTGAGTTTAAATCATGCCAAGTAGGTGGTAGAATGCGTAATCAAATGCGTTTTAAAATTGAATAAGATGGGAGCAGCGATAAAAGACTGGGATACAGGCAGGAGAGAAATATCCGGCGGGATATCAACAGACCCTACTGCCTGACCGATTTCGAAATGTATGGCTTCTCAGTGTGGTGTTGTAGCTGTGGGTCCGCATGTGTTGTTCGGATCCTTGGGAATCTAGTACTGAACTTATAAGATAATCTAGCAAACAGCGGTATTATCCACTGAAAACTCCTAGATGTTGCACCTAAGTTTTTAAAGGTGATATAACAAGTCTTTTGCATTTTGAGCCACTCATCATTGTAGAATAGTCAAAGCATCGATGGCATGTTTCTGGCATAGTCTGCAATCATGGATGAAGCATTATCACTCGTGGCCTCACGTAAGCCTTGAGCGGTCGTGAAAATATTGTGCGATTATACCAAACGAACATCTTCTGCAGGAGGCCCAAGCGTTGACTCGCTTTGCTTCATGCTTCTCCAACTTGTTTGAGCAACCGAGATCGTCCTGCTTGCGAACTTCAAGATCACAATTATGGGAAGCATGATGCAAAACGTGCTGTCTTAGCCGAAATTGGTAGATCTACTAGTGACGTATGTTCAATAATTTACATTCAGCTGATGTAAATAGAAACTGGGTGTTTCCCGCCAGAAAAAGCTGGCGGGCAACACCCTAAGACCAAGGTTCACTTCAATGGGAATCGCGGTCAACATTGAGATTGCGCGTTGCAATCCATCCGCACAACGTGTACTTCAAAATGACCCTCAACATCGTTACATTCAGCTGGTTTGAACTCGAGCATGTTATAGGCCAACTATTAGTAAGCCCTGCTGAGGCCGTCTCGCAGTGCCATGTGATTGTTTACCATTTTGATGGCCCAGTAAATCTTGTCATAATTATCAGTGGGTAGAAGTATGAGGTGATCGCTCCAGTGAGATCGATTACGAAAACCAGGATCAACCGTGTTCCCAACACCGAGCCTGGTGGGACACAACTATGCATCTCTGTCAGGTCAGAAAAGATACCATGGATTCACGGTTTATGGGACTTTCGTTAGAATGACTAAAACGTACCGCGTCCCAGGAAGCTGGCAGATAGGAGGGATTCACATTAAAATCATGATCCGTGACGTATCTGTTGATCAGATCTCTACATTATTCAGAAAGCTGCCTTTGAGGATTATGGTGGCTTAAAGGCCAGACTTAAAAATTGGTTGTAATACTGAATAATGTACGGTAGGAGCAATTAGACATCTAAATCTGTTCAACTCCATCGGAAACTAATACCAAATGTCATAAAAGGTAGCAACCACATGTTTACACTATAAGTGTTCTTTAATTTCTTACATAGTGTTTTAAAATGTCTGACACGCAGATCACTGGGCTCAAAAACCTTAGAAGTCATTACCAATGTGAAACCGCTGTCTGAATCGAATGGCGATGAAATGCTAATCCAACAACCTTTTGAACTGCTGCACAGATTTGCTTTCCCCGACTTGATCTATCAGACAGTTTCATACATTTACCACTGCGTTCGAAGCACACACGGTGGGGAAATTACTTTATATCCTGCAACGCAAGCTTGTACCGGCGTCCGCGTTTGGTGCACGACTTTCGAAACTGAAGCAGCGGCCTCAACATGGGGAAGTCACCGACAGGTAATGTGCGGTAGGCCACTGTGAGATTGACTCGCAGCTAATGAGAGGACAAAGTGTAAAGTCCTAGTCTGTCGCACTGGCCTTCGTACGGTAATCTACATATATTAGAAATGAGCTTGACAGCGACGTGTTGGACTTGTTCGACCTGTGCCTGGTCTCAGATGAATGGACAGTTGGCGAGCGAGCCGTATTGATGGAAGAGTATAAGCGATTAGCGACCTATTCAGACCAAGCACGGAAGCTGCGTTTGGTTGCCCATAGCATTCACAGTTATGATATAGTCTGTTCGTATTATTCACGGACTTCGTCGCAGCTTGAGCCTACACATCGGTTCTTCACGAAAGGCATGAGATGTAGCGGTTTGCCGTCAATCGTTTAAGTTGAGTCGTCACCACCCTTCACCCGGATTATGAATACCGACTTGCTTGGGTTGATTAAGAAGCAGACCGCGGCGGACTAAATGCAGGGGCGACTGTCTTGCTGAAGTAGGCCGCAGTTTTCTCCGGTGCTAATTGCTCTCCAACTCTTTAGGCCAATTGCAGTCACGGTACACGTCAACCGGAGAAGTAAATGCAGATGGTTGCTTTGGATTAGGAACAGAGTGAGTCTAACACCGTGCCTTAAGACAGTCCACTAGTAGGGGAATACCAGTCGGCCACATGGTCATTGACCTGTACCCTTCAATTTCGCCAAACGAGAAAGTCATGAATCCACTGATGCAGTAATCCACCGACATCGCAGACTCTCAGCTACTCGAGGAGGACCTCGTGGTTTTCGCTGTCGAACGCTTTGCTAAAATCAATGAAGATTATGTCGACAGATTTCCCCTGGTGCACTGTCTGTAATCATTCATACCTCGTCCCCAACAGGTGGCAATGCAAGAGTGGCCTAGCATAAAACCGTGCTGTGCGGGCGTCGGTAGTTCATTTGATTGTTGCAGTAAATGCTTCCTTACGATCTTCTTGGTAACCTTGGGCACAGTAGGGGACAGAAAATTGGTCTGTAGTTGTCCACTTTTCTGGGATTACCGTCTTACGGATTCGGCTTTACCAACGAGAACTTACAGTCGCTCAGCAAAATTGATCAGTCCACACAGTTGGATTGTGCCCCGCAACGTCAAAGAATGAAACGTTAATTGTTTATTAAGCAACCTTCAGACGGTGACCAGTCGACCAAGTCAGTCACGGCAAGGATGCTGGCCGATTGGGACTTGTGAATCACTAGGTGGGGTCCGTCAGCATCAGCAGGTTTGGTGTGGCCAAGGTTGGCGAGTGGTTGACGCGCCTCGCTGCAAACTAGACTGTTCGGTTGGTGTGTTAAATCTTGAACTCGTTACAGACATCTGGTCATCTGAAATCGCAGGCGCTACCATTGTTGGTCTACATTTTCTTCGGTATTCCCTTGAAGGGATAGCTATTACCTAATTTTGCGGAGTCACCAACACAATTATGTAATGAAATTAAACTGTTATTTTTTAAAGCGATTTTGACCTTACGCGCCAAGTAGTACTCTGCCATAAGAGTCAAACATATTTGAAATGCTTAAACTCTAAGCCTTGCTGTGTTGTAGCTTTTACGAAATATTTATGAATTGTTCAGGAGCCAAGCTTTGGACCACGTCAAGAAATCGACTTGCACCCAATTTTTATGGTAGAAGGAACGGATTTGTGCATTCATGTGGCATGAATGTGAGCTTGTTAAAATCTATTTCCAGTAAAAATGTCTTTGCTTATTTTCTTGGTTAGTTATTTTGAGGAGCTTCTGCTTGCGATTAATTGTGAAAAAGTCTGTGGTTTACAGAAGCTTCTCTGTTATTACTATAATAGTAATTCAATAAAGCTTATTTGATCCAGACAATTATAGCAAATGAAAGAGCCATAGGCTGCCTGCTGATAAATCAGTAGCCACAAATTTAACTTTAAAAGCGCTTGCTAGTTTTGAAACCTTTTGATTCTTGACCAAAAGCATTCGCAGAATCTGGTCTTTGTGCGGCCATGTACTTGCGGTACTTTTGACCAAAACACAGCATTTCGTATGCGTAATGGTATGTAATCGCTAATTATGCGGGTTCTATCCTGTTTTTATTACCGCCAATGGTACACACCAAGCCATATAGACACTTTTCTTGGCATTCCGTACTCTATTGGTTGTGGAAGATTTGACTACAACTAGACGCTAGTGTTTGTGTGGAGAAAAATACTGAACGGGATACACCCACTGCATTGTAGTCTACTTATGTGACTTGAATGGCAAACTGGTGAAACTAGTTTGGACGTTTGAACACTGGAAATAGAGGAATAGGTTGAACAAATAAATAGCTTGGAAACTGCGTGCTGCCCGCCCAATTTCTATCTGCTTTGACTACGGTCCCAGTGATTGCAGTGACTAAGGTTCACTTCAATGTGAGCCGCGGTCCACTTTGAAATTGCGCGTCGCAATCCAATCACACAACATGTATTCCAAAATTGACCCTCCAATTAAATAAATAGTTTATTTCTCGACCATGCGAGACACGGCCCAGGTTGTTGGTCCGATCAAATCGTACAATGGGATCCCAAATTTGGTCATTTGTTCAAGTAAATAGACCAATGAACGTGCGCTTCATCTGGCGAGGCATACGTCATTTAACTGATCAGTCTGTCCCATGAAAAGCACTGTATCAATCGCATGTTGGTTGTTAGTTCGCAAATATATTACAAAGTAGTAGTCTTGTGCGTCAATGACACGCTGACATATACTTAGCCTGCTGTGCAGTCTGTCGTCCAGCGAAGTGAGCTTCCGCGTATTGGAAAACGAAGTGCTGTAGGCGGAAGCGGCTTGTTCTAGAGCGTTTGTTGTGTTTCTCCAAGCAGAATGGTCAGTACACCAACGTTGTTTTATGGAGGCAAGGCGCCAATCGAACAGGTGTATTTTAAGATCTTTCAGCATTTAGTGCACGGGGATGGTCAGGTTAGAAAAATATAAATAAAAAAACAAAATAACATAAGTAAAATAAGATAAACGTACCGGTCCGCTTGTTACACTAACCAGATTGTCATATCGCTATTACCGTCATCCTATTACCAAGCGGCTGCCCCTGAATATTCCCTGTGTCCTTCATCCCTTAGTTGATAATTGATCTCACTTCACCCAACTGACTGACCCAAGTCTGATCCCAAAACAGCAGAAGCGCAGAGTCTGTGTTAGGCTAACTTCACTGGCATTGCAACTGGAAGTGTAACCTCCGTTCTCAGCACAACAGCTCCGCTTAGAAGGTGCACTTTTGTGGCACTCGTTACGCGAATGGATTGCGAGGCACAGTCTTAATGAGGACTGCGATTCGCAATGAGGTGAACTTTGTTCGATTCGCTAACTGGGATCGTAACCAAGGCAGATGGACATCGCGTGTTGCTCGCCCGAAACACTACGCCCTAAGACCAGTTTCAAAATGGAATGATCTCATCAGATAGAGGTGGCAGGCCCTCGAACCTGGGACTTTGGGATGTCAGTCCAACTCCCTAGCCCCAAGCCACCGAGTGGTGACGGACAACGCTTGCGCATCGAAATGCATTCACAAAATATGACCCATCAGTCACTCAGTAACCGTTATGACAGGCATTGCCCGCTCGACGCGACTCGGTGGCTAAAGAGGCAGAGCTTTCGGCTGAGGTCTCAATCGTGCACGGTTTGTGAGTTTGTTACCTCCGCCAGACGAGAGCAAACAAATTCGATACTGGTCGTGGAGCGCAGTGTTTAAGGGTGGGTAACACCCGATACTTCACGTACTCAGGGTCCGCTGCACGTGGTGCCAACCAAACAGAAAAGTCAAATTCTAAGCCGTACGGCACCGCCTACCAACTGGATAAAATCCAGCATAATTGCATGGATTGGATAATCACGTGTGATGAATCATTTCAACGCAGCTGCGGAGCCAGTGGGCTTAGTAGTTCGGATCTCATCGGAACAATAATGGGAAGCCGAATTGGAAAGAAGCCACTACGCTGCGAGGAAACCTAACAAAAATGAGGAATCTGCATGAATTAAATGCTCGTTGCTGAAGCCATATAAACGTTTCGAAAAGAAGAAGCGATCCACTTGTTTTGTCATAGTGAGAATAAGAGGTGTGTTGACGCTACAACCCCAAGGACTGCTAGATGATGCCCCGGTGAATACGAACATTATGTTAAGTCACTGAAGCATGTCCCCTGAAGAAATGAAGAAATGTTAAGCTTCCGTCTTGAAACCTTGCAATTTTCCCCAAGAAAGTTGGTCTGGGGGGATTGTTAGACAAATCCAACTCATACGGGTGAACTTTGTGAAGCCAAGAGTGAACTGCTTTGAGCATCCTGAGCGGAAGCACGATGTACAACATCTGTGACATAGTGTTGGACTTCAAGCAATATTGTTTGCATGCACAAGAAGCTTAAGTACGCCACAACAATCCAAATGAAAACATCCAGAATTGCAAACGATTTAGGCACTTTGGATGATGATCCACTTTGCACCTAAGAAGCTTTTAACATACCAGGCTTTAAAATACTAAAGTTTCGATAAATAGGTTTCTCGGAGTATCACATGTGCAAAGCGGTTGCATTGTAGTTCAGTAGGGTATTTCTAGTGGGACATGTAACGATTTACATTCGTTCCGTCCAGTTTTATACTCATCAATATTTACTTCTAAGACTGAAATTGCATAAATCATAAACGAAAGGAGTAGTCCATGTTTGAATATTACGCAGTACAATAAAACATCATTGCATAAAGGCTTGCGAATATCAATGACGGAAACCTGTAGCTTTTTGCAACTATCTTCGTTCACCTTGAATGGTATCGTCTTGAGACATCTACCGAACTTCCCATACATCATTTTTACGTCCAAATTGCCATTACTTGACGGTTGATAACAAAATTCCAAGATGAAGATGATACCGTGAGCATTTGTTGCTAACGCGCAATCGTGTCTAAATTTTCTTCGAAGACATAACTAGGTAACGTGGTGCATGAGGTCTTTTGAATTGAAGTAGATCGTCGCTTTTTCGCGCACATTTTACTGTACTTAGATAGTCGTTCTCTTGATGAAGAACAGGAAGCTTTTGTAGATATTCGAGAATGTGAACATAATCTTAGCGAGAATCGCTCGGAAATCACAGGATTTCATTCGTATACAAGGCAATATGGTAGACGGTCCTACATTGTTTAAGGGTCAAAAGAAGAAGCCACGTTCTGATACAGGTAGGGTTGTAACCCCGACGTGAGCCATCTTCAGTTTAATCTTAGCTGTACCATTAAAATACATTTGCTTCAATTCTTTTGTCTGAATTCATTGATGGTATCAGCTCGATTCAACCAGAGATAGGTCTGCGTGCTGGAATGCTGGTGTTTTCAATATACACTAATTTTCTGTGCCAACCACACACTGTTTTGCTTGATGCCAAGGCGATCATTTTTGTCATTCTCAAAACTGCTGAATACTGAATACTGTTTCGAAGCAGCGAGTAGATCTTTCTCTGTGTAGCTGCATCTTTCGTTGCTCTTGGACATATACTCGTTATGTTCTGTTCCGCTCCATTTCTTTTTCGTCTGCAAAGTGTTTGTCAAGGAGCTTCTTAAATTCCGACACTGAGTTCGCCTCTACTATGTGCTGCGGTAAGTCGTTCCATACATTCACCACTCTGCTTTCGAAACATAGTTGGTGAGCGACCCGCTTCAACTTCGGTACGATAAGTTTGTACCGGTGTCCTCGCGTGCAGCTTGGAGTGCGCAGATGAAGCAGTTGTCTCAACATGGGGTAATCACTCAGATGTAATATCCGGTGCGTCATGATGAGGTCAACCCTCAGCCGAAGATAAGCTAGGGTGTACAGCCCTAGTTTCTTACATCGGTCTTTGTATGGCACACCTCGTAAGTTGGGAATCAGCCTGGTGGCTACATGCTGCACTCGCTCAAGCTTTTCTACCTCGCCCCGGGTGATGGGACAATACGCGGGAGAGCCGTACTCTAGCATTGGTCGTATTATCGAGACGAAGAGGAGAGTGGCAATCTCTTCGGACCAAGTGCCGAAGCTGCACCTGAGGGCCCAAAGCATCCGAAGGCTGTTTTGGTACAGCCTATTCGTGTTGTCAATGGACTTTAAGTAGCAGCGTGAGAGTACACCGAGGTCGCGCACGAAAGGAGCGGGATGCAACGGTTGACCAGCCACTGTGTAGGTTCGGCTGTGCTCACACTTACCTAGCTTCATGAACTGCGACTTGACCGGGTTGATCGGAAGGTTGACCTCTGCAGACCACGTGGAGAGGCGGTCGAGGTCCTGCTGAAGTAAATCACAACCATTGAGTGTGCGGAAAGATTTTTGGTTAGGTAAATGGAACAAGGAAGTTCATTAAAACTAAACATAAAACGTACTGTCGGCTACCTTGAATTGCTCTCTGGGTACTCGGGACGCCAAATCTGTCTGGGAAACGACAGGCATTATGTGGCACTTCTTAAAAGTTGCCTGAATATTGCAGAAACGAGTAGTAAGTGGATGTAGGTAGAAATCCATGGAACAGAGCATTTGTATAAGCCAGCGGATGACCATAGTTGTATAAAATCAGCTGGAGGAAATGAGCCGTTTATTCATACAAAAATGACCAACTGACCTACTTCACGAAGTAGAGGGGTAGGGGAAAACAAGTGGGTATATTTCTTTAAAGGTGAGATAAGTTCCGGTTTGGGGTCCGATTGGCTGTGTATTGTTGCACATTGCAAAATGGGCCAGATAATATTTTCAGTTCACTAAAACATCTGCTCTCACCTACATGTTCGAATATGAGCTCAAGTTCATAAACAGTGAGATTCGTTTGCATTTCATTAATACAATTCTGGTTCAGCATGGATCAGGAATGTTCTGGTTAATGGAATGTGTAATAATGAACGACGTTAAAAGGCAATTTGGGCTGTTCAGGTCGAATTCCGTGAGCGCATTTTCAATCACACTTGGTATGGAAAGCAAATTTACAGACGAGAATTAAATGGAGACAAACGTTCGCCTGCCCTGGGTAGCAGCGGCCGGCTATCCGTCACAAAAGCGTACCTCATTGGGAAGAAATTTAAGTGCATGTTTCTTTAGACGTCTGTACGGATAATAAACACCTATCCAATACAAATGAATTTGCACGTATCGAATTAAGCAGATTTATCCTCTGAGCTTTGGGGTAATATGCTTGTTGCTCGGTTTGGGCGGGAACTACCAACTGGGTTTGGAGCTTCAGTCGACCTATTCTAATCCTTTACTATCTATGCTTATCATACTGCTAAAATGTAATTGTGATAGAGATACAGTGATTTTAATAGATGCAGAACATTTAGCGGAGAAATTGGTCTACTATTACGTCTCATGAAGAGCTAATACACCTTTAAATGGCAGCGAGAATCCATAATCACCATAACGCATTTTTACTCGTTCGGGTGTTGAGGATTGATAAATAAAACTAATGATTTGATTAATTGAACCGGGTGGTCTTCTGCTGTGGCGACGCGGCCCGCGCTACAACTGAATTGCCAATCGACTTGTGCTCAATAATACTGTGGCTGGAACAATATCATAGAGAGAAAGATTGTAACAGCTTGCTAGTTATCGGGTAACTCTTTGTCCCCGTGAAAATAGTGCACTACATGTTAGGTGACAATAATGCAAAGTGATGAAATGCGTTCTTACTAATTGCTAAGACATGGTACGCTGTAGATCTCACTACATTCCTTTGGATAGCCATACTGGGGAGTGACAGGGAGAGAGAATAATGTATTTAAGTTGGTCATGTGTGACATCGGTTCAAGACGTCAGCGAAAATCTCCCATGGGTTACCCTAGAGCAGTAGTCAGCAGACTGGCCTTAGCACGTCCAACTAGTAAAGTTGAGGACGTACTGATTCCTTATTTACGGCAAATCTACTTTAACCATGGACAATATAGAAGTTATCTAGGGTGCAAAAATTTGATCTTATATCGACTAACATTTTGCCCGTAAACTTGTTTGTCGTAAGTCAGATCAGTCTGTCGGGGGATTGGAGGACAGGTGTTGGCCTGGGAAATGCTGAAACCATTTGTTAGTCAAGAGAACATAAAACAAAGGGACCACTTACTTTAAAGTGGCTGCGTACTGTTTGTGCTGGACCTGTAAATTTTTGTGGTATGTTCTAAAAGCACCCCGTGGTCAAAACGGTCTCCGATTTTACAGACACACAAACTAGCTATACTAACGCACTCTAAAAGTGCCGAAGGTTCAGCTATCCCGGGTGGAGAGTGTGCAGTCAGTAAGCTAAGCGCAACAAAATTATAACGTTTGCATAAATGCCACAACCTATGGAAGTATTATCTGAGATATTGTGTGGTCCTAGGATATACCATGAATGAAATGAGAATCATTATTCTTATCAGCAATTTTTCGGGGAATGTTAGCAATCGTTTCATTGGGTAAAAGTGTCCAACCAAGCCACCGTCCGTGACTCTGTCCATTAGTGTCCTGAATTAATCTTTGTCTTCGCAGCGCCTTTGCAACTAACGAACAAAGGGCATAAAAATAAAGTGAGGCGTCATTCCATTCAAATGAAAGCTCTGGGGACGTGCAGCCGACAGGCTCAATTTCAAAAAGAGACACCGGAACCGAGTTCTGCACGAATACCGCTTCACGCATTGTTTCAACGTTAATTTAATTTTGGATGCCTACCTGGAGAGCACTGTGATGAATCAAAACATAGAAAAATTGAATTCGACTGATTAGTACACGGATAGTTAGTGAATCGATCTACCCAAACAAATCCAATCTGATATCGGATAATATTTTTCCTCCATGGAGACATTTTACAACCAACCTTTGTCAGGCAACCCCTCCCTTCCAGAAAGAGGTCCAAGGACCTTATTACCTTTCTGTATGAACGGATATTGCTCATTCCACCTGTACGACATGAGATCAGAAAACGAGACTTTCTTCGCACCATTGCATGATCCACACTAGGGAAGCAAACCGGCAATTGCCTACGGAGCATCGTAACTAATTCAGACGTGGAACAATCCATCTCTCCATGGCATGGGCGCGTCTGATGTGTTCTGAACCAGTGAGTTCTTCACTGTTTATCTGTTTAGCTGTCAGTTACTCAGCCCATAACCGGAAGATGTCAGTTATGGTCCTATAGGAGAAAAGTATTAATAAATCACCAAACACTAGAAATGGGCGCTACCGATTGTCAAAAATCTCAAACTGCCATCCAGTCTTATTGGAAGACATAGTGTCCCACAGACAAGATGTAGCAATGATGGGCTAACCGACACTAATAGCTGACTGAGATCAGGCAGTCAAGCGCCAAATGTAGAGGAATAGTGGCAAAAGAAGGCAACCTGAGTTTATAGGTCCCATCCCATATCTCTTAGCTACCCTGGTGAGGTCATTCGTAGCACGTTGGCACACAACGCGAAGTGTAAAAGGCGCATCTGAAGCGCTCAGGTTCGCCTTCTTAAATCCAGTCTATCATAATATTTGTTGTGACATGCTCGGTCAGCTATTATTCCACAGCGGTGCTGAACTCCCTGTGTTTTCGTAGCTTTTCGTTATAAAATCCGTTCCCATCTTTCAGATGAATTTCATTCCGGTGAACGTCGTCGATTTGCTCTATTCGGTTGAATAGTTTCATCCACCGGTTTGGTAAACCAGAACATAGTGAAGTACAACATCAATGAAGTTCCCATATCATAATGGACATGGTTTACTTTCCATGAGAAACTGTTTTACCGCTAATATCAACTAGTTTTCGACAGATCTACATATGGGATCAGCACATGTCAAGCGTTAGAGAGTTTGCGCCTCAATATGCTAGCGCTACTCAAATCAATCAACATGCACAGTCTGGAGCCGCTTTTTACTCTGAAAAGGTCCGCCACAAGCGATGTAGGATCACAGGAAACCGTTTCCATGTCGTTTTAGTAACGATCTATGCTGAACTCATCCAATACACTTCCGTTGGATCGATGGTACTAAAACATCGGACAGTGCATGTTATTGTACTTTCCAATTCGAATCGATGCTTCGGTCCGGAACATGAAAGTATTGATCCAGTAAAACCGATCCAGTGACCGAAATCAAGACGCTTGGCTCGATAGCACACTCGACTGAGACCATGGTGATGCCGGTGAGTAGTAAAGATAAGCCAGTAAATAGTTAAATCTCATCAGGCATCAGCTACTTGTGATAAGAAAACCGCGATTTAAGTTTAAGGGAATTACACCGAGTAAATATGTTGCACTGTAATGTTGACCAAATTTCATCTCGTCATGTGAGCGCACGTTTACCTTATTTACAATAGTCAGATAACAGCACTGCACTCGACGGTAATAGAATGTAAATGCAGCGTTGTTGACTTGTAAGATATAGAGACTACCGGTTGGCAAGTACTGCTTGCTTACCTAACCAGACAACCTCATCCAACTCGAAGTACAAGCCATCACTTAGCAATCTAATCGCACCTGCTTCAGAACCGAAGTGGGTTCGCCCCACCAAGCCATCGTTTTTCATCAGAAGTAGAACCCGCAAATGCACGTCAGTAAGGAATTCACCTTGCCACTCATACAGAGCTTGTCCTAGTCCCGAGACCTAGAGCAATTACCTGACCTAGCGCAGCCAAGGTAACATGCCTGTCCGTGAGGACAAATTGATTTACCAACAACAATTGCCTTTTAAATTTGCCAACGAAAAGCCCCTTTACAAGCATGTTAACACCATCTGGAAAGTGTAGCTCCGTATCCCCCACTAAACACGGCAGTCGAGTAGCACAGAGTGCAGAAGAGGTAGCCAACGCCCTACCAATGCAGTATGCTCCAACATTCCAACGAGAAGTTCGCCACTGTTACATACCTACATCCCTAGCCACAATTTTAACAAACACTGACATCAATTTTACTGACACATGTGTTGAAGAAACTGCTCGGTTTTCGCACCTACAGCTCTCCCGGAAACGATGATATTCACCCGAGGGCGCTGAACGCAGCAGCAATAATGCTGGCCAGGCCATTATCGCATTTCTTCCAAACGCGCTTGGGTAAATGGAACAATGGAACAATGGTTTATGACGGGTATAAAAGCAATGCTTGACAGGTCCCGTAGGATGATGAGAATTAACATCGTAAAATTAAAAAAACCGTATCGATGAAAGTACGTGTGAAATGCATGACTCACCAAGGGATTGGAGATGCACAGAAACAAGTAATCCAATAGGAATTTTAAGTGGATTCCGTCCACGTTCGTTGTTCACTAATACCATCATCCAATGGTCGCACGTTATATCACATAGTGCAATCGTGTCAGAGTTTCGTCAAGGCGTTTTTTGAAAAGGGATAGGGTGGGAGCGTTAATTACATGTTCTGGAAGGGCGTTCCAAGGTTGTGACACTCGGAGGGAGAAGAAATTGCGTCGACATTCCAGTCGACTGTACTGTGTGGTCAACTTAAACTGATGACCTCTTAGGGATGCGTTGTGACTACGTTTCAAAAGGGAATGACACGTGTGGTTGGGGGTTCTCAGTATCCGGTACACCAATATGAGATCGCCTCTCAAACGACGGTAACGTTCACTGTATAAGTTAAGAGTTTTCAGCCTGAGTGGGTAGGGAAGGCTGGAAAGACCTTTGACGTATTTTGTCGCTCTGCGTTGTGCAGTATCGAGTGCAGTGAGGTGGCACTTCTGCCATGGTTGCCACGCTTGAATAGCGTATTCTGTGTGCGGTCTAACAAAAGCGCTAAGCATTTTCGGAAAGATTGAGGCGTCAAACTTCCCAAACGCTCTACGCAGAAGGCCAAAGTGTTGGTTTGCTCTCTTGGAGGCCTTTTCGGTCTGCATTAAGCACCCAAGATCTTCTTGTACAAGCACGCCAAGATCGCACTCATGAGAGGTCCGCTGTAGAAACTGTACATACCAAGCGGAAGCATGACTTAATCTCTACAATTTATAAAAGCGGTAATCGCTCGAAACCCGACAACTATCGTCCAGTGGTCCTCGTCCCTAGGCTCTTAAAGGTGATGGAGGCAATCATCTAGAACGCCGCGATATCATGGCAGCCGAGCAACACGGTTTCCGCCAAAAACGTCCATGCATTACTAACCTACCGATTACACGCAATAGTTGGACGCAAGCTGTCGATAAAGCTAGAAAGACAGACGTCATTTATCTCGACTTCTTTAAAGCCTTCGACCGACTGAAACATCGCATTCAGCTTCAAAAGCTCGGAAGCTATGGAGCACGGATCCTGTCCTTTGGTGCATCAGGAATTTTCTGCATTATCGGCAACTGCATATCCAAGTTAGAATTGCGCTGTCTGATCCGATTCCTGTCGAATGTGGAGTTCCACAATGATCAGTTCTGGGGCCGCGTCTGTTTCTCGTGTTCATTAACTAGCTTACGCGTTTGATTACCATAGATTTCTTGCCGTTCGCTGATAATGTTAAGGTGTTGCTTATGGGTGGTCACTTCACAACCTGCTCCAGTTCAATTCGGGGAAGTGTGAGGTTGTTCACATTCGCTACCAGCCGAACAATGCATACAAGCATGGAGACTACGCCCTGCAAGAAGTCACTCAGGAGCGCGACCTTCAGTTACTAGTCCAGGCTGATCTAGGCTGCTCAGAAAAATCTGAGAAGTTGTCACATACTGGGAACCTACACATTGGCATTTTGCGGACGGCATTTGGGCGGTTCGATCGTTCTGTCTGTTCGCAGTTGCCTAACACTTACTTGCGTCTTCATGTGAAGAACGTAATCCAGGGCTGGCAGCCCTGGAACAAGCGAGACCTGGCAGCCGTCGAGACTCCACAGCGGCGAGCCACGAAGTACATCAAAGGGTTCAATCTTCTTTATCAACTTAGACTGAGAACCCTAAAACCATACCGTGGCCGGTACCGGCGCCTTCGTGGCGACCTTATTATGGCCTACCAGATTCTAAGGAAACCCAACCACGTCTTCCGCCACCTAGTACAATTGAGCCACAAAAAGAATTTGAAAGGTCACCAGTTGGATTTAGCTACGCAATAAAGTCGGCTAGAATGTCAACGGAACATATACTCGCTTCTTGTGTGTCAGCTTTGGAACGACCTCCCAAATCACCTTGTTTCCACCCCCACTTTATCTGTGTTTAAAAAGACACGACGTTGTCCTAAGCCACTTACAATAAGAGATATAGACTGTGTGTCTAGACAGATGATGCCATGCGACGAAAGTTGCACAACCAAAATTAACCTATACAAATGAGTTTGGCCCTTTCTGCATGCCTTTGTTTGCATACTGTGGTTAGTCTACCAAAAAGATTTGCACTTGATCACTGTTTTCTGTTCACCAGGTTGTGGTTTTCATTCTGGCCGTCGTACGGACTTGCCGAGCATCCACTTTTTTACAGAGGAGTAGTAGATGGAGTTGAATGGTATAGGTAGAAATGAGTCATATCTAGACTCACTCAGACAGCCAGCACACGCCCAGAACAGCACTGTACGCGGCTTCCATGCTTTCGGGAATCGTCAACAGTGCGCATTCCATCGGACCCTGGTAGGGCTCGAACCCGCAACTCGACTGTTTCCAGTCCGTGGTTGAGATTACTGAGCTACGGGGGACGGAAACGATCATCGTGAATAAGTTACTAGATGTGATATAGCGCCGCTTACTATCCACTGACTTGCACGTTACTACCGTTCAGAGGACAGGGTAGTCCCCTCACGCTGACCAAACTACTTATAATGTCATAGGTTAATTGGCGGATTAAGTTTGGTAAGCTCGTCACTTGGTATGGGGGCTACCCTGTCCTCTGCACGGTAGTAACGTGTAAGTCAGTGGATAGTGAGCGGCGCTATATCACATTTAATAACTTATTCACGATAGTCCTTCCATTCCGCCGTAGCACAGTGGTTTCAACCACAGACTGGAAACAGTCGAGTTGCGGGTTCGAGCCCTACCAGGGTCCGATTGAATGCGCACTGCTGACGATTCCCGAAAAGATGAAACGCTCCTACAGTGCATTTCTAGGCGTGTGATGGCTGCTTGAGTGAGTCTAGATGTGACGAATATTTGTCTATCCTCTTTTTTGTTCTTAGTATTCCATTGTTATACCGTTGTTAAACTGAGTTGATTGCACAGCAGGCGTCATAGGCATTTTTCATGGCACCTTTATTACCATCCCAGTCAGCTTTCGGATCACCAAACTTGAAAAGTGGTGGAGCAATTTGTCATGGTATTGTCAAACTGTAGATTGCTAGTTTGAGTCAGAAAAAAGACGCTTAGGAGATAGGCGCTCCTTTGAGGCGGGAACAGTGAGCGCCAAGCATGTGCGCATTACAGCATGGTCGGAATCTAGGCACTTGCTCCAAATTGACCGATGGGCATGGACTAATGTGTCAGCTATAGCAGATCGCAGTACAGTCAATTTGGGTCAGGTCACTGAGGAATTCGTTGGGGGTCAGAAGACAAGGTGTAAACGTTTGTGCTGGAAAGTAGTGCTCCTAATGTAAATGTTGTGGTCCTCATGAAGTTGTAAGCATTGGTCTTTATTTGTCTGTTCTGTGTGCATCAATCACAAAGCGCTCACCAAGTGATTTTCAGAGTCTCAAAGGCCACGCACTTGGGCTTTTATGTCACCAACAGTAATCACGATGCCGCCATACTTCGCCATGTGGAGAACAGAAGAAAGATGGCGATAGAAATCATCTTTGCTACCCTCCGATCTGCATCCCGAGACGTAAAAGGCACGTTGTATTCAGACGGTGCTTATTGGCTCCAGTAGAGGCTCGAAGTCAAATAGCACAGAAGCGGCTGTTCACCGGCGTCCACATGCGTAGATTGCTTTCAGCATGTTTACTGAGGGCGATATAAACACCATACATACCTTGAGCCATTGGCTCAGTATCTCCAGAGACTTGAAGTGTAGTTATTGTTGTCAGATTCAGAGCCATGGAGTCGAAGATTCATCACAACGCTAGTAGCTTGTATGCGTGTTTCGGAGACAAAACCCACATTAATGGCAAGAAGGTAAAAAGTGAGAGTTAGTGCTCTCTGGTGACCGATCTGACCTAAAGTGCGGTGGTTACCTGATCTAATGTGCAACGAAAATCTGCGCTAGATAGCAGAGCTACTTGTATCATTGGCAGAAGCTGGAAGGTCCGCGGCAATCACTTGCTCAATAGACCTGAAAGAAGTGAGTTGAGAGGGGAGAAAAACTAGATGAAGTATTGTCGGCATGGCCGAAAAGACAGATGAGAATCTCCGGCTGCCCATTCCGAGAGTGCAGTTTTGTTCGAGTTGTTCTAGCTCTAGCCTTTGACTCAAAAGTCGAACCCACAAGGCAGTTGGGGTTATGGAAATACACTTGAGGGACTCCACCTAGAGCGTTTGGCCCAATAGCCCGACAAACAAGACAATGAGGAGCAAGTCCAACTCTGCAATGCGATTGCAGAGACCCACTGGGACCTACCTGAGACCTGTCACAAACAGCCTTTGCAAATTTAGAACAGGTCACATATGTTTTACGACCATATTATCTTGCGTACCTGCGAGCACGGCCATCGGCAGGTGATAGTTGCTTGGTTTGCACCAATTTGACCAAGGGCTGCCTGGCTTGCGGCTGGCAGTAGCACACCATTGAGCACCGGAAGGTGTCCATCCGTCGTCAGATAAAATGCGTGGTGCTCGTGCTCCATGCTAATCGAGCTGTGAGCTCATAACCAGTGGACTTGAGGTCTCCCATGACTAACTTTTAAAGAAAGAGTGCCATCGAGCTCTACATAACCGAAGAGGATTGGATTGTGAGACTGATTTAGTCTGACACCTAAGCATTGACCTGACTGGTATGAATGGCTCTAAAGGCATTTGGATAGTGGAACCCAACATAGCTCAGTAGGGCAAGGGGGTACGTAAGTTATCGAACCACGTTAAAGTTTCATCTCGTTGCGATGACCAGATTAGCTTAGGTTGGAGGTTATTATGAAGCAGTTAATTTAAATTGTTTGCGGCATGATGGTTGACTCGTAGCTCTCTGGAACTATGCACCTCTGTTACTGGTGACTCAGCTGGAATGTCTCTGTTGCATGTTTTTGTTGCTTTTTTTATGCATTGTGGCAAAATATCTAAGGTTTTTTCCACCTATAGCTAACGGGTATAATGATGCTAATGATGATGCTGATGATGATGACGAACATTGAACAGTGAAGTTGTAAGGGTTAAGGAGCAATACTTTATGTTTCCCGTTGTGTGGTTTTGCAAAGATATAAAAAAATAAAATAACAGTGGGTTATTTACGTTTGAAAGCGGGACTTATGGTTTGTTTTGCTGTAGTCCTGCGATCCGTATATTTTCACAGCACAAATACGGTACAGCAAATAAATCCAAGTATATTCCAGGACTGGAATGGAGATGTAGTATTAGGTAACAAAGTGTAGCTGATTAAGTAAGTGATTTTGCAGAAATGACCGTTCTGGAAAAGCATTACACGGGTGACACACGCGGAGGGAAAAGAAAATCCTGAGGCAATCCAAGAAGCTGTACTGTTCTACCAGTTTTAGTGAGTAACATCTCAAGTTAGTATTACTATTGTGTTGCAGTAAAGAGCGGCACACATGATGTGGATCGTGCAGAATTAAGTACACCGTTATCAAATCACCTCGTAAGCAGCCGTAACGTCCGCTGAATACCCCCAATCGTTCCAGCCTCTCCTCGTATGGAAGATGGTGCCTTCCAATAATGTACTTTCAGGCTCGATCTTGGGGCCGCTCCAGTGCATTAAAGTCATGTTTTATCCATGGGTGCCAGACTTGAATTGCATATTTGACATGAGGAGGAACGAACACACTAAGCATCCTGCGGCAAGTAGAGCGATCTATTTGTTCGAACGCCCGTTGTAACAAGCCCACCTGCTGGTCACCAGTTTTGGTGGCTTTCGCGGATTGCTTGGAACAACGCAAACAACCTGAACCAGTACGCCAAATCACGTTCCGTGGTAGCTCGCTGCAGCAATGCGTTCCGAGCATGTAACAGCGGTTGCTCTTGTATCGTATGGAGAGCATCTTGCATTTACTCACATTGAATTGCAGTGAATTTTGCATGGACCTACTGATGTACCGTGTTTAGATCAGTCTGAAGCAGTTGCTGATTAGTATTCCCCTGAATCTAGCGCCAACTCTTAACGTCATCATCAGGAAGTCAGATCTAACTACCTGTGTGAGGGCATAGATAAACACCAAAAACAATCGGGGACCTAGCACTGAGCCTTGGGGATCACTACATTCAACTTCTATGGGGTCAGAGATGGAACACCGAAATCTGACTACAAGTTGCCCCTGAGGGAGATAGTTGGTGATTCGGCTTAGAAGACAGTAACCGATCCCGTAACGCTGTGGCTTGGAAAGGAGTATACGATGATCTGGACAGTCGAATGCTTTCGAGAAAGCAAGGTAGATCACAGCAAATTGCTCTCTAGCATCAGCTGACTGGGGCGGCTACTACGTGCTATTAGCAAATTCGTCGTACACGATCAATTTCTACGGAAGCCGTGCAGCTCAGAAATAATAATTTTAGCGGCTTACAAATAGCCCGCCATCGCATCGGCTATGGTGGTTTCTATCACCTTGGACAGTTTAGGGAGAAGGGAAACCGGGATGTACATTTTAGCCTCGGTTCTGCATCCAGCTTTGTGAATGGGTGTTATTATTCCAAGCTTCCACTTGGCAGGAACTTGTTTCTGGTCCAAGAAGGGCTGGAAGAACTGAGCCATTGGCTCTACAAGTTGACTTGCTGCTGCTCCTAGTGCCACTGGGCAAATAGTATCGACATACGGGATTTGTGCTTACGTAGAGTGGTCTGTTTCTGTAAGACAGCTTCGGAGGTAAAGGAGATGTGAGTGAGCCCCGGCGGCGGGGCGCTAAAAGTTGGAAGATCTCCTGAGGGTAATACCTTCTGGAAGGTGGGGGCATGTTGCACCTGCAGCAAGTTTGCTGCTTCCGTAGCCGTTCGCGTTGGACCATCAGCCGTCATGAGCGGCGGAACTCCCTGCCATCCCTTCCGTAGACTATTGAGGTGCCCATACAGCAGTTTGTGATTGGCACTGAAGGATTATGCCATGTTCTGCTGATGCACGTCTTCGTCCTCTCTGAGTGCTTGGGTGCAGTGGTTCCGTTGGGCTACGTGGTTCTCCCAGTTTTCTGGTTTTGAGGATAAGTTATACTCTCGCCAAGCTGCTTTGCATATTGCCAGCTATTTTGGAGTTTTGCTCCTTACGTATTAATTGTTTCAGACCGCTTGTAAACTTTTGCCTCTGAAGCATCCGTAACCGGCGGATTGAATTTCTTGACGAACTCCAACCAGGTGACATCCGGGGGGCCTTCGGCGAAGTACGACCAGGTTGTGGCACTGACGAGATGGGCTAACCGGCCGTAGCACATGGCGGTTCGCGCCGTCCCATAGTCCGCATCTCGGTATTCTGCATAGCAGATGAAGTTGAAACTAACACCTTCATGATCACAGCAACCTAACGGGCAATCTACAACCAGCGCATCCATCATATGTTCTTCGTTCGCGAGCACGAGATCAAGCACAGATGACCTATTATCTGTTCTGAACCGAGTGGACGAAGTGCCATGGTTACCAAGCGGAGTACTGGCTAAATCTCCCGCAGATCGGCTTTAAGTTGTTCTCCGCTCGTGGCAGGGGTTTATAAGCAATGCTCATTGAAAGCACCCATGGTCAAGACGTGAGTGTACCCTTCTTTTAGAGTTCGCTTTAGGGCTGTTGCAATTTGGTAGTCCGTTTCAGATGTCGTGTTAGGGGACGGTACACCAAGGCTATAGGGCGTTTCTCTGTCACTTAAGTGCAGGCGGCACCAAAGCGAATCAGGAACCAGCGGATATGAATCCTCCATGATCTCGCACGGTAATACAGAATTATGCCTCCACCTTTTGTCAGTCGGTTGTTCCGAATGAGTGACATGCCAGGTAGAGAAATCACAGCGTCTGTCATTTCAGTGTGTAACTGCGTCTCTGTGATGCCGAGGATTTTATATTACTGGGTAACCTGGCCACGTTTTATTATGGCCAGCTTCTTGAAGAGTCTCTGAGCAATCGGGTACAAGCAGGCTAGTTTCTCAGTCTCTAGTAGACCATAGGGGTCAAGGAAGTCAGGTGTGTGGGAGTGCTGACCGATGCGAGGTCGGTGATGATGATGACGAAGAGGAGAAGGCGGATGATGGAAACTCTCGTTGTGTGATTCGGTTGTGACGCGTAAGCTCAATGTGTACGGCGATTCACAATGAAATGAATCTTAGTCCCACCGATAAATGGGACAGTAACTGTTGGAACAGATGAATATTGGATGTGCGCTCCCAAAAACACTGCGTTGCACGTCGTGACTCGGTGGCTAAAAGGGTAGGGGGCCCAATGAACATCCCAATAGTTCAGGTTTCGATGCCTGCTATCTCGAGCTGATGGGAGCAAACCAAATTTAAAACGCGTGGTGGAGTGAAATGCTTCTGGGCGGTCAAAAACCAATTTCCATACACTTTGACTACGGTTCTTGAGGTAGAGCTTCCAAGGTTCCTAGAGGGGTAGAGGTTCCAACTAATAATAATGATAGGTATATTTCTCAGAAAGGTGAGACACGTTCCAGAGACCCTGGACCGATCATTATGTACAAGTTTTCTCTGAAACTGAAATTGTTTATCGGATGCGAGGAGATTCGTATTGAGTGGGATTGGATTCAAGTTGTAGGATATTCTTATGCAGATCCAAATTTCTTCGGTAGCAAGTATCTCATCGTACCGTTGAACGAGTTGTGGTCCGGATCAACGTAAATAGAAGGGAAATAGCAAGTATTAGTAAGTATTAGTGCGATGGAGGCCGAAAACTTCCTAGGGAATTAGTACATGTGTGGAATCGAGAATAATATAGTGTGGGGAGGGTCTCGCAACCAAATTTCTGGACTCAGCATAAGGAACAGCAGTATAGGTCTGGCTAACAGGGAAAAAATAAGTCCACATTACTGCACAGTGAAAAAGGGAAATATTTAAGCAACTACCTTATTATTGTATTGCAGATGTTGTTTACAATTAGGAGGCGCAATACGGATTTCGGATTACTTAAGATGTGTGGGTTGTGGGCTGTGAACAAGAATGCCGAACCTTTAGTAGTTTGGCTAACTGCGCTAGGAGTTTGATTATGCAGGGAATTGGTCCAACAGAACGCCAGTGATATGTTTACGAGGTTACAGTAGTCCTGAGTGGCAAACATATCGATGTTGACAATGTGTCGGTTGATTCACCAGCAAGATTTGGTCAAGTGAAAACCGAAGCTAAGTGTTGGGGAGCAAGGTGGGTTGAAGATGTAAAGAAAGGATCCGGGTGCTTTACGTACCATAGCGTCAGTGCTTTCACAAACGAATAGTAGGTGTGCCAGCGGGTGAAACGGAAGTGAAGTTACGATTGGAGAGATAGTTAACCGGATTTGGGAGTCCAGCTAACCAAGTTGCCAGTGATCCAACTGACACATGGTTGCAGTGGAGCCAAGTAAAATCAAGGGGAAGTATAGTGAGCCAAGATGGGATGAAGAGGATAACAGAAGCCTGGACCTCCAACCCATCGATGTATCAGTGGAGCCATTAATCAGCGGTGAGCTTTCGGGCAGGCAGATCCGGAGTGGGCAATAAAAGAGAAGGGTAAGCAGGGAATCAACGGGTATTTGTTGATCTGACTGATACAGTCATTTGCAACTTTCAGTTATATGTTGTCTGGACCTTGTTCATACGTTTGTTGAATAGTTGTAGGGCAGCGTAGGAGCATAATCACATCCCAATGGTCTCACGCTCGCTGCCTACTGCCTTCATCTGATGAGATCAATTATATTCGAAAGCAGTCTTGGAGTGCAGTATTTTCGGTCAGGCAACAAACGATGTATTGAAATTTGCGCTAAGAGACTGTCTGGTTTACTCAAATTGGTGTCTTAAACATCGCCCTAATACCCCAATTATACAGGCACTCAACGCTTGGGTCTTAGATATACAACTGGTTTTAAATGGGTCCCATTAATTTAAGTATTTGGCTCGGTTTACTTCCCTGCAGAACTCAATACTTTCGAGCTATGCGAACATATCCGGAGTCCAACTTCTTTCGCAATGTACTGTAGACACTGATTGACAAATCCAATCTTGTTCCCCAATACAAAAGAAAAATGATTGGGGACATGGGACTTGAAAGAAATACAACGAGTGCTATTTCGTCAAATCACAACAACGATAGAAAAATGTTTCTTTCACAAAAATGAGTAGAACAGCTTCATAATAAAGGAGCATGGAATTGAACCTACACCATAAAGCAGACGATTTACCACATTCTAATAGCCGACTATCAACCATCAATAAGATACAGTACAAATTGCAACAACACTTGCTGTATCACTAAGCATCCACCAAAACTCACGGACACGGATCGTCACTGTGCCATCCGACACGCTTTGAGCATGTTAGTAAAAGATTTTTGAAAC
Organism: Dicrocoelium dendriticum; assembly: GCA_944474145.2. NCBI lineage: Eukaryota > Metazoa > Platyhelminthes > Trematoda > Plagiorchiida > Dicrocoeliidae > Dicrocoelium > Dicrocoelium dendriticum. Next base: position 22,825,121 of record OX104068.1, on the reverse strand, counting down.
TACCGGAGAAATATTCTTGTTTCTGAATACACAACCGGGAGTCTCACTAGGTGTTTATTCATTGCGTTTTCAGTAATGACTTGAGCTGAAACTGCCACACCAAGTTGTAAATAAAACAAACGACCTTAGGAATATATGAAATCTACCATGATGACTAATGGGAAATCACTTTCACCCCATTTGCCTTGAACCCGTGGCGTCCGAATAGTAGAATGACCTAGTGCTACTTCTAATGTATTAAATGTACACTAGGTGCTCTACAATATGATGAGTGGCTGATAATCAGAGACATCGAAAATGTACGATAGTGCTGCTGTTTACCAAAACACAATGAAATGGTTACCGAGATCATTAGCAACAATGTCGTAAGGGTTAAAGTTTATGTAACGAGGAGATATACTAATGGCAAAAGCACAAAAAACAGAATAAGAAATTGAACTAGTAGGTTTTCGTTTGTTTTCCGAGCTAAGCACTTGTGCTGCAAACGTTTCGTCACCAGCCGAGGTGACATCCTTAGTGTCTCACTGCTTAGTGTACAGCTTGTTGAGTGCATTATCGGCTCTTGATCGATGGGCAAGTAACGTTTGCAATTACCCTCTTCACTTTTGAGCATTTGACCTTCGATGATTTGTTGTTCGGTCGCCGTTGCTTCCTGGCTTATGTTAGGATTTCTGACCCGTTCACTTTCTTTCTTGCCAAACGGTTGGTACACAGGGTTTAGGTCTATGCGCAGGTTTATGGAGTGTTCTGCATACGGACCCTAGTTCGTAGGATTGAGTCCCGCTGCAATACAGAGGAAGCAAAGCGAGTGCAAGAGAAACATCTGTTTACATAATTCATGCGTAATGGATACCCGCGCAGTTTCATCCGAAGACACTTGAACTGCAGGGCTGAAAATACCACGCCTGAACCAATAGCGAATAAACGGATCGCTTTGTCTTATAAATAAAAAAAGTCAAGAATGTATAAGAAATGACGGCCAGGTTTCTCAAACCGTATCATCTGATGGTTGTCCACATAGCAACCGCCAAACTTAAGGCGAGCTTGTCTACACCGAAAGATAAATTGTAGGTACACGAACGCAGTAATGTTGTTTACGGGATGCAAAGCAAACACTGCGAGAAGAACTATGTGGGTCAAACAGGGAGGAAATTGGTTACAAGAATGCAAGAGCACAAGCGAGCATGCCGTAACCATTACGCATCATCTCTGGTCTCGGCACATGTTGATGCGGAGGAGCACCGGTTTGATTGAGACAGAATCAAAATCCTCGCGCGGGGAGAAATGAGATAAAGCAGGGAATTCCTTGAAGCATGGTTTACTACAGAACATTCCATAAACCTGTGCGTAGACCTAGACCTGGCGTAACAACCGTTGAGAAAGAAAGCAAGTGAACGGGTCAGAAGTACTAACATAAGGCAAAAAACAACAGCGGCCAAACAACAAACCATCGAAGGTCACATGATAAGAAGCGAAGAGGCCAATTTCAAACGTCACTTGCCCATCGATCAAGAGCCGACGACGCACTCAACGAGCTGTACGCTAAGCAGTGAGACACTGAGGATGTCACCTCGGCTGGTGACGAAACCTCTGCAGCACAAGTGCTCAGCTCGGAGAACAAACGAAAACCAAAACAGTCAACCCGAGCTACAAGTATTCCGATTTATCGCACAGTGGACTAGTAATTCATTTTCAGCTCTTTGTCCTTTACGCCGAGAAAACATTTGAACGACATTTATTTGGATTTGTTTTGTACTTATAGCCTTAGTTAACTTCGGTATCAGCACCGAATGCCAACTGTGTCCAGGCAATGCAGCAGAGATGCGCGGTGAAATTGAGGTGCCAAAACGAAAAAATGTGATTAAACACAATAAGTTTACTTCGCAAATGCTATAAGATCTTGGTTGACTTGAACGCTCCGTTCGGCGATATCGACTACTACAAAGTTTTCTGCAGACGGGTGGTAGTCGACCGTAGCCGTCGTGCCTAAAACAACCGCAAGGAGGTGTCAGAAATGGATAGGAGCTATCAAACGTTTCACAAGCGTTTTATTACTGAAGATCGCAGGAGTGCGACAAAGCGGATTCTATAAAAGGTGTGCATGATTCCAGTCGCATTTGCTTCCCATTTTCCAAGTGCAGGTGACCGTTGCGGTATTGAACGGACAAGCCACGTGTCCTACCTATCAACGAAAAGGCACTAGATGCGGTGGATCCGCTCAATTACAGTAACTTCCAGTACGCCTTATGTTCCACCAATGCGTTGAAGTCACGTGTAATATTAGTAAACTCTTCATTCATCTAAGTGGACGACGGGACGCCAACATATCCGTAAAAGCAGAGCGCAGAACGTTATGATAAGCCAAGCGCTGTTGTGTAAGAAACATGGCCATTTCACACTAATGACGTCATGGAAATGCGCATCTTTTATTACCGATGCTTAACTAGTGTTGAACATCATGGGAGCACCATGGGAGAATTACTGCCGTGTGTCTAACATTTTCCGGATGTAAAGCTTCTGGTACTGTAAACGGTTGTCTAACAGAATTGATCCTCACTCTTTTACCTGGTAATATCCTCTATCTGCACATTGACCGTTTTCCTCCTAATGCGTTATGTCATAGTTTCACCTAGTTTTATCCAAGCTAGGAAGTCGCCTGTCGATGATGTGATGCAATGATGTTAGGAACTAGATCGAAAGATTCGCTTACGCCAGTTCTTGCCGTCTTTGCGAATAAGGCCTCGAGATGAGTCTCATCAATGGTTGGAAACCTTAGCTGACATGAGGATGCCGCGAATTAAGTGGTGCTGCTACACCCGGTTACTTCACCTCAATTAGGTTGACGTTTTCATAACCCCCATACCTTCATAACCTGGTTGCGTTCTACCGCATCGCTGTCCCACTGACGCAGACGATGATAGACGCATGAACCGAACTGAGGGTCCGGATCATAGTCGTTTACATAGACCGGACTGCACAAATTGATCCCGACGCAAATGCAGAGCATTTGTCATATTTGGCTTCGTTGGCTTGATGGCCACCATGAGAGTTATACTCTATACTTCACATAGACAGAAGAATGTTCAAAATAAACCGTATTGACAACACTGGTTACCTGCTTAGTACTAGTTGCTCACCGAGTGGGTCTGTGTACTACGCAACTTTTCGTTACCAGTCTACATGCCGATGGGCAATGGAGGAAAGAATTTACCTGGTACAATTGCCAAAGTTGGGAATGGTCGCATGTGATGGGAGTAGCTAATCGGAAAGAACCTGCTGGGTCAGAGAGACAAAGTAAGTAACCAATCAGTCGCAGTGGGCACAAACTCTTATCCTTCGCACTAGGCAATCTTCCGTTTATACGATTGCGCTTTTTTTTGAAAACGTAGGACCATATTTCAATCTATTTGCTGATGCTTTAGCTTGGGTGAATGAGCGGAAATGATTTCCTTCGTCCGTTGCATGATAACGGTGCCCTGTCTACGGATACGGCCCAAAATATAGGAAAGGAGGAAGAGAGTCCCGTATACTCTCTTGTTTATTGATTAACATTGGCGATTTTTGTGACATGCTGTGGCTATTCAAATGTGTGCCTCTTTAGGTTTCGAGAAGATCCATTCAGCGAGCAATAAAATCTTTCAGAGAGGTAAAAAAGTGGATCTATGACCATTGGGAAGTTTGAGTGCACATCCGATGGCCTATTGGCTGAAGATGCCACAGGGCCGGAGACAGTCGTCAGGAAATTAGATGACTTTTGCAGGACCACACACATGGTACATCATGTTTTCCGTTGTTCCCAAAGAGCTGACAGGCCATTGTGTTACTGGGATCTTACCTTAATCGTTCCAGTAAGTTCCGCAGCCACACGAAGGTTATTCTTAACTTATGCAGTATTCTGCTTATAATAAATAATAAGCATCACAAGCAAGTGCCCTTGTTACCGTGTGATTTATGCATCATCAAATAATGTGTTTCTGTAAGCAACAATGTTTAAGCCAAATTTCATGCTTGACAAATGGGAGTATCAACGAATAAAAGCAAAAGGTTGGATAGCATTATACTAAGACCTATCACCGTGAGGCAAGATATTTACGAGTTTTGGGCCACTCAGCACTGCGGTCCGCGAACTTTGTCAGACATGGGAGTTTATGTGTTAAACTTGTAGGACGCTGAATCCTCCGCCGAGCATCCGTATCAACGCTTTGATTTATTGCGAACTAGCACACATTGCAACATATTTACAGAACTCGTTGAGGAAGCCACCTAGGCGTTTTTAGATGACGGTTCCACTTATAACCTCTGGCTGAAGTTTGCTAGCAACCTCAGCAATCTAGTCACATCTGCTTTCAGAAACCAGGTCACTAGTTTCTAAAAAATCTTTTTCTGCATTCGGACTACAACCAGAAAGTGTATGGCGATAAGAGATAAAGTGTGGCATGTCTGCAGACCTAACCATACTCCTGACAACAGGAGCAACTAGTTGGTGCAGTGTAATCACTGCACCACACTTGTTCTTTGAGATAAGTTGACACACCGACAGTGCTTAGCAAAATAGTATTGTGTTAGCAATGAACTACTGTATTAATCTGTAAACAGCCTTCGGAAAGTGGACAGTGGCATTCCCACTCTTATCTCAGTAGAGAGGTAGTCAAAGCGCTGAGGATGCAGTGAACGCCGTACGATCACAATATGCGCCAACATTTTGAAGCGACATCAGTTCGACACACCTTGTAAGAATCCGCCTTGCAAGCGGAAATCGTTTTTGTTTCATCATAGCTAATACTAAGTGCATCCTTGCAGACAAACGAGACATCGTTCATCTTCACTATCTTTGCTGGAGGTTGCCTTTAGCGGGTTTCTTTCTGTGGCTAGGGGTTGTGTGGTGTGCACTGTGGGTGCGTCCATTCCTCACGCGCATACAATCGTGATGCTAAAGTACTCCATTCCTTTGAAGGTGGCATTACGACCTGCTGCTGGCTGGTTGTCGTTTCGCCTCCTGGCATTTCCACGTTACTGATAATTGGTGCAGTAGTGTCCACCTTCAGCCCACCACACTCCTCCCCTTTAAAACCTCTCGACCCAGCTGCCTTCAGTCGGAGTCTTTCTGACCGTCGGGGATGTGCACTTTGCGAAAGAGCTTCTTCCTCTAACTCGTGCCACTTCCTAAACTCAGTGGCACTCACTCGCTGTGAATTTTCTTGCCAAGCGATTGTATACACTGTACCTCGCCGGTTAAAAACCTAGTACGGCCGCTTCAAAGTCGCTAGGAGTTTCCTCTTCCTTGAGCCACATGTGAGAACGCGTGGATGGTCCCTGTATTTCACCATCGAACCGACCTGAAACTCGACCCTCGTCTCACTATTGTTGGTCTGGGACTTTTCCATCCCCCTCGCCTGAGTTACCTTCAGGTTACGGCTGGTTGCCGGCCTGTTGTCCTGTGCTTTTTTGAGAGATATTCGATAGTTGGACCACATCCGACCTTCTGGATCCACAGGTAGGCGAGGTGCTCGATTGTATATCAATTGGAATGAGGATTTCTTTTGGGAGGCCTGTTGGGATGCTGCATTGGGTCAGAAACAGCAGTGCCAAAGCTTCCTCCCAGTCTCCACCCTTTGCCACTAGCCATCCGTTAATCGTTCTATTGATACGCTCCATCAAATCATTTGTTTGCAGGTGGTACGCAGCTGTCCGTACTTTCCTGGTACTAAGTTACTCCAAGCTTTTCCGGAATTCCTCACTCTCGAAACACGAACCCTGGTCTGGTAATATGGCCTTTGGGATGACGTGATCCGTTATCAAATGTTTCAAGACGGCATAGGTAGTGGTGGTCGCCCGTTGATCCTGGATTACCATTGCTTCAATCCAACGCCCAAAGTGCTCTGTCATCATCAAGATATGTTGGTTGCTTGGCTTGCTCAGTGGAAATGGTACCATCACGCCCATCGTTCATAGTTCCCCAATTTCCGAAACCGGCTCCTCGGCAGCCAGTTTTCAAGAGCTGACATTGCTTGCACGAAAGAACGCATGTCTCAACGTCCTTCTTTATGCCAGGCCAGTAAGTGCGTTGCCTCAGCAGATAATGGATCCAGGCACAGCCGTCGTGTGCCATCTCGTGACAAGTAATCATCAGCTTCCGTCTAAGTTTCGTCGGAAAAGCAGAAACCGAAGTATTGCTACCTCTTGCATTCTACATCAGGTTTCCTGTCAAATTTACTTGTAACCTTTCAAGATTTCTCGCAAACTGTCCGAACCGCTTGTGTTGACTTTAGCTTGGGACTGATTGACTGGTTATTCGTGCAGTGAGCACTTTGTGCAAGCTTTAACCACTACGTTGCTCCGCTGCCAACTTTCCCGGATCTTGCTTCAATAGTATACCATTACGACCGAAATGAACATCCGTCAGGTTAACTAGGTTCATCATGTGTGATACAAAATCCGCAGTTCGGTTCCCCCTTTCCTGGCACGTGTTTTATCATGAAATGGTATTCCTGCAGGCGCAACGCCTATGGCGCTAGTATTCCACTAGGATCCTTGGCAGACTTAATCCATACCAAAGATTTGTGGTCCGTTTCGTAGTGAGATCGCCGACCTAGCAGATATGGCTGCCAATTCTCCAACGCCCAGACGATTGCGAGATGCTCCTTCTCTATGGCTGAGTATTTGAGTTCTGCTGGTAATAAATAAATAAATAAATTGTATATTCCTCGACTATGCGAGAAGCTGTTCTCTATAAGGAACAGATCAAATACTGGTACAACTTTTCCATGACATTTCATCAATACATTTTCAGAGATGAACATGGATGCAATTGCAAATTATGTTACACAGAGTAATCAGAATCGTTCTGCTATTTTTGCCTGCCACTGGATTCTTTACAATCACATGATAGATATTTGGGCCGAGAGAAAAAAAATGTAATGAAAGGGGCTGTTGTCCGAAATGTTATGTGTATGTATTTCAGAAATTTATTCAGGCACCATGGATACCGTTTTCGAATGCGTTATCTAGGGACTGTGATGTATACTCAATCGTCGCATACTGAAATCGTCGCGCTGACGCCGACATCGTTGGTATACGTGGCCACCGTGAACATATCTCCAGAAATGGTCAATTTTACGGTCAGCGCCTGTCTTCTCATTTCCTGCAGTATGCGATCAAATGCTTGTTAGGACTGCAATCCCAGTGAGTTTCTTATGCTGTTTCAGTAGCTGGTTAAAGTGTGAGGCCAAATTGTTAAATGCTTTGACGAATTTTCTGTAGTACCCAGCCCGGCCCAGGAACGTTCGGAGAGTGCACTTTGAGCTAGGAACTGGGCTGCTTTGAATCGGCAATATTTTTTCAGGCAGTGGCTCCAGATCACCTTGTCCCACTCTATGGCTCAATAAGGTGACACTAGTCTGGGATTTCGGTCTATTTATACGAAGTCTAGACTGCTGAATCTGCTCCAAGATTGCTTCGAGATGATCGCTGTGCGGCACCTCTCATAGGCGCCACACCACAATATCATCTCCATACACCGCCACGTTCTCCAAGCCGCTCAGGAAGCGCAGCATTAAACGTCGGAAGGTAAACAGGATTCCCGATACTCCAAAAGGCATTCTTGAAAATGGGTATTATTTCTCATCAACGATAAGCAGCTTTTGTTCTTAGTCTTGTTAGAGTGCCAGTTGTCATCATCCAGATCTCAGATCCAAAACTGTGCATTTCCTAGACTGTTGCCATGTAATAAAAATGTCAGCAACTGATGGCCTTAGAACGAAACGACTCGAGGAAATTTCGGAAGTCCACACAGAAATGATACTGCCTATTAGTCTACTTCACACAGACCAATGGCGGATTCTATGGGCTGTGCACCTCTTCAAGCGCATCCGCGTCCAGCATCTCCTGTACTTGCCTCTTCACCCCAGCCTCCAGATGGAGTGGTATACTTCGAGGTCCCTGGGGCCGATGCGTCTGGTGCGTTAGCGGGATGGTGTGATCAATCCAGTTGCAAAATCCAAAGAGTGGCGTCATGTGGAAGCAATATATGATACTTGCTGCTCAGGTCCGGCTCAAATGTAACGCGGCAACAACCGATTGCAAGAAAATCATTACCCACAGGCAACGGGTGGCAACGACCCGCATTCAGTCAAGAACTTCCCTCTTTTTAGATCAATATAGCCTTACTGCACACCAGGAAACCTACTCCTGATATTGTTTGCTTCGCATCTCGTGACACCATGAAGAGGCGCGATCGCTCCCGCCCCCTATCCGAATGATGGGTTCAGCCAAACCCTAAATGCTCACTGGGCAACCTCCAAAAGCTCACACGATCATGGAGCACCATTGAAACACTTCGCCCGCCGATGGTTGCTCAGTGACACCGCGGAACCCGTCTCGATCAGATACCGTTTCATCTTTCCGGCTACTTCCACCATCGCTTCGATCGTTCCCCTAATCAGGCCCCAAGTACAAATTCTTCGATCCGAGAAGAAAAACAGGGTTGAATACATTTATCTGGTACACGAGCAACAGAACACCTCACCGAACAGTGTCTTCTCGGTTTCTCCCAAAGAAAACAACATTCTCTTGTTCGCTCCTCCGAGCGCTGAACGCGAAGCCCATTGACGTTGTTAGTAAGATGTTCCATCATCCGTACCAATTTATTCATCCGCTCCATGCCTCCATGATGTTCCTCCTTCAATATAGCGACTGGTAAGTCGCCTAACTCTCGAGTAACCCACGCCAACTCCTCTAGCCGTATTTCCAACGTTGCGTTCGCAATCCTGACGCGTTTCGCGGTTTGCCATTGAAGACTGGTCAAGGAATGATCCATCAGTAATTGCTGTTTTGAGGGTTCCTCCATTCCCGACAGGGCCCGGTTCAACAAGCTGCTGATGTGGAATACAAACACGAAGGGGTCGACCCCAACACCAAGCAGGGCCGCCTTGAACCACCGTAACGCCTCATGGCAGTTGGCTTGGATCCCCAATCCGGAGACTAAAGCATCCTACGATGCTGTCCTCTCAAACCGACATTCGTTAAACAGAATCATAGCGCGTTAACTAACGCTTGCACTAACGTTCCTGAGTCGAGATCAGACAAGATAAAAGGCAACTTGATAGATGATCAAAACCAGTGGAATTCCATTTGTGATGCAATTGGTATTCGGGTTGTGCCCACTATGCTAAGACACGCAGCGCGTCGCCAAACTTCAGTGCACTACGGCGAACCTCAAGTTCATTTAGTGCGCCGTCGCAACACATCGAGCGGGGTACGCATGCTACCAGATACATTTGGAATTGGCGATCAAAGGAAAAAATAAACCATGGCGGCCCTTCTGCGAACGAAAGCAATGAAACTGTATTTGTTCATGGTGTTCCTGAACTAAAGGATGCTCCTGATTACGGAGTGCAAACGCATGACTGAGCACAGTGGATCTAGATCCAATAAGCACTTCCCCTGTACGACGATATCGCCATATCATTGCCGTATATTCCTTCATCTCCAAATTACAATGGCTGCGGCCAAAGAATATTGAAAGTTGTACTACATTCCGAGAGAATAACAGAAGTCTCATTGGATAGCTGGTTGAAGCATCACGCTTGGTTACCAAGCGAGATTAGACTGAAAAAACAGGCGTATGGCTATGAGTGGACATCACTTCGTTGCAACATGCAACCTCAGTAAAACGTCTATCTCTACAGTATTGCACTAGGATAGAGACAGCAACATTCCCTACACCTGAAAGGACAACGAGGCAGGAGGGAAAATTTCAGCCTGGAACGTTCTGGGCTACCATGCAATCTGAGAGAAAACCAAGAACCAATGACCCACGCAAAAAGCATTAGCGGCATACCGACATATCGCCCTTACCAGGTGAGGTGGCAAAACCCTTGGAGTTTACAGGGAAAAACGTGGACAGCTGCGTGGCGATTTGCTAATGACTTATTTGATCTAAAGGGATCCAAACTAGGCTTGTAGTCATTTTTGAAGCTAAATCACAAAACAACCCTGAGAGGTCACCAACTAAAGCTGACCACACAGTATATATTCCGTTGGATTGTCGCCGGAATTTATTTTCACACTAACAGTATGCAAAGAACGTCCTGACGATGCACTCATACATTTATCTTACGTCATATAATCCGCTATATCCGGGAGTCAACATAGCACTACAAAACAACGTGCGCATCTTCCCCTTCAACACATAATTTGTTAAACGCTACTACTGGATTTACGTATCCCGGCTACCCAAGAGAGTTGCACACGAGTAAGAGTTGTTATATGTTTTGCAACTTTTTTCTTACGTATTATGTGAACTAGAACTACTCCCCCTATTGTTTTGTGTGCGCACATTCACTTCGCGCCTACAACTACCGTTATGCTGCAGTGCAGTTAAATTTGTAGCCACTTAAACTGACGATTCACTTATCCCTTGGTCTGTTTTTTCTCACCCTAACTACCCTCCGGGACTTGTTAGGCTCCTGCTTCTTAGCCGTGATAAAGCATGGTTCATCTGAAAGCGTGTTTCCTGTGCACACCCTCCTAGCACTTTCCGTTAGGCAACGGACGAGACATCGTCTCTGACCTATCGGAACAAATATAGCACAGTGGATATATTGTCCATTTTAGATTTTCTTTCTGTGCACTCTACTCTGAATTGACCCGTATGATACTCTATTGATTTGGACATCTAAAACTGCCAACGAGTGGTTACTTTTTAGCTTAATAATGAGAGTTATGTTACTAAGTGCTGAGCTGTGGTAGGTCAATATATCATCGACGCACACTCCATTATCCGCGACGCAAAATATGCCGTCCACATATCGATGTAGTACACCAAGCTGTTGATGGATTCGTTCAGCTGGTTACTCTCCAATTTGCTCATGAAGACATCCGCGAGCAACAGCACTAGCGGTGAATCCATGGTCACAATGTCTATTTGTTGATATAGCGCTCCGTTAAACTGGAACTGAATGTTTCTCGTACACATCAGCAGCAGTTGCCTCAATCGGTTTGGTGGGATACCGACCTCAATGATGCACAACTAGATGTACTCGCATATATAGTACATAGTCTCCTCCAATGGAACTTTAGTGAAAAAGTCACACTACATCTAGTGAGAACAGCTTCCATCCGGCTAGTTTAAATTGCCTCACTGAGTCAAGAAAATCAAACGCGTATATGGCTATAGCTTTTCTGACTGGTCCCAGCCATTTGACGAGCCACTTCGCGGTTGAATGATACGACGAGTTTCACTTATATAATATCGGTCTTAGCGATGGTCCCACTTATGTAGTTTGGGAAAGCCATAAAGACGTGGAATCACTGTTTCACTCGGTCTGGTGTATTCGAAGAGGTCAGAGACGGTTACATTCTCTTACCATCGCCCCTTGGACATTTGAAGGACAGGTACTTCGGTCCATTGGGAAGTGACGTGTGAGTGAGCCAATCTGCAACATCAGGACAGGTGCTGGGAGCCCATTGGCAATACGTCGCGCACTAAGCAGAAGTCATGTGTTAAAATTGGCGCACCTAATCGTCAGCCCTCGGTAGCTCAGGTGGTAGAGCAGCGGACCGGAAATTCGTGGACCGGGGTTCGACTCCCCGTCGAGGCATATTATTGTGCGCGTGTTTTTAATCGTAACTTCTACTTTCTACAAACTTTACCCTACTCACAAACTTCCAACATTAAGACAGAAGTTCCGTTATAGATCTCTCGATTGCTTGTGTCTTGTCATTTTCTTTATGCTATCTCATAGCCTTAATGGTGTGGTTGGTGTCGAAGTAGAAACAACTGCTTTCGGGAGTTTGTTTCATGGATTAAATAAGAGAACAGGAAATAAATTTGTGTGGAATCGCAAGTGGCTGTGAAGCTCTGGCGATTTCACGGTGACGTCTGAGGTAGACATTGCTTTAATTCTATAGAAAGAGCGGTATACATGCAGTGGATAGTGCAAGACCAGCGAAGTTATTCTCGGATCGCTTCGCAATCGGTGACAACGTCCACCAACAACTGCTAAAGATTTCAACACCTGTTCATATTGTTGATGAAGCATCAGGTATTCTTTCGTTTGGGAAAGTCTGGAATATTGAGAAGGTGTTTTACTTCACGGCTTCTAGACTGGAATTGCACATTTCAACTGAGGACGAATATTTTATAATAAGTGCGTGAAAGCTTTTCTTAAGTGTCCGAAGTGTTTACTGCCAGGCTTCGAGGCATTTTCTGACCGGGTAAAAACAATCCACTTACGATAACCAGTACTTACAGCGAAGCGCACCTTATCCCTGTCTTAAAATTTCGGTGTGGCTGAGACGGAGGGTTTCTTCGGCAATGCTGACCAATGAAACAGACGGCAAACTCAACGATCTCATTTCACTTGCAGACATTATTGTGTCTCACTCGTAGAAAACTTGACCATTCTTAGAGCACATAACTTTCTCAACTCTGATTCAGTCAAGCAAAGGAGCCACATACCTGATCCGGGTGTAACCGAACGTTTTAAACACTTGCCAGTCATATATACATAGGATTATGCATGGTGCGACGAAGTACTAGTCTGGATGACCGTTCCCGTCAAAAGTGGCCATTCTAACTGGAACGTAAGAGATATTTTACACAAGCCTTGTACCGTGACTCTTAGTGGCTAACAAAGAGTAGATGGAAACAGCACATTCGGCTTGATGCGACAAATTGCGTGTTTTTTTCTTCATCTATCGTTTTGTATTTCGCTTTCGAAAAAATGACGGGCGACACTTCGGCCCTTTCTTCCACTAAAACATGGCGCTACCGACTAAAAATTCTTTTAGTATTTGTGCATATAGTTCATTTCAGTTAGGTTGAAGTCATAGTAGCAGCAATACTAGACATAATGAAAAAGAGCACCTCCGTGTACCTAGTGTAACAAGTGGAAGGTAGTGTCGCTGAATTTATAGCTCACCTCACCAAATATTATAACTTACAGAGTGCAGTTTGAGTGGATAGACTGGCTAAATCAACTTTCTAATTCCTATAGTCAAAGAGGCTGCTGCACGTAGTGACCTATTAAGTCTCAAGCAGTTGCACTATTAATAAATAAGTAAACGGTATATTTCTCAACTTTGCGAGAAGCAGATTTCATTCAGGGTCAGATCCAATGTATTCCAGGTCTTTCAAGCTCTCGGATTATATTAAATAAATGTCTCTAAGTGCAGATGTTAAGAGGTACGGGGTAGGAGTATCAAAGTACGGAAAGAATAGGTATGTTCGGATCATTTTCATGATCTTAGCACTTGTTTTCTTTCTTGAGCAATAGCCATGCTGGGGAAATTTTCGAATGCTTCTGTTTCGTTCACTGCGATCGGCGATGGCATCAAAGGTAAATCTAGTGGAAGAAATAACTGGTTAACAAAAAAAACTTATGTATAGCCGGCATATCGACAGGTCAACAAAAGCTTAGTAAAAAAGCATAACAATTGTTAGTTGACAATTTTAGAATTCCCATGACCAAAGTCGCATAAACTGTCATTCATTGAGCATTAATAATATGCGGTTTGACCACAAGAATGTCATACGTTATTATTTCACATGAAAAAATAATACGATTAGCTACTTATGACGACGAGGATGGCAAATGCATGAGGAGGGATGAAAATTTGAACGAGGATATATCTCTATGCTAATTCGTAGTGCTCAATAAGCGTGGGGGAGTCCTGTCTATCAGCACACTTCTGTTTATGGAGACCGAGTAAAATTTGAACTGAATACTGTATTATAGAGCAAGTAGAAATGAATTCTGTACAACTTTTTCGAAATAGGATGAAAAACGTTATAAAAGTTGTCAACCGTTTATATCGTTGTTGTTCTCATGTAACATGTAAAATATCTGACTCACGGTATTGCAGGACTCACAAATGTGGCAAGCAATCGTAAGTGTGTGATCGTGCTCTGAATCGGATAGTGGTTAAATATAAATCTAACAACGTTTTGAAATGTTGCACAGATGTTGCCTCTATCACATGTTCAGGTAAACTGTACCACATATTTACCACTCTCCGTTCGAAGAACAGTGAGTGGGTGGGGGACACACTTCACATCCGGCATGACAAGTTTATGTCTGTGTCCGCCTGCGCTGCATGGCCCTCGTAAGTGCAGCATTGGCCTGATCATGAGGAAGTCACCGAGAAGTAGAATACGATAGGTCATAATGAGGTCGACTCGAACCCCACGGTAGGACAAGATGTAGAGTCCAATTTCGCGCACCGGTCTTCATACCCAAAGCCACGTAAACTCGGGATGCGTCTGGTAGCAAGGTATTGGACCCGTTCGATCTTTTGTGCCTCGCCTCGGGTAATCGGAAAGTAGGTGGGCGAACCGTACTATAGCATTGGTCTAATGATGGAAGAGAAGAGATGGGTGGCAACCGCTTCAGACCATGTGCCGAAGCAACGTTTGAGCGCCCAAAGCATGCGCAGTCCGTTACGATATAGCATGTTGATGTTGTCCACGGACTTCAAATCGTAGCGTGAGAGTACACCTAGGTCTTTCACGGAGGGTGTGGAATATAGCGTTTGGCCGTCAAGGGTGTAGATTCGGCCGTTAGCACCCTTCCCCAGGCTCATAAATACAGACTTGGCTGGGTTGACCGGGAGAAGAACTTCTGCAGACCATGTGGATAGGCGGTTGAGGTCTTGCTGAGTACACCACAGTCGTTGGGAGCGCCAATTTCTCTCTAAATCTTCATGTCGTCTGCAAACAAGGCACACGGCGACCGGAAAAGCTAAGGTAGCCCGTCGATGTAGATAAGGAACAGAGTGGGCCCCAGCAAAGTGCCTTGACGCACGCCATTTGTAGAGGGATACCAGTCAGTTAGAAGGTCGTCGACCTGTACCCTAACGTAATATATTTAGGAAGGATGGAGAAAGCAACTCGTTACTTTCCTTTCTGGCTCACATTCGGACACAGCACGCACAAGGTGCCTCACTGATTCAAGAAAATTAAATGCGTATATGACTATGACTTTTCTGACCTTTTCCAGCCATTTGACGAGCGATTTGGCGGTTGAATTATACGGCGAGTTACACATATATGGGACTGGACTTTACAGTGATGCGATCGTTTGCGTGCCTCAGAGATTCATTGAACTATGCTGTGTGGTGTTATTTTGCACCTTCTGAGCCACTCATACCAGATTGGTCAATGGTTAGAAGCCAGACAAACTCAGCCTCCTAGTCCTCCATGTAGGGGGTCAGAATGTAGGTGGCTACTTATTCCATAAAACCGGCTCTCTGTAATCCAGTGCCAAAACCCCGCAGCCTTGCGGTAAGGTTTCTGAACCAAATACTGGTTGAAAACCCTTAGCGTTCTTCTGTCTAGGCCTGGTCAACCTGACAGTATTCTGTCCACGCAATACAATGAAGCTTTCCTCCAACAATTTCTTGATGCTCTGGTCGTCGCAGAGGATAATCAACGGCGCCCTATCTGCTGCATCAAATAGGGTAGATAGGGGTCTGGATGCTACTGCTCAGACCTCCGCGTCTTCTTATCCCCCTTCCTGCGATTTTCCATCCTCTTCGTCCCGCTCCAACTTTACTTTTATCCCCCATTTTCAATCCCCAATTCTTGTCCCTCCCACACCTTGCTTTAACAGTCGCGTGTCTCCTAGTTTAAACTCACACGCAGTCGCAGGTCGACGCTCCAATCCAGTCGACAAGTTTATGTACCACCAAGAGGACAAAGTCAGTTCATCTAAACCCCTTTGGATTCCTCGAGATTTGCTAAGACTGGCATGCCTCAATGTGCGCACTTTGCTACAGATTGGCTAGCAGGCAGCACTTGCTCACACATTAGAGATCCTATCGACCGTTATTTTCTGTTTAGCAGAAACCCGCCTGCAAGATTCGAGCTCCGTGCTTACCCTGCAATTCCTCACACGCGACACTTGCGACACATTCTCATTGCGCCTGTCTGGCGATGATGCAGCTTCAAATGTCAGTCAAGCTGGCGTAGGCATTGTTTTCAGTTCGCGAGGTGAAACTGCCCTGGTCGATGGGATCCCAGTCAACAGTCGGATGTGCACCGTTCGATTAGCTGGTTCGTTCCATGATACAAAGTCGCGCGGGGACAACCGGTGCCTGTTGTCATTGCGGCCTACGCCCCCTACAAACTGTAGCACTGATTCGGTAAAAGATTATTTCTACCAGCAACTTAACGATCTCCTTCGTTACAGAAGAAGCACGGATACTGTGGTGTTGGATGGCAATCGAAACATCCAAGTCAAGAAGTTATCCTCTGATGAGCTTCATGTGGGCGGCCAACATGGTATAGGCTCCCGTAATGATAATGGTGAGCGATTGCTACAGCTGTGTGAAGATGCTCGTCTCTTTCTCGCGAGCACAAACTTTCGACACAGTACCCGAAGAAGCGTGACTTGACGCCCGAAAGCCTTGCACCAGGCATGGACGCAAATCGATCGTATCGCTGGAGAGGCTGTGTCCGAAACTGTCGCTCGATTTGGAGCATGAGCGTAGAGTCTGACCACGCACTTGTCTGTGCCGACCTGCGGGTGCGTTTCCGTGGACGTCCGCAACGTCGATGTGAACGGATTGACACCAGCCAGCTGGAGAAGCTGGGTATTCTAAATATGTATCAAAGTGCGCTGACATCCGGGGTGAGTAAGCGCCCACTGAACACCGTCGAAGATCACTGGATATTCTTCAAGCGTTCCTATCAGCAGTCATGTCTTCATGTGGTAAAGCAAATTACCAAACTGGACATTGGGTCTCTACGCAGTCTCCGGAACTTATGGATTCTCGCCGACGTATTTCGGCTGGAAGCGAATACAATAAGACTCCTAAAAGTCTTAGGGCAAAACTGCGTGCTAGCCTGAAGAAAGACCGCGAACCCTGGTGGTCTGATCGTGCCTCGGAGATGGAAACAGCCGCTGCCGTTGGAAATCATCAAAAGTTATTCCGTCTGATACGGGAAAAAGGCAGTAGGAGAATAGATGTTAGCGAACCATACGCAACGAGGGGGACAGCCGATCCACAGCCTGTCAAATCGATTGGAACGTTGGGCTGAAGACTGCAACGCAATTCAACCAACCTGAGTTATCGGTTTCTTTTTGGGCATTGAGCACCCTTCTCTTTGGGCCGTCTCCTTGGATCCGACCTCATGCGCAGCGAGCGTGAGATCAGGCTGTTGAAATTGCATAAGGCCACAAGGGCAGATAGAATTCCCCCAGCCATCTTCAAATTCGGCGGACCTGCCCTAATATACGATTTACATGAGTTGCTAGTGAAACTGTGGGAGCAGGAAACTGTCCCGACAGACTGGAGCCGCTCCGTTGTTGTCCCAATTTTCAAGGGAGGCTCACGAGCGGAATGTGGCAACCATAGAGGGATCAGTGTGATTTCAATGGCCTCTAAATTGCTTGTACCTGTCATTCTCTATAGACTGACTGGCACTCGTGAAAACCAGATTCGTAAAAAGCAAACCGGGTTTCGTCGAGGTCGGGGCTGCATCGACCACATATTCACCTTTCGTCAATTGTTGGAGCATCGTTTTGTTTATTGGCGACCCACCGTTGTCGTGTTTCTTGACATAAAAGATGCCTTCGAATCAGTCGATCGACGTGCCCTTTTGGACTGTCTGCTGAGGAAAGGTGTGCCTGATAAATATAAATATGTAAACATTATCAAAGCGCTGTACGCGCATAGTTGGGGCAGAGTGAGGGTTTATGGCAAACTGTCGGCACCCTTCAGTATCACCAGCGGTGTGAGACAAGGTTGTCCGCTGTAACCTTTCCTCTTCAACTTCGCTATTGATGAAGTCATGGAAATAGCGTTCGATGGACACGACCCAGGTGTGCAGCTACTTCCTGGTGAGCGACTTCTTGACTTGGAGTATGCGGACGATATTCTCCTAATCTGTGACAGTTCCCAAACATGCCAAGCAGCACTGGACGGATTAGCACTGGCTGTCAATCGTTTTGGGCTATGCTTTGCGCCATCGAAATAAAAGTACTTCTCCAAGATTGGCCACGACCTACCCCTGAGCTAACGCATGGTGGTGATCAGCTAGAAGTCGTTCAGGAATTCAAGTACCTGGGTAGTTATATTAGCGTTCGAGGGATCGAAGATGAGGTTACGAACCCTATAGAAAAAGCTCGAGGTGCTTTTGCAAATCTCTGCCACCTGTGGCGCAGACGCGACATAACTCTCGCCCTGATGGGCAGAGTTTATAACGCAGCCGTCCGTTCAACTCCCCTATATGTTTGTGAAACCTGGCCCATCAGGTCGACAGACATAAAGAGGCTCGTTACATTCGATCATCGCTGCTTTCGCAGCTTAACTCATGGCTGGCAGGAGCACCGCATGAGCAATGAGCGTGTTCGGCGTCGCGGATTTGGTGCAGGAAGAGCGAGGGAACTGCTCAGCACCATAATATCACACACCAGGTTCCGATGGTTGGGCCACGTGTTGCGCATGCCAGCACACGGACTCCCGAGACGTGCAATGTGTTCCTCAACCTAAAGAGTGCATTCGACTCAGTCGACCGATGCATTCTATACAAAAGAGTTGAGCGGAAAGGTGTTCCAACGAAATATGCGAACATTTTACGCGCCCTTTACCCGCACACGACGGGCCGCCTCAGGATCTATGGTGATTTGTTGGATGCCTTTCCGACAATAAGTGGTGTTCGTCAGGACTTCGAATTTCCCAATGTTTGTTCAACTTCGTTGTGGACTCCAGCATGGAATGTTCCCTTGCGGAGCCTCACGATGAAGGCGTTGAGGTGCTGCCTGGTGAAAAGCTAGTTGAGCTTGATCATGCGGACGATACTATCCTGCTTTTTAACAAAGCTTGGGTGGCACAATCAACCCTGAATAACCTCTTTGGAGTGATCCCATCATTTGGCCTGCGTTTTGTACCTTCAAAGTGCAGTGTTGTTACAGGACCAGCAGCCAGTTGATGACCCCTTGAAACTTGATGGGGAGGAACTCAAGTTGGTTGATCACCTCACTTGACTTGGCAGCTGCATCAGCAACGATGGAGGCATAGCAACTGAATTCAGTTCAGGCACTGCAAAAGCTAGAATTGTTTTTGAATCTGTGGCATCTTTGGCGACAGAAATGAGTTTTCTTTCATCTCAAATTCCGTGTACACAAAGCCACAATGAGGTACGTCCCACTCTAAGAGAGTGAGACTTAACCCCTACGATCTGAAGGCCGGCGACACCTTCAAGTCTTTGATCATCGTTGTCTACGAAGCATTGCTCGTGTCGGATGGCACCAGCGTGTCCGCAAAGATGATGTGTGCAGGCGAGCACTAGGCAGCAATAACCAAGCTAGTTCCTTAGAACAACAGGTAGCACTAAATAAGTTGCGTTGGCTTGGGCACGTGCTACTTATGCCTGATCACCGTTTACCTAGGAAAGTCTTGTTTTGTTTACGATGTAAGATGGCGCAAGGCTCAAAGTAGGCAAAAATTACCTTGGAAGCTGGAAATGAAATCAATGACGACCCAACTCGGTGATGTCGGTCCGTCTCGCCTTCCGGGCTGGAGTCCACGTGACTCGCCTTGTGCTTGGCTTGAGACGTTACAGGATATGGCTTGCAGTCGACACCATTGGTTTGTCTGCCGTCGTCTCCTAGTCGGATTGCCTGCTTAAATATGTTTGAATCTGTGTTATCTGCGGGGTAATGGCTGATTATGACGCGGCGCAGTGAAAGCCGCAAGGAAGCTGTCTGGCCGATGCCGCCTTATCTTTGCACGATAGCCAGCTGTTTGTGATGGTATGTTGTTGACAATTTGTAGGTGCCTTAACTCCGAGTGTTTGTTAAAGACATTAAGGTTTTACCGTAGGTCCCCCTGCTCTCCTTCTTATTGCTCTTTGTTTCGTAGGTCACCATGATGTTACGGCAGCGAAGCATCAGTTCAAGTGGCTGGCCTACTGTTGTGGGGGCTCGAACCCGCAACTCGATTGTTGCCAGTCTGTGGTTGAGGCCAATGAGGCATCACAGGCTGGCAACAAGCAATCTGCGATTTCGAGCCCCGCAAGGGTTGAAACAGTGGTCCTCAAGCTTTTCGAGAGTGTTACCCACAAAGCAGGCTCATTATAAATAATTATCCACCAAAAAGTCTTAGTTTAAAAATCGAATCACCTATAAAGCACTGAAAATGAATAGAATTTAAATTACTTTTTATCTTTCAAAGAAAGAAAGCAGTTATTTTTGAGCAATTGTCGATTAAATCAGAAGTGATTTCCGTTAATGAGACTGTTGGTATTGCATAGTATCAACAATTGCTGGTATATTTTGTGGGGTTTCGGCTAATGAACATCGTAAGTCGTGTTCCAAGTTCATTCGGTTCCTTGCTTTGGTGTCAGTAGCTCATCACTTGTTCTACACCTCCCAACTCCGTCTTGAATGAGAGGTTCCCACCACCACTCTTTATCGATAGGCTTAGAACACTCATCGACTATATTGTCCCTTCTACCTTGTAAACATTCGATCGCTACTTTACCTGGTCGGCTGACCTGTGCTCCCACCCTAGTGTTCACACAACTCTGAAATTCAATTTGGCGAACGACTGCCTGATTCGAAAGAAAAACCATCGACGAGCGACTCGATAGCGGCGTCATCAAGATACGCTGCTTTGTAGGTTTGTATACGTAATTTAGGTTAGGAAATTTATTACGGCGAATGGTCCAAGTCACAGATTAATCATCAACTGTTAGTCACTGAGACCTAAACAATATTCATTAGGCCGTTAGTCACAGGTTTTGATACATATGATGTCAATGATTTTATTTAGCGACACCTCGATGACCCAATCATCGTACTTATATTGCATTGCACTAATTTAGAAGTAAATACACCTAGGTTGTGAATTACTGGGTTAGATAGAATGCGCACTGCTGAGGATGCTTGAAGGGATCTAATAGCCGTAATGTGCTATTTCGAGCGTGTGATTGCTGTCCGTGCATATAGATGCGATGAAATTCAATCTGGTACATTCAGCTCTTCCTACTACTCCCTTGTAACCAGTGCGCAGAGCAACCTGCTTAAAATGCCATAGGTTAATTCTTTTGGTAAGTTCGTCGCTTGGTGGGGGGCTACCATCTCCTCTGCGTGGAAGCAAAGTGCAACTCGGTAGATAGTGAACGGCGCTATATCACATCCCTAACCTTAGCTAAGTAGGTCATATCAGTCCCCCGAAACTGTGGCCTCAGCCACAGACTAGTAATAATGGAGTTAAGAATTTGAGCCCTACAGGGGTCAGACAGACTACGCGCTACTGACGATTCCGGAAAAGATTACACAGCCTTACAGTACCTTTCGGGCGCGTGATGGCTAGATGTGATAAATTTCGACCTAAACTGAATTCATATGCTAACGAATGTGATAAAGTTCAGTCGCGGTGTACTGACCTGGAGATTTCCTCCTTTTAACTGTGGATTACAGTGCAAAATACTCGAAAATTATAGTTCTATTAGGTACATTGTTTGCTTGAATGTTACTGACGTCCACACATGAACTCGCCTTTCTGGCATGAATGCGACCTAGTACCCGCGGCCAGCAGCGCAATCGGCACCTGCTCACATCTCCCCTAGCCAGTATTCTTCTGGGTACGTTATATTTAGCTCTGGATAGCTTTTTGACCTTCTAATATGCCTTTTAGTCTAGTTGTTGTGCTATTCGGGTTACCTACGGTAAGCGGTTTACGTGCGTATCCGATATATGGCACAGGACCACCGCCCTATGTCATCGTGGTACTATCTTCGGATGCTCAAAAGGATGCATTTAGAAGCACTTAGTTTTTAGCATAAGTAAATCTGAAATGTGGCAAATATTATAACCAAAAGATAAGCGCGATGGACGATTCGTGCAATGCAAAGTTTCTGTCAGAATGAAGAGCATGTTAGCGATAAAATTATTGCCGTTAAAGTTACGTAATATTCGAAATGCAACGAAAAACGGGTGGATACTAGTTAATTACTCCAATTGCCAACTTTAGACAACAGTCCGAACCCATTGTGGAGTTTGAAAAACCAAAGAACCAACCGCAATAAGTTGACAAGCCGAATCGGTGTCGAGCACATTGATTGTACTGCCTCAGTTGAATATCATGGCCTCAATGTAATTGATTCTAAGAGGTAGATAGCACCATTACAGTGCTTACTGAAGATAGCTATAATGCTATCACAAGTGTGTCAATCAGAGACTAGTATCAAATTCGTTAGCGAGCAATGTTAATGGCACTTATACTGCATGGTTGCATGCAGGCATCGTGAGCCGTTATATTGAAAATCTATATTATAACTCAATACTATCCAACTCAGATCATCCACGAGAGTGTAACATTGTTGAACTCCGTCCACAGTACCAACACTTGAACGCAGGTAAGCTCATGATGAATGACGCGGATCACATGGATTTTGAAATCACTTAACATTCTTTTGCAGAATATGCAGGCTGAAGAAGAAGGCGTTTCATGAAGCAAACAAAATCAAGTACACCGCACTGGGGATGGAGTATGGTGAGTCTAACCATTCGTGCCCCTACAGTTTAAACAAACTCGTAAACGCGCAACTAGTCTGCACAGTGGTCACAATGTACCGTAGTGACGTGGCATTACTGACCGCTACGTGTATATATATATATATATATATATATATATATATATATATATATATATATATATATATATATATATATATATATATATATATATATACATATATATATGTATATATATATATATAATAGGTGTGTGGCATTCAACGAGTAGGCGTAGAGACATAAAAAGTCATGAAAACCAAAAGAATGTATGGAGGAAATCATGGTTTCTTCGAAGGGCACGGTACTACCCGGCTTTCCAAGTGGAAGTGGGGTGTTAGCTTCGGAGATATCGTCCTGAGCCTTTGGCTCAATGGCCTGCCTGCGAGACAGCGGAGTGAATTTAGAGAATCACGCCCATTGAGAGTCAGTGACTACTCAGTTCATGCGCCTTTCGCGTGATTGGTTACTAAACGGGTCCAATTTACCCCACAATTACAGCATCACTTTACTGGAATACATTGCTCCACGAGAATGAAGCAAGGGGCAGTGACTTCATTTTGTGGTGAATGAGGTCCGCCACGTCCGAGTGTTATCAAACGGGCATATGTGGCTATTATGGGGAGAAGGCTTAACAGGCGAAAACTTACCACGACCAGGAACATTGCGGTTGTATCATTTGGTAAAATTGGATAAGCGCGAACCATCCAGCTGGCACCAGGTGGAGGTTGGTAGACAAGTCAGCCAACAGCCTAGATCACATACTATCGTTTGGAATTCAAATTTATTAAATTCCTAAACGAAGGAATATCCTCCGGCACATAGCCAATCGATAGAATGGGTATATTTCCAGAGTGCTGGAATACCTTCCCGTTTGGGGAGCGGTTATTTGTAATGCACTGCATATCGCAAATAAGGGAAAATTAGTTAGATGTTCAGTTTAGTAAATATGTCAGTAATTTTGGTGGTTGGGTATTCAATATGTTTTTTGAATGTGACCCAAATTTATGTACAACGAGAATCATTAGCAATCCAGTGAAGAATTTTGGAACTAATATGTTTCTAAAGTGCATAGATTTTTTAGAAGGTGCAGCAAAGAACAAATTAGAGAGCAAGTTGAGTCACTACTCGTGGACTGGTGACAGCCCAAGTTTCGATCATGTTTGTGGGAAAAGTTAAATTTGTAGATGTGTTCTAAATGCGGAAAGTCCTTACTTGTTCATAGTTGTAATGGATGCTATTTACATAGATAGGCATCTCCTATTAGTAAAAAGTGCAAGCAGATATGTTACTTGGTCTTCTATGAGAATACCAATTACTTCCGATTAAAGTCTAAGCCAGTCTGCAGTTGGACAGATCTACTGATTGTAAAGACACGCAAATATATGATACTGCAGAGAAATTCAAGATAGTTCTTTAGTCATCGCAATCAGAGTGGATCACATTGCAGGTGGATACACCGTTCCTAGTATTTAAGTCTTGAAGAACATCCCAGGATCATTGTGGTGAATAAGCGGTAGTCGTATTCCGGAATAGTTCTATCCGCTTCGATGCAGTGTAAGTCGCAACATGAGCTTGGATGATTCTAGGCATGTTATGTGTGCAGCGAAAATGATCTAACCATGATGTTTAAAAGGTTGTTGCAAATTATGTTGGGAAAAGGTGAAAAAAGCAGAATAGTGAATTCCGAAGTCTAAGACGTAGTATGAGATTGGGAAGGAAGCATCAGCAGGAGTGATGGAAGTCAATGGTAGAAACTTGTCTACTGAGAAATTTGTTGGCCTACTCACACTCCATGTGATCCGTGAAGATAGATCCTTAGGTATATTCACGTACGACTCTAGGGGATCAAGCGGGAAGGAGTACAGTCTTTTTATGTCGTCCGCAAATAAAAATGGGGTCATGTAATTTATGTTTTGATATACAGTTATTATGTGAAATGAGAACGACATCACCTGTAACGTTTCTGGGAGCACAACACTGTTGATGCAGATGTAATCCTAGTGTTTGGTCGTTCACTTATGGGTTGAACCAACACAAAAAAGGATTATTGATTTCACAGGATTCAAGTGCATGACCAACAACGGTTTGTGCAGCACAGAGTTGAACGCCTCTTGCATATCCAGAAGGTTGGTGACGATGTACGTTTTGCCGTCGCCCAATATTACCGTAAAAAGATAAATGCGAAAATCTTAATTGGTTCCAGTGATACATCACTTGTCAAAACTTCGTTTCAGAAGGAAATACGTAGACCTAAAATCAACCATTCACTGAGATAACTGATATTCTCACCGCTACTACTACCTTCGGAGAAAGATTGAGTTACCATAGTTTGGCACCAAGTTCATAGGCTTGGTCTTAAGAATTCACCATCCTTCTCTCGGTTTATTTAACCAAGGATTCTATCGTATCGTGTCAATTTAAACGTTTTAGATCCGAGACACCACTCCAACCGGCGTTCTGTGTGCGTGCAACGAATGTGATTGCTTGTGCGCATACGGAAGGTTTGATCGATTTCGCCTTACTGGCTGCATATCCAGACAACTACCTCAAATTTTCATATTTTCCACCAGTTGCTGTGCCAGTTCCAAAATAGAACAGTATGTTACATCTATTCAACCGGCAGTTCTATTCAAGTCCATGACGGTGTTAATGCACATTTCTAATGATAATTTTGTAAGGTGACGGGATCCAATCCGTCCCACGTCCATCAGCGACTGGTAGCCTGTAATCTAAGCAACACTGATGAATGTCATAGGTGGCAATGAAAACGACTTAAGAGGGCACTCAACTCCAAATGTGGTGTTGGATAAAGTAGTTAGTTAAGACAAAGATCTTTTCACTGCTTGACAAGCAAGTGGTGAAGAAGATAGCCTACAAGCACTTAACCAGAATCCCAAAGATGGCTTATTGCAAAATGAACCGGGCTTCGAATTTACTAGCTGGGTGAGTGCTTACTTGACAAGTCACCGAAGAAAACTGGATGTTTTTGGACTGAGTACTTTGCAATGACTAGAGCAACATCGCAAAGTAAGGCACCGATTAAAAAGCAAAAACGGACTGAGTCCGTTGAATTTCGAATGTGTTGGTTGATCTGAAACACTACCAAGTGGTGTACCATCCGTAGGCATATGTATTGTAATTTCGTCCCCCAGAAATGAAGGAAGCATGTGGCCGTGCCGTTGTTTGTGCTGAGTTTACCGAGGTAGAGGGAAGGAAGTCGCTTGTTTACTAAGAGTTACGAATCTGATGGATAGAAATAGTTGGAAGTTAACTGATGCCAGTTTGTAGGGTGTGAACCTTAGAGCATACTGATTGAAGTACTGGAGGCTAGCTGAAAATTTTCAGCCAAGGCTGGTCTTCGACCAGTTTCGTATGAGTGGTTAGAGCGGGAAAATCCAAGTCACATCGCGATCCGATCAGTGATTTGGAAACCCGGTCTTGCATGGTCAAGCCCATGTGTACACCATTGAATCATGATATTAAAAATATAAGAAAATCACATATCCGCAAGTAATATGCAAAACGTTCGACGCGCATTAGTGGCCAAGTTAAGTAAGTACCTCATAACCATCGCAACCAGACAGCAAGAAGACTGGTGATAGTATAGGAGATGAGTAAATCAGAGCCGTTGCCCCCCACAAACCAGTTGAGTGAAAAGTAAGTGGACTGGACATTGCATTTCTCGTGGAACATCCTGATCGAGTCAATGAAATATGTGAGGATGACCGCACCTTGCAGAAGTTTTTGTAAGCGAAGCAGTACTTGTGACATATTGGATAGTGAGAGTAAGCTACTTGGAACAATTGAGGTTAGAGCACCATATCCCCAACATGCCCATATGGACGAAGACCAAATTTGTCCAAATGATGATAAACAGGTGTCAAAGCAGTGACTTTGGAAAGGATATGTCACAATGATAGTCTTAAGGCGCAAGGCCGTGTGACGATTTGAATAGTGCATTGTGTTTATTAGCAAAATTATAGATGTCTAACGCGAGAATGATTCTGATTTAGAAAGTGTGAAAACCAATTACTGTTTATGACCATTCTGTGAAGTAAACAATGAGGCAGAGAGAAAAGCCCCCATGAGTTGGTTAGTGTTTCAGGGGAGTGGAAGTTAGGTATCATTTTGTTGTTGGGCCGCATATTTCCTTTTCACTTTGAGATAACCCTTTTTGATTGGTCAGAATTTCACATTCGCCATTACACCGCTCCTCTCAAGGTAATTCTGTACTTAGTAGTGGACTAATGGTTAAAACCGGGTAAAAATAAATGCTTGCCAAGTCCCGTAGGGTCGTTAGAGTGATGATTACAAGATAGCAACAGAATGTCTATAAAATAGGGTGCGATTATTGGACCCACTAGAAGATCTGTGGTAAAAGTGTAAGCCTCAAAGAGGAAATGTAGGTGAGAAGCACTAACTCAAATGTAAAACGACGGAATGAAGGACTGCATACTGTAACACGGGTATCACATTGAATTAGGAATATACGTGTATGAAGTTGGCACCCGGTCACACAAATGCAAATGAGCAGTTATACCAGGGAATGAAGTAAAGAGCCGCGCAGAAAAAGGATAGCATTAAAGAATATGTACTACAGTCTCTAGTGGTCAAAAGTTGTTCTCTTCAGCATCAAAAAAATTAAAGCGACTATAAGAACGCAAAATACTATTAGCTACTAGAACACATAAGGGGCTTTGTGTACCGTAGTAATGGGGTCCGGGTGATGGTAATTCAAAGAGACTTGTTCGTTAAAGTGAAGCTTCTTTCAGGAGTGACGATAATGGCAAACATCTGAATGGCGTGGAAGAAATTTTTATCGACTATCACTGTGTTTCCTCATTTAAGATGAACTTATCATTGTGATTACTCAACTCAAGCGGCTGATCCGAGAACACTTGCGACAGAAGGCTTCCGACAATCCAAGTACTCCATCTTGCAGTGGCTATCCGGTGAGTAAAGGTATATTAGTCAATGGATACCAACCCAGAGTGTCTGAAGTATATCCCAAGGAAACAATGAATGATTATCAATGTCAATTCACTGCACCCATGAGTGTTGCCGCTGGTCCAACGGAGTGTGCTCGGTCCTCTCTACTTAACACGGCGATCCAAATCTGGGAAAAAACAAACGGTAAGTTGTGTCACAGATAAACTGTTACACGGAGTTCTTCTTCTTAGACGAATCTTAGTTATTTGATCAGGTTCAATGTAATCTGCCACAGTGTCACCCTCCTCGGCGAGTAACTGAAACTTTGTAGCATAAACTATCTATACTATTGTAAGCTGAAATGGACACTGAATACGTAAAGTATAGATTATTCTGAGAGTGGATTCGCATTTCGGACATCATGAGGAGATAACAATGCAGGAACTCGTACAAAAAACGAGGTCCATGACTAAATAGCGATGTAAAGACAGGAGCTTTCGGAAGAATCGAGTCTTTAGAATTTGGCAGTATGACTATGTAGCATATATCGCTTTTTCAGTAAGAAATGAGCAAACAAACTTCGATATACATGTTGTTACACAGGAGTGTTAAAGTTAAATCCAATCTACAAGAATGCACTCCGTTTTCAAGCTCGACCAGAGCAGAGATGCTGAACCGAAATCGAAAAATCCGGTAAACCAAATGAGCGTGAAGTATCGACAAAGCAGGCGAAATAGTGGCCTTTGGAGCATCGCGAAATAAAGCGATAAGCGCAGTGCGTTACATTCCATCATACAATTACCAAGGCTTACACTCCATGACGCCTGTTCCCTGTAGTAAATTCCGGATGAGGACACGAAGTAACTGACCAACTGGTACATTAGTGATAAGATTCAGAAATTACAAGTCGGTTTACCCAGAGACGTTTGACGGACTTATGTGATACGCCTCGTCGGGACATGACAAGTTTGCCTCTAGGTAAATAGGTCCACTGCACACACAAGTTTTGCGGAAAGTAGCGCGACGGTGGGTTCTAACAGAGTATGTAACAGAGGCTGGTCTTGGAGAGCTGCGAAACCGATCTCTCACAACACTAGACTCCACAACTGACCGCTTTTGTCCTGATTTGAAGAGTAATGTTGATGAGAAGGACTGACTGACTGGCTCGACTCCAACTCTTGACTAAGACTTCGGAAATCAGATATGAGCAGATGGTTGACAACTACAGATGGTTGATCTAACTAGAGGACAAAGATTTCCAGGGAAATTTTGAGCCGCCTGACAGCTGTTACTTTCCAGGCTAACTGAAGTAACAGTACATAACCGAGGTCACACGCGTCCATCATCAACGCCGCCGGGCACACAGCGGAGCAGTTGAAATGTCGCGTCCATTCGTCGGATGAATACACGTTCACCACTCATCGATTTACTAGGCAACATCGTTCATCCAAACGCAAACTGTCCACATTGCAAATCGCTACACCAGTTTGCGACCAAAAGCTGAAAGTATGCGGAGCTCAATGAGCTATGTGTCGGTCTCCACGCCCAGCTCAGACTTTCTTTACCTGAAGAGCCCAAACGAAGACGAAGCCGTCGGTGGAGTTCAGTGATGCAGGAGAACAAAACTGGAAGTAATCTACTCCGATACGGTCCCAGGTTTGAACGGTCGAAGCTGACCTCAGAGTCAACCGTGGCCTGAATTCGGACTGCGTATCAACATCCGGACACAAGGTGGGTACTTCAAAACCCAGCACTTAGTAACGTTTCATTAACCTTCAAACGCTTTGAGGTGCCTTCCCATGAGTCGCATAACTTTGGATAGAAAACAGAGCTGGAGTTATCTAAATATACCCTCTAAATTTTCAGCAATATTTCGTGACAACCAAAGCTGAAAATTTAGCATGGTGTTAACGGACTAAACTGCCCGGCCAAACAATTAAGGGTCTAGAGAACAACTTAGCGCGGTGATCCACACGTTTTGACACATACTGTGCGATCTAGAAGTGTTGGACGCCGGCTTAGTAATGGACCGACACTATCGTTCCCCAACACTACTGGCTCGGGAGGTGGAGCAACAGAGCGGTTAGTTGCCCAGTTAATCCTATCTGTATTGATAACAAGAACAGTGGTTTCTAAGTGCATTGTTAGACTATGGATTACAAAATGCCATCATGGATTAGAAGAAAGTAAACTTGAAATCTCTAAGCAGAGGTAACCGCAGCTGGGAATTAAACATTAGAGGTGACGTCCTGATCATCAGACTAAGCTCTTAAGCAAGGTCTATATGGCTCTTCAAAGACCCGATCATCTGTGGAGACAGGGATGTATCGGTGTATCATTCTACTGATCTATGGTGATACACTGTGATCAGTGATGTGGCATGAAATATAATCATGGCTGTGACGGACCAGAAACAGCTAGCTAGTTCTTGGATGTTGGAGATGCATTGCTCATGAACAAGTAACGCCAAGGGGTGCGTGTTGGCATTACCCAACGAAGATGATATTGGAACGGATCAATGCAATACACTCAACCTGTGATGACTGAATTAGATCATTCAGACGCTTTCCGACCAGTGGTTTTAGCTGCCGAAGATATGGGGAAATGTGACGTTTCGTGAGGTCTCAACATGATTGGTAACGCTACAACCGAATTGTATGAACAAGTTGTAGGAAACCTGAGGTACACTGCCATAGGGTTGGCTTTTGGGCGTGATGCAAACAAACGGCAAAATTTGTGGTCAGATGGTACATTTAGCAGCATAGTAGATGCCTATGGTATACTGTACCCCTAGTAGATAAACTTCCAAGGTAAACACACATCAGACCACAGCACTTCCAGGACTGGGTGACACAATGGATGAACAGAGCCAGATCCAGGACATATGAGAAACACAGGTTAAACACACTTGCGAACGCCCATAGGTTTCATTTCTATTAGCGTTATAACCGTTCGACGTTCACACGAAAACCACATGAATCTATTGTCGCGTGTAGGTCTGTTGGAAGTGTTTGTCTAAGTGTAATGGTGAACCTCTGTACACCATTAGCAAACAGTGTTTAAGAAAAACAATTCATGGCCATGAATCTAAAGATACCAGTAGCATAATACAAATTCATCGATCACACGTTTCCAACTTTTGTGACTGCCGACCGGTGGAACCTTATTGGCAAAGATACTTTTGAATGTACCTAAACTGAGCAACTTGATTGGTTCAACTATTAAGTTGGAGATTGAAAAGAACTATCTACAGGCTCAGACACTAATAGGAGTTTGAAATCATCATCTTATCCACGTCCTCAGGTCATAAACACTGGATTTTACACCACCCATTTCAGTCACCCGCGCCGCGGGCAGGACAGATGCGCTCGTCGAGGAGGTGCTTCGATTATCTCGGTTGGGGATGACACATCACCCGCTAGTTCGAGGAATGACGGTTGATTTATTCAATCGGTTCGAAATGACGTCAGAGGCAGCGAGCTCGACGCAACCTATGGAAGCAGATTTAAAAATGAAGACAGAAGGCAGATGTTCAACATTCGTGGCACAGAGTCCGAATTACCAGAAGCAATATGAATTCCTACAACCCCCGAAATTCATTATTCCTTATCAACATAATTATCACGAAGAGCAAGTCAAGCATATGTTCTGAACCGCAGTTGGACGCACAAGCTATTCCTTCGTTGATTCAGTCGCGATGGTCTGTGTACAACGAAAGTCACATGAACAGATAAATCATTCCTCAAACCTGTGAATCTACCGAAAGATTTCCATTTTATAATCGCTTTGGTAAATCAACTCGGGTTGCTTCTAAAAAAAAGTCAAAGTAATTCATCGTTAAATGTTGGAGATCCCAATGTTTTCGGTAGGCTACGTGAACTCGTCATCGAAGGAACTTTTGCACCCACATCGCAAAGAAGTACGTGGGAATGCGAAGGTGTCCTGGATGTCAGCGCATTCATAACCGCCCATTAACCTCATACAATACAGCTGTATTCACAACCAAGAATAGGCACAGCGCAATTTCGATAACATGCAGTATTTTATAGAATTATAGGGGATGGAACTAGTTTGGTAGAAACACCAGGATATGGATCAAACTACAAAAAAGTATGCCAAGTGAAATGACCCCGACCTAATCAGCCAATAGTTCAACAGCGACGCGTCATTTATCAGAGCTAAAGGTATTCAGAAGTAGAAGCAGACGGACCACGATGTGTCTAGCCACTGCGTCATTAGTTAAAAACTATCCAAGTCATAGATGGCTGAACGGCGATTGGCCAAGCCTTTCCATTTTCGATCGTGTAAAGCACAAGGAGAGGTCAGGGTGAATACCATGCATGCTGAGGAGCTGACGTGCGTGTTAATACAGGGTTGAAAGTAGATTTGGCTTGAAGACAGAAGACCAAATTTTCCACCTATTTTCGAATGCCTGCAAATAACGAATGAAAATGATATCCATACAAACCAGTCGGTGCTCAGGTCGCACTAGCGTCATGAGAAAGCGACGCCCAATAGACCGACTAAGCAATTCAAACCACTTGTGATCTGATGTCCAACATATGTGGCTTCGATTTCGTTTTCGCGCGATGTTTGACTGAGGTGACTCCACAGCTACACATTCCCTTGCAGTCTTATATGACGAGACTCACTCGTGTCACCCTGTGTTTCTCCTTCTAACCTTGGTGACTAGCTGTCTGGCAATTGCTCGCCAGGTCAGCTGTGTGACACGCGCATGAAGGCAACGCTGGGCATATATCCGTTAACTTGTAATTCAGTCAGCTGGTTTTGAACAGGTAGAGTTAAATGACGACAGCTTAGCTGTTATGCGGAATGTGATTAGACACTATTCTATATGCTCGAAACATAGATAAAACGTCACTAATGCTATGAAAATAATACAGCTAGTTAATAATATCATCAAGTTTCATCGCGGACTGTGGTAGGTGAAAAGAAAATGCCTGCAAAATACACTGTCAAATTCTAAAAATAGGAAATTTTGCATTTTCCGTGATCATTAACTCCCACCAATTTCAATGCTCAACTCAGAAACGTCTCTGAAACCACCGACATCGTTTTATGGAAATAGGCTTGATCTCTAATGACCTAGGAGGATTTCCAGCAAGCGCAAACCGAACGAGGCATGAAGTTGGTGCAGTAGGCGGCGTAACTTGAGTCTTACATATGGAGCCACAGCCGTGGACAATTTCGTGTAAGTGATTGTCACCCCGTCGGTGTCCCCACTAAGCACTACTCAAGTTATGAAGGTGGGGTTGTCGCACAAATGAGTGACACAGTAGAACAGTTACAGAGGAAGAAGAATGTAACTTGTGACGCATAAAAGAGAGGCCCCGGTCCAAATCACCCAGCATATATGATGTCAAGTAACATTTCATAAACTAAAAACAAGTTGCTCAGCCACTTTCAATGAGTCTCCGTCGAGCACAAGAGTAGGTACACAATAGTGTGTGGGGGGACATAACCTGCGGTAGCAAACACATGGATTGGTGTTATAAGAATGGAGTAAATGTAATAATGTAATGTAATCTCAACAGTCTAGCAACTAGACATTGAGCCAGCAAAGCCATGGAGATCAGTGGATAGAAGACAGTCATTGCGTTATAATCATAGTGGCATGGTAGTTAAAGGTGGGCAACACACTTCAGCTAATATGCCGCAGGAAGAATGGAACATTTTGACAAAAAATAGAACAAAACATTTTTAGTTTGTTTATCACACGCCGATTTTTTCTTTTTTTGTCATTTGCAATGTTGGTAGTGTTAAACATGTGAATCGATACAATACTGTACACAATTCTTCCACTGATTCCGGTTGCGGGCCATGTCTTCAAGAGTCCTAAGCCATTGGCACTCCTCATCTTTGGGTCCCCTTCCTGGAAGACGTACGGATCCAACAACGGCTAGACACGACGTCAACGATCTCATGCGCTGCCGCCAAGTGGAAGGCTGACCTCCACGCGGTCGCTTCCAGCCAGGTCCTTGACGAGCGAATAGAGCGCGACGCGGTAGACGCTCAGGCGCCATGCGTAGGACATGACCGAGCCATCTTAACTGGCGCAGCAAAACCAGTTTGTTGAAGGAAATACTTGCATTCCCCAAGATGCGACGTCGAACATCATTACTATTAACTCGATATTGCCACCAAACACGAGCAATCCTCCTTAAGCAACCGTTTTCGAAGGCAGAAAGACGACGCATGTCTTCCACGCGAATCGGCCAGGACTCGCACCCATACAACAATACTGAGCGAACTGATGCACTGTAAACTCGGCCCTTTAGTGAGAATGAGACGTCGCGACGTCGTCACAAGTGCCTCAGTTTGACAAATGCCGATCAAGCTTCAGTGATACGAAGAGAAACTTCTTTGTTGATAGTGCCGTCAACAGAAACACAGCTCCCAAGGGAGACGAAACTATCTACCTGTTCAAGTTGTGCACCTTCGAGAGTGAGCACGGGAGCAGGTGAAAGCCAATCCTTGAGCAGTACATTACACTTCGATGGGGCGAAGCTCATGCCATACTTAGATGTTTCAACCGCCAAACGATCCATAATGAGTTGCATACTCTGAGGATCGTCACCAAGTAAGGCGATATCACCAGCATAATCTAAGTCGGTCGCGCGCTCACCCGGTAGAAGCTCTAGGCCAAAATGTTTTTGGAAACCTTCTAGAGCATTCGACAGAACGTCTTCGATTGCGAAGTTGAAGAGGAATGGGGACATAGGGCAGCCCTGTCGCACACCGCTATTGACAGCGAATTGCGAGGAAAGCTTGCCATAGACCCTCACTCTGCCGGATGTATGAAGGTAAAGTGCTCGTAAGATGGCGGTATATTTCTCTGGCACCCCTTTCTTTAGTAAGCAACGCCATAAAGCAGATCGATCAACGGAGTCAAAAGCGGCAGAATGGAGTGAAAAGAGGGCAGCATAGTGCAGTTACGCTAAGTGGTGTACTGTACCGGCGATAGCTAAGCTTTCAAACATAAAATAGGCGTGGAACTAGATACCAATATCTAAGCTGAAAATGGCTTGGCACAGTTCCCGGTATCCGAGGAAGTCGCACAATGTGCATATGGTATCTGCGGACCTACGGGGAATGCAGTTTTAAGAAGTTGAAGACTAGCCCAATTCAAACCTCAAGATGTGTACTGAAATCCACATCAAGGACAACGACATCTGATCTGCGAACAATACCCAAGGGCCGATGAAGTTTGCGAGAATCCATCCTACCAGAATCATGGCTGCAATCCGTAGGAACGTACGCGGAGATTATACGCAAAGTGCGTCCTCCCTCGCAATGCTCGTCGGCATCGCATAGGTCCTGGAGTTCAACTGCATGCGGTCAGCTGTTGATCGGTTTTGGTAATTTATGCTAAACTGACGCCAGAAAAATCAGATGAGACGAATTCCGTGTACCCATAAAGACGCAGGTAATATACGATTTCGTGTTCGGTGGGGGATTTCGACGTGAGCACTGTACGGGAGTCGGACAAGTCAGCAAAGATTAGTAGCGAGGGTCGTCAAGATACACATTAGACCGATCTTTTGCAAAATCGCCGTGCATGCCAATACGATGTAGTATACCGGACGAAACGAAGAAAGATGGGTGCCACTAGCCGAACTCTAAGACATCAGACCAAACCGATATCGGAGACAGATATACGAAGATAGGAATCAAGAAAGAGATAACCAGACGTATTAAGAAATGTCAGCTGTACGCCGTAACGGCGCTTCGCTGCCACCAATCGCTGAGTATACCGCGAGGGCAGCCACCCCTAGGCAGAGTCGAACTGGTGAGCTTATGGTTACAAACCAGGCGCGCAGACTACTCGGCCACCGGCCGACAACGCAGTTAAGACGCATGGATGTGAGAAGCAACAAAGTAGGAGAACAAGCAGTGGTTTCATCAGAAAACGTGATACAACCTCCATCACCAAGGGACTGAGAGTAAACGTAGTGTAATGATTGCGTGTTTCAAGGATCCGATGAGCGGTGCTGGGTAGTGTTTTTGCACATTCGGAGCCACTCGTTTCAGATTGATTAGTGAGCAGATGCCTCCAGGTAAAGGCTGAACTAATGACGACTCGTAATTTATTAAAACGGAATCCTTGTACCCAACTACCGAACTCCCAATACCATTTGGTCAGAATTCTGAAACCAAAGACTCCGGTCGAAAACCCTAATCGTTCTCCTGTCTAGGCCTGCGTAACCGGACAGTAGTATACCAACGCAATACAATGAACAGCCTTACACAACTTGTTGATGTCCTGCCGTCGCAAAGGATAATCAACGGCGCCCTGAACGCCAAACTGAGTAGGATGGATATGATGCTATTGTTCACGCCTTCCAGTCTTCTCACTCCACATTTTACGGTTTATCTTTATCATCCTGTTTCAACTACACTTTTATCCCTCTCTCATCAATCTCACAATTCTAGATCCTTCCCCACCTTGCTTTCATAGACAGTAGTCTTCTAGTTTAAGCTTATGCACAAAGGCAGGGCGTCGCTTAGTCCCCATCGCCCAACTCATCGAGAAGGAAGCGGCTAACGGCAGTTTATCCTTTTCTATTTGGAGCTCTCGCTAAGGCTAACATATTTCAATGTGCGCAATTGTCGCAGATTGGTCAACAGGCAGCACTAGCCAGAATATTAGAGATATTATTGGTCAATATCTGCTGTTTATCGGAAACCCGTCTAAAAAGCCTTAATAATGCAGTCACTCTATGAAAACTTTAACATGTTATATATATATATATATATATATATATATATATCGATGAAATGCACTAGCGGCAAACTCAGGCTTTCTGTGCGACTCTTCATGCGTCTCGGCCACGTCAATGGCTGGCCGCTCAGGTGTTTAACTTAAATGGATGTTTGAAACAAGCATTCATTTTATGATTCCAAACATAGGAATCAGAAGACACAGATTGTGTAATGACACCGTCATTTCGTGAATTCCTGTCAATCACAGAAACATGCAACATTGGAACAGAGACAAATGGTGACCATAGATAGCAAAACGCACGGGATAACACGGTAGGCTTAGAGTCACAGTCAGCTGTTCTTAAATGGACGTGTCGCTGGGAAAACAAAAACGCGCCGAGGCATTCAACTGGTAGAGACGAGGAGAATATAATCTAGCTAACATGGACGGCCCGAGTACAGCAGATAAAAAAATTCAACCGAACGAGATCTGCTGCTTAAGGAGTGCGGACGGTTGCTTACTATGGAAACGAGCACTCAATAGATGCGTTATATCTGACCACAAACATTTCATATCATATGCTAACGCTTTCTTTAAGGTTGCATGGCGAGCCCATATTCGAAGACTTGCCAAGAGCTGCTTCGTCATTTCTTCCTAGCGCACATCCACCTGCGGCTTGCAAGCGACTCGCTTGAATCTGGCTCGCTTATTAACCTTATACTACTGACGCTAGGCGCAGTAGTATGTACTCTTGGCTCAGTACAACACGATGAGCCAAGTTGGTGCTCCCACCAGATATCAGCAATACTTCGAGGGTGTCTGTGACCAAATACATCCAGCCCCTTAATGTCCTCAGTGCGTGGAAGCAATTCCTCTGATTCATAGGGGAACACTAATTTTACTAGTGCCAACAAATAAACCTGCATCTCATAACCTCTACGTGTCTGAGGTTAGTAAAAACCATACAATCAACCCGAATGTGTTCACTAGCCTCTTCCATGAGCTATTCGCCGAAAGTAGTACAACTGCCAACATGTGTAAAGCACTTGAGCGATTAGAAAGTTATATAGGAATTTTGAGAATCGTCGGTGTTGGATCAGATCTGTGACCGCACTACGCACTTTGAATCTGCGAAGCACACACACTAAGGTGTGCAGGACACAGTATCAACGTATTAAAAATCGCCCGCGCAGCTGATGCGAAGAAATTCATGTCATCCTTATACCCTAAGGTTGTTGAACGGTCAAGCACCAATAAAATGGAACGAAGGGATAAGGCAGATCTGATGCAATTCATTTATTGTTGTGACCTCGAGGAACAGTTTCCAGGGTATGTTTACACCGCCCAGAAAAGCCGCTTTGTAGGGATTGTAGAACAGCTATACACTTCATCGGTATGTTGTTCAGAACTAGACGGTGCCACAAACAGGCTCGACCAATTGAACAAAAGGGAACCCGCAAGTCAAGCGAAACGACGCTGAGGATTTTTGTATGAAGACATGCAAGCAACTGGTAAAGCGGGAGAACGTGATTAATGTATTCTCCATCGAAGAGAAGACTAACCTAACTCCATCTGTGAGGTGTAATGGGCCGCCGAAGCATGATACAGGTGAGTAGTTAGGAGGCGACAGAGTCAGGATCTGTGATACGATAATGTTCTCAAAATGTTCATTAGCTCTTATTAAAATTGAAGACAACCGACAGTCAGGGAGCGCTCCGTCCGTGCGGCAAATGGTGTCAGAAAAGTATACAAGACCTCTACCATTAGTGAGTAGTAGGGAAATTTACTATTTTTGAGAAGATTCGTAGCACCCAAACTCATTCAGACAGCTACCACATGAAGGGAAGCGCTAGACAACCATTTCGTCCTTATTGGACTCGTCAGTAACGCGCACCTGCCGGGTTCGAATCCATGAAGGTACACTACCCTACCCCACTACTCAGTGATATTCAATAATCCCCTTAGCAGCTTACATGCCACCTCCATACCTGGCGGCTTGCAAAGAAAGTCATAGCTCTGGGGGCCGGCCCTGTTCTCCGCACGTTTATAACATGCATGACAGCGGAAGACGAGCCTCGTCATATCGCAGCCCGATATCAGCCATGTCAGTCCGCCGATGTCACCAATGGTTTAGTGGCATAATTCGCCGGCTCATTAGAGTAAGGTCATGGGTTCAAATCCGACAGGGTCCGGTGGGTGCACACTACTGACGAGTCACGAAAGGATGAAACGGCCGTTCAGCGATTTCCTAGATGTTAGTGGCTGTCTGACTGAATCTAATTACGATGAACCTTCTAAAACAGATATCCACTAGTCAGTGGCCATCGTTCTTTGACAACGACTGTGAAAGGCGAATTGGGTTAGGTTGACTATCCTGGGTCCGACCTCACTGATTGTTGTAGTTACCTCAACGTCCTAGGTGACCCAAATGACAATCCTAACAAAACGGATCTGTAAGGAACATATAACATTCCTGTTAAGCGTACTAATTCCGGTAGGCGCAATAACTAAAAATTTCGGTAGATAAGAAACCCAAATATTCAGAAAGCACCCCTGAAAAGCACAAAGTGTTTACACAGAAAAACGAGCGGTTTGGGTCCGCGGTTCATTTGCTCCCGATAGGCCTTGAGCCTCATTTTTAGTAATTCAAAACCACAACTGGAGCAAACAAATTAGATGAAGTGGTCAAACGTCAAGCATCACCTAAAGCGACTGGGAACTGATAACATCCGATACGGCATGATCAGTTGGTGAATAAGAAACCAAAAGTAGAGTATTGAAGCGGTGATAGACCGCCATGTGAAAAATATTTGCAGTTTATTCGATAAGGGGCATGAGTATTGCTCGTTGAATGGGTAGAGGGTCCAACGTCTACTTTCGTCGAATGCAGAAAGGAAACCTCAAGATTTCTACATATATTTATATGTGAAAGAGTGAGGGAGAGATTATTTTACAAATTGTTAAAAATTTAGTGGTTAGTTGGGTTAAAAGAAAACGCTGTTTACATGACGGATGGTCCTATGCATTCGATTAGCAAACGAAAAAGTAAGGAAAGCAAAGACACGTATAACGGTAAGGAGGTAAGAGTAATACTCAATGGGAAATAACAGCAACGGTGCACTATTCAGCGACCATGCTCAATATTTGATTCATTTCACCGTAACAGGACCTATTCCAACATATCACCATGAGACTCAGTCGAGTAGCATTTCACTGTACAGCAAAGGAAACAAGCGAAATCGATGGAAAAATGATGGCATCTCGAACCAGTTCAAGAAAAAGGGAGGAGATATGACAGAATGTATACATTATGTTTGTCCATAGCATATAGGAGGTGAAAATTGGAAAAGCGACCTCCCTGAGCTCGCGCTTCCCAGAAGAAAATCAACGAACGTAGAAAACTCTGTTTAAGGAACATAGATTATTCGAGTTGTTTGTATCGCTCCCTTGTGATTGCGCGTATTCGAGCACTGGGCGAGTGGTGTGAGATTGAGTCTGAAGAAGAATTGGCACCAGAAGAACGTCTGTCGTCCCGAGAACCAAAACCGGCTTGAGCGTTTACACGCTTAGAGACAGAGACCTGAAATAGGCCATAAATAAACGAACCGACATAAAGTATGGAAAAGTATCGAGGATAATTTGCAAAAAGGATAGCAATATACGAGAGAAAAAGAAAGAGGAGAAATGGCAAATAGTGCGCAAAACAGTTCGAAGAACCATAGTCTATAAATGATACAGAGTGTTATCCAGGTCCAAATGAGTAGTGCCGGGCTATAAATGACAGAAGTTAGCAAATTCCTAAGACACACATGAAAATGGGAAAGGGAAAGCATAGGATGAAAAGCGCGAGCCGAAACACATTTATCAGTCCATGTTAAACGCAATCGAGAAACTTGTAACCGGTGTATGAATAATCCAATAAGTAACTGATCATGCCTGCTCAAACGGCTCTCGGCAAATCCGGAGTAAACGTTATCGATTACTCGATAGCATTTGCACAGCAGCTGAT
This sequence comes from Dicrocoelium dendriticum, assembly GCA_944474145.2. Classification (NCBI taxonomy): domain Eukaryota; kingdom Metazoa; phylum Platyhelminthes; class Trematoda; order Plagiorchiida; family Dicrocoeliidae; genus Dicrocoelium; species Dicrocoelium dendriticum. Next base: position 22,784,932 of record OX104068.1, on the reverse strand, counting down.
TCTGCCACAAAAAGAGCAAAATCGTCCGTTGATCACTTTCACTCACTCATGATCACTTATAACACAACATTGAAGAAAAAGACGAAGATAAGATAACCCTGAAGTAATTCGCTTGTTGTGGGGAAATCAATGTAGCAATACTAGTCATATCTACGCAGTCAAGAGAGTAAAGATGCAGAATAGTAATAAAAACCTCTCAAACTCAGAAGTTGCCATCTAGCGTGGCTCAATGCAGCCCAGAGAATGTAAACAATCGTGTCATATTAGGGTTTAGTATTGTCAAAATCAGCAACACAGAAGGACAAGCAAAACTAGTTGCTGATGGACGGATTATCTTTCAGAATCATAAAGAATGTGGATAAATACAAGTTGACAAATTTAAGATGTTGGATTCCCTAAGAATAAGACTAAATCAAGTGAAAACATCTGTTAGCAAATTTAAGTGGAAGAAAAAGCCCGGGGAAATCAAAACTTACAGGTTCAAGTATGCCAGAGCTATCCTTCCCTAGGCCTTGGCCTGGACTCCAACCCATTTTCGCCAAAAGTTTTGCACCCCGGTTGTCCGTTCCAAGTGGTACAGACACACCCGCAACAACAGGCTGGATTATGTCGACGTTGCGAACCTGATGCTCGATAGGAACAACACGTGGGGGAGTTTCGACAAAACCAGCGGCTTTTAAATTGGCCTCTATAGCACGACGCCGTGCAGCACGATCAATGTAAATGGTAGATTTTTTACGTAGAGGATCCAGAGACAAGTTCTGACGGAAATGGAAGTAGACAAAAGAGAAGTGATAAAGTCCCAAGTATTTACACGCAAGAAAACTTGTGAACATGAAGAGTAATACGGATGATGGGAGTGCCTAACCGATTTGTTTATCTGAAACAGAACGCCAGCCAAGTGGTGGTTTCAGGTTCAGTGCAGACAGGTTTCTGCAGCGGTGTGCAAAATATGTGATCTACACCGATACAAATAGCTAAACTTCGATGAATCGTGCACGGTACGAAAGCTAGCGCAAATGTCATTAGCTACAGATAGAGGTCAGACAAGTGTTTGCGGTCCACGACTTGGTGATTGAGGCAACGGAGTGCAAGGTCTTAACAACAGACCCTTTCACATAAGCCCCTAATTGGTATAAACCTAATGTTACATGGAGCGGCGGATAGCAACAACGACCCAGATGGCTTTGCCTTTAACATAGGACAGAAAGGACCATAGAAAACGGGTGAAACCTTTCGAGGGAATAGTCTGCATGGAAGCATGTCCCCAGGAGACGAATCCACGGGTGGCCGTATTACGTTACCAGAACTTTTAGATTTATCTGCATGTATTATTATTATCATCAAACAATTCATCTATTTGAAAGATGCAACTGAGCAATCAGCCCCGTAAAATAGTTTGGGAACTGCTCTGAAAAAATAGGAACATCAACTAATAAACAACACGTTTGCTGGTATCTGTTTCACTAAAGAAGAAGAGAGCAATTGTCAAGTATCATTCTTGGATGTTAGTAAAAGGACATGCTGCTGGACAACCGTAGATAACAGTTTATCGGAAGCGACACTACAGACCAAATTCTGAATTGTCACAGCAATCATCACCAGTCTACAAGCGCAGAGCGTACAACTCTATTTAAAAGAGCTCAGACACATTGCAACACCCCGCAGCGAGGAAAGCGGAGGAAGATCATCTGTTCGAAATGTTTACAGGAATGGGTATCTAGGAATTCATTCTACGTTGTTTAACATCAATAAAACGACCGAAACATGAACAAACATCAGAAACGGATAAAAGGACAATCATTCTACCCTACATCAACGACGTCTCTGAGATGGCGGCGAGACTACTACTACCTTTCGGAATCAGAGTTGCTCACAAGCCGACAGAAACTATCCGAGACAAGCTCTTCAATGGTAAGGACCGGCTTGGCAAAGAAGAAACAAATGGTGTGATTTACAAAATCTACTGCAAAAGTTGTACCAAATACTATGTGGACCAGACAGGAAGAAAGCTCGGCACTAGGCTACATGAGCATAGCCTAGCCATCCGCCGACATGACAACAACTCCCGATGTCGGTACATATGGACGCCGAGAATCATCAGTTTGATTTGGAGTATGTCAGGATCATAGGCAGGGCAAAAAGTCGAAAAGTACGCGAGTTCATCGAGGCTTGGTACTCGGGGAAGAACTCAATCAACAGACACTTAGATCTAGATACTGCCTATGAAGCACTGAGGGTCAAATCAACACTCCGCCCCAGATCAACAGGACAAAGGAACCTCATTGAAGCGGACTCTAGCCAACAGTACGCAAGAGCTGACTACACGGTCAACTCACGTGGACCAATCGACTCCTGACGTTCGAATCAAGTGATCAACAATCACTTGGATCTGTAAGTGGCCCGCATAAATCTCACTGATGATGTCGTCTAGCCTGACGATGAAACGTTTGCAGCCGAATCAGCCAGCTCGGAGAACACCCGCATACCCTCGAGAAATTTATCCGTCCCATGCGATCCCATTGGACATACTGATCAGACCAATCAGTTGGACTGTGCCTCGCACCATCGAGGAATATATCCATTGGTTATTTACTTATTATTTATAGTTTCGTCCACCTAGAGGTGTGAATGCACATCAGACGTGTCTAGGTACCCATTGATTGCAACTTACCGAAACGAAAACCTATTATGGAAGAAAAGTGTCAAACCAAGGATAGAGTGACACTTTTGAAAATGACCACTGTTTATCATCTCGGGGTTGGAAGAAAAAATGGTGAGGAAAGACCCGGCTAGATATGCATCGGGAGGAAAAGATAGACAAGTGGTCCACTCCGAGGTCAGCTGACTTGGGTAACAGATTGAGTACGTTAAGGAATACTGCCCAAGCAATTGCGCAGCTGGTGTCTATTCAATGACTCAAAACCAACGTTGTGTCTGTCAGAATATAACCGATGAGTAGCCAGTCGGTGAAGAAAGGAAATTCATCAGAAAGTGAGAAACTCAAACAAAATATAGAACTAACTAACGTATGTGCATTGGGACTATGACCTTTGACTGCTAATCTTTTCGGTGAACGCGTAAACACTATGCCATTACTATAAAGCGGCTGGCAAGCACAGCATTTTGACAAACTTTCAGGACAACCAAGTCAAGTACCGTCAGGTTGGTTTCGGTCTCTCCAGCGAACGTAAAGAAAATCAAACTCTAAAAAGTATAAACAAGCATCAAATGGGGGGGGTCGTGAACTGCATTCGATTCAAGTGACTGCGAAATATATTGGACAACTTATCGCCAAAAAGAGGCATTTTCGGTGTCTCCGGCACTAAAAGGAAAATGTTTCCAAAACAGATCTTGTCTCCGTGACAAGAATGGGCGAGGTTTACTTTGTTATAAATTGGGCAAACGTTGCGTCGCACGTGGCAGTCGGATCTCAAACTAGGTATCATAAATACGGCAGCAATGATGCTAAATAATTATAGATTCTGGAGATGCTTCGGTGTTACTACTCCCAACGCTGACATCTTACGACTACCTTTGTCCAGGTTTGGCCTCATGTGAGACAGCCTGAGCCGAGGTGGAATTCAGTGATTGGTGGTTCACGGCTGACGCCTTGATCACCAGATCACTAAGATCATCATCATCATCATCGTCATCATCATCATCACCATCATCATCATCGTCGTCGTCATCATCATTATCATCATTATTATTACACGTTAGCTAGAGGTGGAAAACACCTCAGCTATTGTGCCGCAATACAAGAGACAAGAAAAGAGAAAACAAACAGTGGCACGCCCGCCGAGTCCCCAGTAACGGATGGACATCGTTCCGGAGAGCTAACAGCTGGCTGCCTAACAAGTGAGATCGTGATTGGATGGGGATGCTAACCAGGAGGGGGATGGACAAAGGAACTCACAACACAAACGCCACTGGAGCCGGCTCCAAGCCATATCTGCGAATGTGTCCAACCCAACTTGTTCACCGTCCTTAGGGCCCCAGCCAGGCAGTCGGGATGTACCAACCGACGCCAACTTCGAAGTGAGGGTTTTCATTTCACTCGACCAAGTCATCACTTGGCCTCCCCTCCTCCTCTTCCAACCGCACCCATAACGCGCAAACAATGCACGTCGCGGGAGTCGGTGTGCTGGCATGCGCAACACGTGACCCAGCCATCGGAGCCTGGTGCGTGATATAATAGTGCTGAGCGGTTCACGCGCTCTTTCTGCACCAAATACGCGACGTGGAACACGCTCATTGCTCACGCGGTGTTCCCACCAGACATGAGCTAAGCTGTGAAGGCAGCGATGATCGAATGTGACGAGCCTCTTTATGTCTATCGACCTGATGGGTCAGGTTTCACAGCCATATAGGAGAGCTGAAAGGACGGCTGCGTTGTAAACTCTGCCCATCAGGGCGAGAGTTATGTCGCGTTTGCGCCACAGGTGGCAGAGATTTGCAAAAGCACCTCGAGCTTTTTCTATAGGGTTCGTAACCTCATCTTCGATCCCTCGAACGCTAATATAACTACCCAGGTACTTGAATTCCTGAACGACTTCTAGCTGATCACCACCATGCGTTAGCTCAGGGGTAGGTCGTGGCCAATCTTGGAGAAGTACCTTGCATTTCGATGGCGCAAAGCATAGCCCCAAACGATTGACAGCCAGTGCTAATCCGTCCAGTGCTGCTTGGCATGTTTGGGAACTGTCACAGATTAGGACAATATCGTCCGCATACTCCAAGTCAAGAAGTCGCTCACCAGGAAGTAGCTGCACACCTGGGTCGTGTCCATCGAACGCTATTTCCATGACTTCATCAATAGCGAAGTTGAAGAGGAAAGGTTACAGCGGACAACCTTGTCTCACACCGCTGGTGATACCGAAGGGTGACTCACAGTCTGGGCACT
>OX104068.1:22749144-22779841 GCA_944474145.2 Dicrocoelium dendriticum | reverse complement strand
AACGCAGCCGTCCGTTCCACTCTCTTATATGGTTGTGAAACCTGGCCCATCAGGTCGACTGACATGAAGAGACTCGTCACATTCGATCATCGTTGCCTTCGCAGCTTAGCTCATGTCTGGTGTGAACACCGCGTGAGCAATGAGCGTGTTCGACGTCGCGTATTTGGTGCAGGCAGAGCGAGTGAACCGCTCAGCACCATTATATCACGCACCAGACTCCGATGGCTGGGCCACGTGTTGCGCATGCCAGCACACCGACTCCCACGACGTGCATTGTTTGCGCGTTGTGGGTGCGGTTGGAAGAGGAGGAGGGGAGGCCAAGTGATGACTTGGTCGAGAGAAATGAAAACCCTCACTTCAAAGTTGGCGTCGGTTGGTGCATCCCGACTGCCTGGCTGGGGTCCTAAGGACGGTGAACACGTTTGGTTGGACACACTTGCTGATATGGCTCGGAGCCGGCACCAATGGCGTTTGTGTTGTGATTTCCTTTGCCCATCCCTCTCCTGTTTAGTATCCCCCTCCAACCACGATCTCATCTGTTAGGCATAATATGATGCTCTTTTTACGGCAGCCAGCTGTTAGCTCTCCGGAACGATGTCCATCCGTTACTGGGGACTCAGCTGGCGTGCCACTGTTTTTTTCCTTTTATTTTGTATTGCGGCACAATAGCTGAGGTGTATTCCACCTCCAGCTAACGTGTAATGATGATGATGAAATAATTATAGATTCTGGAGATGTTTCGGTGCTGCTATTCCCAACGCTGACATCCCACGACTAGCTTTGTCCAGGTTTGGCCTCATGTGAGACAGCCTGAGCCGAAGTGGAATTCGGTGATTGATAGTTCACGGCTGACGCCTCGGTCACCAGAACACTAAGATCTGTGAGCAATTGGGTCAATATTGGAATACATGTTGTGTGATTAGATTGCGATACACAATCTCAAAGTGGACCGCGATTCACATTGAAGTGAACATTAGCCGTGACCCGGTAGCCAAAGTGGTAGAGGCCTCGGCTACTATTCCAATGGTCATGGCTTCGAGGCCTGCTATCTCCATCTGATGAGATGAAATGACATCGAAACGCGTCGTGATTGTGCAGTGTTTACGGGCGCGCAACACCCAATTTCCATCTGATTTCACTACAGTCCCAGTTATCGCAGTGACTAAGGTTCACTTCAATGCGAATCGCGGTCCACTTTGAGATTGCGCGTCGCAATCCAATCATACAAGATGTATTCCAAAATTGACCTTCCAATTAGTCATTTACCGTTGTGCCAAGCATTGCCCGCCGGGACCCGGTAGCCAAAGTGGTAGGGGCTTCGGCTACTATTCCAATGGTCATGGATTCGAGGCCTGCTATCTCCACCTGATGAGATGAAATGGCATCGAAACGCGTCGTGGTTGTGCAGTGTTTACGGGCGCGCAACACCCAATTTCCATCTGATTTCACTACAGTCCCAGTTATCGCAGTGACTAAGGTTCACTTCAGTGTGAATCGCGGTCCACTTTGAGATTGCGCGTCGCAATCCAATCACACAAGGTGTATTCCAAAATTGACCTTCCAATTAGTCATTTACCGTTGTGCCAAGCATTGCCCGCCGGGACCCGGTAGCCAAAGTGGTAGGGGCTTCGGCTACTATTCCAATGGTCATGGATTCGAGGCCTGCTATCTCCACCTGATGAGGTGAAATGGCATCGAAACGCGTCGTGGTTGTGCAGTGTTTACGGGCGCGCAACACCCAATTTCCATCTGATTTCACTACAGTCCCAGTTATCGCAGTGACTAAGGTTCACTTCAGTGTGAATCGCGGTCCACTTTGAGATTGCGCGTCGCAATCCAATCACACAAGGTGTATTCCAAAATTGACCTTCCAATTAGTCATTTACCGTTGTGCCAAGCATTGCCCGCCGGGACCCGGTAGCCAAAGTGGTAGAGGCTTCGGCTACTATTCCAATGGTCATGGCTTCGAGGCCTACTATCTCCACCTGATGAGATGAAATGACATGGAAACCCGTCGTGGTTGTGCCGTGTTTTCGGGCGAGCAACACCCAATTTCCATCCGTGAGCAATGTTTGGTACAGCGGTAAGGAGTTCAAAGTTGGAGGAGGAGGATGGGTAGGGCTATATCGCATTTAGCTAACAATTCGTGATGGTCGGATACCGTCCTCCATGGCGCAGTTGCATAAGCTGCGGGCTAGTTGGCAAGAGCCACTAGCAGTCATGGGTTCGATCATCCGCAGAGGACCGAAGGATGCGCACCACTGATGAGCCCCAATAGGGCGAAACGTCCGTCTGGTGCTTTTCCGGATAGCTGGTCGACATATCTGAATTGTCGGCTGATTGCGACGAACAAAAATACGTAATCTCTATTGAAACACCGGATCACTTTGAAGTAGACCTCGGTCACCCCGAAATGGAGGTAATTCGGTATTGCTACTCTCAGCGCTGAGACCGCACGATTGCTTTCCTCCTGATTTGAAGTTATCTGTGTAGATAGCATAAGCTGGGGTGGAATTATGCGTTGTTCTTGCGTGACCACCGTGGTCACATAACAATTTACGAAAATTTTATTCTAAGCCTTATATAGTGGTAGCGCTGCGACGTAGCTTTGTCAACATATTAATTATTTATAATATCGCGGTCAGAGATAGTAAAGGATGACGTAACCGAGTGCTAGGCAAGGAGTACGTAGACAAGAAAGGGGTATTGAAAGTAGTTCGGAAGAAAGCGATAGAAAGAGTTCGATGGAGCGACGAGTATTGAAACGTGTTTCGAACTTTCAAAGTGCAAGGTAAAGCAGCAGAGATGGACCAATGAAAATGTGTCACTAGCAATAACACATTTGAAGTGTTTCCTTGATCTATTATGCCGGGTATCTGACTGGCCAATCGTGAACCAATCATCTAGACGTGACTGTGATGGCTATTGCAAAAAATTGGACCAAGAAGTTGAAAAGGTGCAACAGGGAAATGTGGTCCAGTACGTGCAGGATAAAATGAATATGACGGCAGTATTCAAGAACAACAGTCACTGCGGTTGCACCGGCCACATGAGTGGTACACTACCGTTGGTGGTGATGGTGGGATGTGGATGATGTACGTAACTTCAACGTGCACGTCATTGCTAAAAATTGTTGGAACGGCTGCACCAGACATACACAGAGAGGTGGGCGGGCCGTTGCATGACGGAACCACTCTTTGGGGCTAACAACACCACGAAAACAGCAATCTGTCTGCCGTGGCAACGATGAGTAGTAACAAGAAGTTTGAAATTGAGGTGTAGCCATAGGACAGATAGATATTTCGTCAATTTTGTTGCAAACGTCTCATCATCAATCAAGTGTGTTGATGTGTAGCGGCGTGCAGCGATGGGTGCGTAGACGTGAATCGGATAGTCCTGCACGTGTGTTTTTATAGATTACCGTCACTGGTTGTTCAGGTGGTCGTGTTCTGACTGACCAACGAGCAAGAAATCTGTCTCTCCGGTGTCGCTTTATCGTTGCAGAGTGGAGACCATAACAACTATTATCACAGTCGAGTACCTGATGAGTCTAAAGTAAGACAATCCCGGTTGCGCGGAGTCAGTGTTGGCTTGAGTTACACTGAAACCGCGGAAAGTTAAATACTTTGGGTGACTGTGTTATCCAACATGGTGTCAAATTGCGTGAGGTCTGAAGGCGACCAAACTATATCATGGTAAAAAACACCAGTGTTTAAGAGGCTCGCTTTACTACGTGTGATATTAATGGATGGATTCCAAGATCTGTGCTATTTGCGCTTGGAACCGTCAGTTGACAGTCCATTAAAAATTCGAAAGGTCTAGCATTCCAACTCGCAAATAAAATGAGAAGTCGTCTAATCTGGACGTTCGGTTATCTCATGTTATTTTGGAGCGCCAATTCAAAAACCCACTTTTCGTTAACGGTACTCTTTGCTCATGCGGAGATACAAGATATAGTAGCCTGATCCAACGGTCTAGTGTGCTCGGACCAACAGGCAAACCTAGAAGAATGATGCAGCTGAAAAACCGTTTATAATCAGTTACTTGAGGAAACTTATAACACCGGCCGGCCACGTGATAAGATTGAACCTTATGATCGACAACAAATGCGCACTCACTGCCTAAGCACAACAGAATGTAGACGAAGGATAGAGTTCAGGGTTGAGTCTCGGAGCAGCCATACTGTGAGTTTGGATTGCAACATGATATATCTTTCGGGATGTCGGTGATTCACTTGGAAGTAGACCCCGTGGTCATCCCGGTTACTTGGACCGTAGCCAAAGTGGAGAGAGTATGCTGTGTGGCTCGTTCATACACTGCATTCCAAGAGTGAGTTCGTCTTCGTCTGGACACAACAGGTATGGATAGAAGCGCCTATCGCATTCGCATGAGTTAAAATGAGAAGTAAACCGGTTTGCAGCAGTAGAAGACAGTCATAAATAGCCCTACGGGTAATCTTTGGCACGTGGCCAAAACGCCTGCTTAATAATTTTTAGGTCGCGGGTTCGAGCCTGTGCAGATGACACTATGGTTGCGTGGCAGCGAAGTGTTGGTACTGCGTACCGGCGTACTGCTGGTGCCTTTTTATCGCATTCGATGATGTAAGGTTCTCAAGCTCAGCGGAAACGTCGAGAGTCTGAAAATGTGTGAAAACGTTTAGTGATGTGTAGTCGAAAGCAGAGCTGAGGAAGAAGTACACTTACCTTGATTCCATACTTTTCCTTCAGTAGATTGAGTGTTTTACGACGTTGGGCATCACGATCCAATCGGGCTACCAAACGAAGAAAATGCCTTGAGATATAATACAAATGCATCAGGAGGAGGATGGTGAAGTCACGACCGAATCTTAATGTGCGAAAGGCCACGTTGGATAGAGCATCCATCTTCACATTGCATACAGAAAGCGTACTAAAATAAGAGCTACACACTCTACATCGTGTAAGTAACTCGATGTCTCGAAATCGTTTTTGGTTAGCTAAAAGCATCGCAGCTTGTTTACAAAACAAAATAATTTGTAAACTCTGTTACGTGATTCAAGAAAGCGAATATGAGACTCATACTGTAACAAAAACAGATAATTGTGAAGGCCAACCTAGAGTCCAAACAGCTAATAAGCAGTTGGCAACCGGGCCCAAAAGTTAACTCACGGGCAGGTGAATGAGATTAGGTGCCAACCAGAGTGTGATTTGGAAAATCTAGAAACAGTAATACACCAGTACGAGCTCACCCGATAAGATGTCCAAGTCTTTTTCCTCAATGGAGGCTGAATTTTCATGCTCAGCCCCTGCGGCTTCCTCTTTGGAATCGATAGAACGCATGGTAAGTTTTACCAATTCGGAATCACACTGGCCGCAAGTTTCAGGACCGCGGTGTATGTGCACTAACAGGCGAGAGGAGCCAATGCGAAGCACATCACCGTGGCGAAGAGGGAACGGTACGCGCTGATGAAATTAGATAGACGGAAAGTCGCTGCTAGCAAATGTCAGTGATGAAATATTGAAGAAGCTTAAGAGTGTTACATGTGTGGAGAAAACTGTGGTAGAGACCAGACGGTGGAAGTTGCAAGATTTCGCTGGAAATGACGGGTCGTTGAAAGTGGCGCTGGGCAGTTCGGACCTAGAACTGTCACCAATAGAAAGATAACAATTCCAGATATTTCTTAAGCGAAAGTAGAAAGACTGAAACATTTGGGAAGGCGTCCGACAGCTCCTATCAGAGCACTTAAGAAACGTTTAACAAGAGTATGCAGTTCACTAAAGTTACCCAGCTCAATGGACACGAGCAATTACTGGCATCCATAAAGATGTCAAGGAGCATTTATTGATTGAATCGTAAGAGGGGCTCCGGTCGAAAGTGCAGCCCGGACAATGTACAGATAGTACCCACCTGCTGATCAACCATGTAATTTACTATCAAGCTAGCGTAATGTGTAGCACACTGGTCGCGGTAAATCGCTCAACTTCGCCACATGAAAGCACGCCCCGAGAGACAGAAGTGCTGAGCAGAGCTGGAAGGTGAGCTGTGTCTGATGAATGAGGTGAAAGCCAATGTCGATGGGGAACGCAAATTGTCCGCGTTATCGGTAAACATATATTGCCTAATGCAGTAACAGGTGATATTCGGCAACAGCATTTGAGGCCTCATGTTGACCGAAAAGCTTACTTATTGTGTTGATGACTACACTGATAGTTGTAGGCTGCAGGCAGAACACATTAGGTAATTCACCGAGAGTCAGTAATGATGATCACAGTAGGATATTGTTTATATGAACATGGCAAACCCATGGTGACCCACTTGCCATTTATGGAGTGTTTAGTGCTTTCTTTGCTGCCCCTATGATTTTTGACTCTGATCCCATACCCGAATGCCCAAAATCTATAACACCGAGTACACTATGCAATGTCGAACTTTCCCACAACAGTATTTAGAAACTAATAAATAAATTTGTATATTTACCGGCAGACGGTACACGGCCCCATAAGTGGGATCGATCATTTGTATAGTGAATACGTTTCATAATAGTAACGAAAAGTTTATTAATAGAATGTCGGATCATGATTTCTTTTTCCTTGGGTCCTAGACCCGTGCACCTCATATGTAAAAGTTACAGATGTTTGTATCATCAGGAGTAGATAGTAAAGGGAGGGAATACTAGACTGCAAAGACACAAGATTTACAGTCCTCTGCTCTATCAACTGAGCTACCACGGCTGGACTCCGACGGCATCCTTTCAAATACCGTTAGAATGGAAGATCGATTCACCATTATTTTTGTTGAATATGTTCACGCTAAAGTTACAAACTAGCAATTTTTCTGATAAATGGAAAACATCGTTCAGCATCTCATGCCATAAAAACAGCTCGAAACAGAAAGTTAGCAATTATCGACCGACTCATGATCAAGAAAACGGATGGAATTACTTAATTCATTGGACCTGTTTAACATATCTCAACATGGTTTCATCGAAAGAAGTTCCTGCATAATCATGCTTACATTTCGGAATAGACTCCGGTTTTTTAATCAAAATTTGATTTTCGGACATAGAAAAAGCGTTTGACCTTGTACCTCACAAAGCGGTTGTTGAAAAAGGGATAATGCATTGAAGTCCGGAACCCGATTTTAAGAGTTGGATTTCCTCTTAGCAATCGATTTCAAAGTCAATTGCGGTAACAACCACTATTCCTAACGCCCAACCATCAGGGCTGTCCTTCAGGGGACTGCACTTGGCCCATTGAGTGGCAAATCAAGTATTATGTCCTATGGTTGCTCAGTCCTCGAAAGATCAGTCAAACTTAACAATAAAAGTATGTCCATACGGCAGTCTATGTGTGAGCTTGGAATCAGATTTCCGACCAACTTCGCTTTTCTGAACAAGCTCAATACCAAATATTCGGAGCCAGAAAATCCATGGCAAATACATATGAAAAAACTCAAACAGTCTCTGTCAAACTCCAGTTATTAAAAAACCCTTACTCGTCCTATTCTTGGACACTGCAATTTCATCTATGGTGTTGGTTCAGTGACACATCCATCCACCTTGCAAGCAGTTTCACATCGATCCCCTCTGACTACGATGTTTGAAGCAAAACTTGATGCTACTATACAATTCGTTACAGCAGGAAACGTACCTCATAACTGTCTAATTTAGAAATAAGAAAAGATACGCAGAAGAGAGTCTGCAATAAAAAATACACATTACTTGCACCAATGGCTAGAATAATGATGCGCTCAAACTCTTTCCTCCTCCCATAAGCTGCCAACCGCTATCAGGGTATGTGGAAAAACGACATCAATCCACACCAAAATCGGTAGTTTCCTTGATCTTTAAGTGATATTATCCATGTTTTCATCTGACAAATCATCTGATGGTATATGTTGGAAAGCATCAAAAATACTTCAAAACCTCAAAATCGTCGTCCATATACTCTCATGAAAGAGCATGAACACTTCTGTGCATACTGATCTGTTCCTATATTAGAAGCAGTTTCGCGCACTTTCTAGTAATATACGTATAGTGTGATTGTTATTATTATTATTACTGTATACAGGGGGCGGAGGAGAAAGACTGAGGTCCAACGAATGTTATTAAACAAAGACTAATGTGCCGTTGCGTTGGATCGGTTGTTGAACTAGAATTGTTTAGGCTGGTTGCAGCAGGATTCTGCATTTAAGCTCACTGGTCATCTTCACCTCAAATGTTTAACGAAACTGCACTTGGTTGAGCGAAACTTTAAAGCTGCTAAAAGTATGGAGAAGGTGAGTAACATGGCTGCACAGCCCCCCCTGGATAAAAGCTCGGGGATCAGCCACATAATTGGGTAGAATTCCCATGGGGTGTTACGAAGTGTAGAAGTCAATGGCGCCCATGCAGTTGCCGTGTCTATGTCATCGGTTCAGATATAAAAGGTTGCTTATTCCGGCTGAAGTAATCAGACTACTTTTTCGTTTCTGTGGCTCTGAATGGGCGATTATATGGCGACAAGAATCAAGGCAATTGATTTCATCGCGCTTAGCCGCAGTAATCACATATGACGCATTGTCGAAGTGTGGATAGGTTTGACAGAAAGACGGACAACTTTGTGGATGGTAGTATTAGGGTGGTCGCAGTAAGAGTAAGTGATGGCAAGATGGAGCAGGTCTGTGCTGTAGACCTTGTGGTCCACTTGACAGCATCAGACAATCTGCCAGAGCTAGAGCAGATCAAGGTTCGGCATATCACTCACACCAGAAAAATTGTTTGGAAATGGTAGCCAAGAAGAACAAACAAGACTACAGCTACAAGTGTTCCGATTATACGAGTGAACAGATGATCCTGACAATAACTTCAGACTCCTAGAAAATCAAAGACCCCACGCTATTTGATATTGGTTGGTTCTTGATCGTTTAACTTCTGGTTGGACTAGTACAAGGTTACAATAAAATTTAAGTGAAATGAAGTGTGGCAATATTTGTGATTGCGATCCATCAACAACGTTAGTACGATAATCGGAGCAGTTGCCTTCTAGAATTTGGTCGTATTTCAAATCACCCAAAGTTGTATGCTGGATACGAAAGTGTTCAGAAAAAGCGCAAGTGACCGACTTAATTCTTGTAGTTACTTACGCCAAATGGTGTCCGACGATTGGGGTGTCTGGCTCAAAGTACCTGGCTAAGTCTGTTCCTAATTAAGTCCGTCATCTGATACTTCAGGTCTTAACCAAGGCATTTTACCCCAAGCAACATCGACGTTCGTGATTCGTTTCGTTGATTGTAACATTTTCCCGGTTCCAGTTGTCTTCCACTTTAGCGGACTGCTTTTGAGTGCTGACGCTTGCGAGTATTGCACACATCTAATGCAACGCTGTGGTCCGTCCGTTGGAGTTTAGAAAAGAACCTTCCAAGGCCAAGAGCCAATCGAGTGTTTACCAAAGTTGTGACCCATATACTATAGTTCGAAAGTAAAAAAATACCTTGGTACGCCGTACCGATGCTTCGCTGCCAAGCCATCACCAGCAGCTGCCTGCGTGTTAGGAATAGTTCGAGGTCGACTTCGCCAAAGCATGCTCGAATTAGCGGACTGTGAATAACAAGTAAGACGCATGAGTAATTCGGCCACCGTCCGGCTGCTTGAATTCGAATATTACGACTTCTGATCAATACGTTTGGCGCTGTACAGGATGAGCGGCTCGCTGCGCGCAACACCCCGATCTCTAAAAGTGAAGCAGTTAATGTCCAACAATTGGGTTTGTTGCTTAGGTTGCTGGGTGCTTTGTACAGTACCGTGACGTTATCAGGAATTAGAGACAGCGAAGCCTGTGATTCGCTCGAAAGTGCTTGACAGCTATCGTTTTTAGTGTTCCTGTTGTCTGTATCCGAATAAGTGCACAAACCTGAGTTATCAGAACGTGTAGAAAGCTAAAGCCTTCGATACAACCTAGCTCCGGAAGATGTGAGAGTTACGTTGGCTGGTGATAAAAACAGACATTCATGTGGTGAATTTAAAGCATGGCACTTGCACTCAAGCTGACCAATCACATCCAAAGGAGACTATGCTCACTTCGGCTGCTGATGGATTGGTTCGATGTCGACAATCTTCTACAACTTTTCTGATACGATGTTGGTGTTGGAAGCCTTAATGCACCACTACCACCATAGAAGCAGTGAAGTTTGTGTTCACCCGTTTTGCAAAATGGATAGTAGCTTTCTTTCAGAAAGCATGCCCTGGTACAGAGTGTGCTTTGGACCTACAGTTCACATCTGCAACACTGCCGACAGATGAGTCGTGTGAAAGTACCCCACTTCACTGCTAGCGGACTCATTGTGGTTTGCATGAAAAACGTTGTCGAAATGTGGTATTGTAGGTGCGTGCCTTCGAAGGTTCAGTCATTGCTGTATCGAGTTTAAAGTTTACGATCCATCCGGCTTCAGCAATGAGATCCCGCTGTATAAGTGCCGAATCTTCCTCCAACAAACCGAGTATTCCAGAGAGAGGAAAGAGCATCAGCTCCAGATAGGTAAAGAGTTAGTCCTAATTAAAAAAAGCGGAATAGTAAAGATAATGGGGATAATTATCCACATTCATTTTCCAACATGGAGTCTAAATGAGTCGGTTTGCGTGTGACTTAAGACCCCATGAGCCAAAAAACGCATGGGAATCGATGAAGTTAATTACACATAAACTGGTTCACGAACACCATTCTGTTATGAGCTGACAACCATCAATATATGAGAGTGAATCCAATTCCAGATTGATGACGCCTTGACCCCAAGTGTAGATGCTTATATGCTCGTTACTATTCTCCCATATATATATATATATATATATATATATATATATATATATATATATATATATATACAGTCTGTTAACAGACATTGTGCCATCAGAACCATGGCAGAAGAAAAAAGTGAAGAAGATGGGAACACTAATGCAATTAAAAAAATATGAGAAACGATTTTTTTGGTTTTACACACGCCATTTTGTATTGTTTGTATTGTTTTGTGAGTTTTTGTGTGCATCAAAAGGATGGTGAAATTGCAGAACAACATTGACGCCACTGATGTCTGTTGCGGGCCATGACGTCTAATGTTTCCAACCACTGCAATTCAGCATCTCGTGGTCCCCAACCTGGAAGGCGGACTGGTCCGACTGCCGCCAAACTTGAGGCTGTCTTCTTCATACTCCTTCTCCACGTCATCGGCTGTCCACCGCGGCACTTTTTCCAATCGCTCCCTGGGAGTGCAAATAGCGCTCGACGTGGAAGGCGATGGGCTGGCATGCGCAGAACATGCCCGAGCCAACGCATGCGATGTCGGAGAATAACGTCCTGAAGATTGGCACTATTCGTCTCAAGCACGCGGTCCCGCACCTCTGCGTTACTTACGTGATGTTGACACCACACCCGAGCAATCCTTCGTAGACAGCGATTGTCGAATACTGACAGCCGCTTCATATCTTCCGAGCGAATAGGCCATGTCTCACAGCCGTACAAGAGTACTGCACGGACGGAAGCATTGTACAGCCTGCCCTTGAGCTTGAGACTGACATCACGACGACGCCATAGATGTCTCAGTTTGATGAATGCAAGGTGGGCCTTTGCAATCCGTTGTGAGACTTCAACTCCAACACCGGCACCAGCCGTGATGTAACTCCATAGATAAGTAAAGCAAGGGACTTGCTCCAGAACATGTCCAGTAGTGGTGAGCGCGGGTTCAGGCACCTGCCAGTCCTGGAGCAGCGTTTTACATTTTCCCGGAGTGAAGTATAGACCGTACTTACACGCCTCCCTCGCCAAGCGGTCCAAAGCGCTCTGGACGGATTGCGGGTCGTCCCCCAGCAAGGCGATATCATTGGCGTAGTCCAAGTCCGTGAGTCTGTCTCCAGGGAGAAGCTCAACATCACAGTCCTGGACACCTTCCAGTGCTCTTTAGAGAACATCTTCGATGGCGAAATTGAAGAGGAGAGGTGAAATAGGGCAACCTTGGCGAACGCCGCTGGTTACAGCAAATGAAGAGGAGTGTGTACCGTAAGCCCTAACTTTGCCCGACGTGTGACTGTAAAGTACTTTCAGGATGGTTACAAAATTGTCGGGCACACCTTTCTTCAGTAAACAGTTCCACAACGCAGATCTATCTACTGAATCAAATGCCGCTCGGATGTCCAAAAATACTACGATTGTTGGCCGCCGGTGGATGTGACGAAGTTCGAGAACTTGCCGAAGCGTGAAGATTTGGTCGATGCAGTCGCGGCCTGGACGAAATCCGGCTTGCACTTCTCGGGAAAACTCCTCTCTAGTTGTTGAAAGCCTGCCAAGTAGGACCGACACGAAGATTTTGGATGCGACAGAGACTAGGGAGATTCCGCGGTAGTTGCAGCAATCGGCGCGGGAGCCCTTCTTGTGAATCGGAACAATGACCGATTCTCCCCATGAGCTCGGATCATTCTCCTCAGTCCAAACTTTCGTGAACAGCGACAGAATTTCGATGAAAGTACACGCCTGCCATCTTTGAATAGAGCCGGTGATAGGTTGTGGGGACCCGAAGCTTTGTGGCGTTTCAAAGTTTGGATTACATTTCGAATCTCAGCTTCATTTGGGGGCTGTGGAGACAGGCCAAACATCATACATTGGAGCTGGAGGTGTCGCAGGGGGCTGTGTTGGGTGGTTGAATTGAAGAGCGAAATGCTCTGCCCAGCGACCCAATCGCCTATGGTTGGTGATCTTCGTGCCGGCTGTCTCGCGAATCGTCTGGTTGATAGCGTGAAAATTGCAACCAGTGGTCCTGATGATGTAAAACAGACGGCGGAAGTTGCCAGCTGATGCAGCGGATTCCATCTCACCAGCTTGTTTTGACCATCAAGCTTCACGATAAGCGAAGACTTGCTTCCAGCTGTTGCGTAATGAACCGGTGGTGTTCGTTGTACTCTGCGCCAGCAGGAACTGCTCGTCGAGGATCCAGCAATTCTGAGGATCTTCCGGAGAGACAGCATTTTGGGAGTGGAGCGAGTGAGGCCATAGCTGGACAAACCGGCTGACAACAAGGCTTGTTGCAGACTTGACCAGTGTTGATCAACATCCAGAGTGAGAGAGAGAGAGAGCTTTTCGCGAAGCTTTTGTTGATATTCTTTCTTCACCATTGGGTCCTCCAACTTGTAGGTGTTCAGTCCGATGTGTTTTGACCTAGGCGAACCACCAAAACGCATGCAAACAATCGCACACACCATTGCATGATCAGTATCGCCGCATGTTACTATTCTCCCAACTCAAGTTCCATTGAAGAAGATACATCATCAATCATATAGTATATGATAAGAAAGCATTAACAGACAGTACCGATCACAAGTACATTTTGCAACATAAGAACATCAGCAGTGATGGGTCTAGAGGAACCAAGGTTAAACAACGGTGAGATGAAAAAGTAAATAGGAAACCCACCTTTTCCAATGCTTGGCCGTTGATATAAGTACCAGAAGATGACTCTCTGTCAAGCAAGACGTACCGGTCTGCATTCTCCTCGTAGATAACTTCACAGTGTATCTTAAAATAAAACACACAAAGCGTTAATTTCCGAGTGAAGGTGTGAAAAAGTGACAATGATCAGTTAAAAAATTGGCGAAAATAAAAATGGCAAAGGATAAAATAATGAAAGAAGTGCAAATTGAACATTTAGTTGGTAAAAGGTGTGTCATACCAGCAGTGCATAAATGTAGGAAATAATTCATCGTGAATGAAATAAAGGTATTCTAGGGAGTCGAAATACAAAAGAAATGCAGTGGTACTAATCTAAAAATCAACCAAAAGGTGGACTCACGGTACCAACAGCAGGATCGTCAGGAAAGTTAACCGAAGGACAGAAGGTGGGATTGCGGCCAATGCATCCCCAGCCTTTGGATGATTCGTCGCTACTAAGGACAAATACAGTGCCCAACTCAGTGTAGGCGGAAGCCAGGACGACCAAACGCACACCAGGAGGATAAACTATTGGCTTTGCCTCAAGAACTAATTTGTCCGAATCTTGTGACACTTCCGGGGAGTTATGCGTTGCTCCTAGTTGTAAAAAAAGTAGCACATCGATTGAAACGGAATAAAATAGGTATCATATGGAGCAAAAAGCAGACGAAAAGATAACTTACCGCCAATAGATGAGGAGGATGAATTACTTTTACGGCGCTTTCTATGTCTTCTGCGAGCTTCCAGATGGGGAGAATTTTCATTTGATTGAAAGGAATCTAACTGTTTCCGCCCGTGTCTGACCCGATGTTCAGTGCTGTTGTCCGAGTCCGAAGGAGTGGAACTACGACGGGACCGATGAGGACGCTTGTGAACACTACGATCTCTGGCTGACGTTTTACTCTGTCGGGCGTGTAGGACAGCAGAGGATTCGTCGTCGATGATTGAGCCGCGATTACGCCAAACGTGTTCATGTTTCGTGAGGAAGAAAAGAGAAAAAGGAGAAAAATCAGCTGAATGGCCGTAATAGCTACGCGCTTGTCGTATTAGCCATAAGGAAGTCGACGAGTTTGAGACCTCCAATGTACTGTTGCACAGATGTCCAACTCAGGTAGGCTGATCTGGAACAATGGAAAATATCGAGCACAACTTGTAGTGTGTTCAGTGTCGTGAGTGGTAAAAACCCATACGAAGACCAACACATGAAGTATCAACAATATAGGAACTGTACCTTCTCTTCACTAGGAGGCTGCTGAGAAAGCAGAGATGCATACTGAGCCTTCCAACGTGCACTGTCCACTGAAGAATGGTACGTGTATTCACCAGTCTCTGAGTTGTAGCTGTAGTATACGCCACTTTCTGGTTGAAAAAACAGACGATTATCCTAGAAAGTAGGCATCAGATGCATTATGGAATTGTCTGGTTGGAAGAGTATACTGGATCATAATAGTAACCACTGTTCTGGTCAAAATACAGACCAGTGCGCTCATCAAACATATAACCAGTGTGACGTAGAGCAGTTTCAGATGTCTCCCTCAGAGCGTCAGCAATAGATTTGCCTGGAATCAACAAGTGGTAAGGTAACAGCCGGTGCATCACCACTCTCGATTCTAGCCAAATCGCACTTCTCCACATCACCTTCAGAGAGCAAAGATGGGTTACGGGAACTGCGTTCTTATAATCAGTTGGGAATCCAAGATGGGGAATGGAGCATATACCTTGTTCTAGTTGGGCATTGCGAGTCATAAGATCCTGGATAACTGCATCTTTTTCTTTTAACTCTTTCTCAAGCACGTAGATTCGCGTTTCCAGCTCACTTAGCTTTTCAAATACATCAAACTCCATCACATAAAGGTGTCCAGTTAAAAGCTAGAAGGGTACGAAAACAATAATGAATTAGAACCGTGAAATGTTACAGAAAGTGTGAATTTAGGTCAGGCCTCCCAATGTATCGCTTTGTAAGGGACAGAAAAAATGCTGAGGGAAAATTAACGTAGTAAGAGAAACGTAGTGAGCTTTATAGTCAACAATACTTAAAAATATCGGACATCAACAACAGAAAAGCAGCGACAACTAAAAAGCACGTAACAATCAGAGGCGGTAAGGATTAGCACGCAGGTAGAAAGTCAACATCAACATGAGGCTACCACAATACGTCCCGAAAAATAGCATGTATTCAAATTGCAAGTTCGTAATCAGGCCCTCCGATAGACGGACATCTATTCTTTGGTTGTCACTGGTTAGATGGGATCCAGCATACCTAGTAGTGACCAGTGATGGACAAGTACATAGCATGCATGCGGGATAGCAATGGACAACAAAGCGCGCTTCGATGGGATCGGTAGGATTTCTGCTGGATCGAGACCTGTATTCGACTCACGGATCCGAGGCTTAAAGGAACACAAGCCTGCTTGTAGTCCCAGGGCGCGGGTATGCGTATGGGACCGAGCCACCCCCCGCAGTATCCTTGGCCCACACGTGACTGTTGGTGATGGTGTGGCAGCGAAGCGTCGATACTGCGTACCGGCGTAGTACTGATACCACGGATAAAAAGCATCATTATCATAATACACGTCAGCTAGAGGTGGGAAACACCTCAGCTACTGTGCCGCAATACATAAATGAAAAAGGAAAATAAATACAAAAGTTACATGCCAGTTGAGCTACCAGCAACGGATAGGCATCGTCCCGGTAAGCTACCAACTGGCTACTAGGCAAAAAGAAAAAATTATTGTGTTACGCTAAGAAATGAGATCGTAAGTAGAAGGGGAGGCTAAAAGGGATGAGGAGGGACAAATAAATTCACAGCAGGAACGCCACTGAGGCCGGCTCCTACCCATGTCAGCAATTGTATCCAGTCAAACGTGTTCACCGTCTTTTGGACCCCAAACAGGGAGCCGTGACGCTCCAACCGAGGCCAGCACAGAAGTGAGGACCTTCATTCCTCTGGACCAAGTCATCGCTTGGCCACCCCTCCTCTTCTTCCACCCACATCCCCAGTGAGCAAATAACGCACGTCGTGGAAGTCGATGGACTGCCATGCGCAACACGTGGCCCAGCCATCGGAGCCTGGTGTGTGAAATAACGTTGCTCAGCGGTTCAGTTCCTTTTCGTGTGTCGTAAACAAAGCGTCGAACACGCGCGTTACTCACGCGGTGTTCCCACCAGATGTGAGCCAAACTGCGAAGGCACCGATGGTCGAACGTAACTAGCCTCTTCATGTCCGCCGATCTTAGGGGCCAGGTTTCGCAACCGTATAGTAAGGTCGAACGTACCGCTGCATTGTACACTCTACCCTTCAGGACGAGAGTGATGTCGCGCCGCCGCCATAGGTGGCGAAGGTTAGCAAAAGCACTTCGAGCTTTTGCTATACGGTTCGTGATCTCGTCTTCGATCCCACGGGCGCTGATACAACTTCCCAGGTAATTGAATTTCTGAACGACTTCTAGCTGATCCCCACCAAGGGTCAACGCAGGAGGCGATCCCTGCCAATCTTGGAGGAACGCTTTGCACTTCGATGGTGCAAAGCAAAGCCCGAAGCGGCTGACAGCCAGTGCTAATCTGTCCAGCGCGGCTTGGCACGTCTCGGAGCTGTCACAGATGAGGGCAATGTCGTCTGCATACTCCAAGTCAAGAAGTCGTTCTTCTGGGAGTAGCTCCACACCTTCCAAGTCATGTCTTGTAAATGTAAACTCCACGGCTTCGTCAATAGCGAAGTTGAAGAGGAAAGATGACAGCGGGCATCCTTGTCTCACACCGCTGGAGATATTAAAGGGTAGCGACAGCTTGCCGTAAGCCCTCACTCTGCCCGTGCTGCGCGCATATAATGCTTGGATAATATTTACATATTTCTCGGGCACACCTTTCCTGAGTAGACAATTCCAAAGGGCACATCGACCAACCGAATCGAAGGCACCTTTGATGTCGAGGAAGACGACTAGGGTGGGCCGCCAATATGTGTGACGGTGCTCCAACCACTGACGCAAGATGAAGATGTGGTCGATGCAGCCACGACCACGACGAAACCCGGCTTGCTCCTCACGAATCTGGCTTTCACGAGCGCCAGTCAGTCTGTGAAGAATTATGGAGGCGAGTAATTTGGAGGCGATGGAAATCAGACTGATTCCTCTATGGTTGTTGCATTCCGAACGCGAGCCTCCTTTGAAGATGGGAACAATAACGGAGCGGCTCCAGTCGGTTGGGACAGTCTCCTGCTCCCACAGTTTCACTAGTAATTCATGTAAAACATCAATAAGAGCAGAGCCTCCGAATTTGAAGAGAACTGGAGGAAGATCATCTGGTCCCGCGGCTTTGTTCAACTTCAACAATCCGATATCACGTTCGACTTCTGAGCGAGAGGGTGGATCCAAAGAGACAGCCCACGGAGCAGGGCGATCACAGACCGGTGAAGAATCGAACAATTCAAGCCGATTAAATTGCTTTTCAAAATGCTCAGCCCAACGCTCCAAGCGTTTTGATAAATTGTGGATAGACTGTCCACTCTCGTCACGTAGAGTTTCACTAACACCAAGTCTCCTGCTGCCCGTTTCCCGTATCAGACGGAATAACTTACGATGGTTGCCAAGGGCAGCGGCCACTTCCATCTCTGACGCACGGTGAGACCACCGAAATTCGCGGTCTCTCTTCAGGCTAGCATGAAGTCTTGCCCTGAGCTCTTTGCAGGTTTCATCGTGTTCGCTTCCAACCGGAATATGCCGGCAAGCATCGATCAGTTCCAGAGACCGAGAAGAGACCCAATGTCCATGTTCGCTTTTAGACATACCACGTACCACATGAGGATTTGCCTGCTGCTAGTAAGGTCTGGTGAACATGTGACCAGTGACCATCAATTGTCTCCAGTGAGCGGTTGCTCAACTCGCATGTCAGCGTACTTCGATACGCATTCAGAACAGCTGACTTTGTCAGTTGGCTGGTGTCAATGCGCTCATAGCGTCGTCGTGGGCGTCCGCCAAAACGCATCTGCATGTCAGCACATACAAGTGCATGATCGGTGTCCACACATGTGCTTCAAATCGAGCGACAGTTCTGGACGCAGCCTCTCCAGTGGTAACTAATAGCAATGTGATCGATCTGCATCCAAGGCTGGTGCGAGGCTGGTGGGCGCCAAGTCACCCTCCGGCGGGTGCTGTGTCGGAAGTTAGTGCTCGCAAGAAATAAGCGAGCATCTTCACACAAATGAAGTAACCGCTCACCGTTATCATTACGGGAGCATACACCGTGCTGATCGCCCAGATGCATTTCATCAGTAGACAGCTTTCTAACTTGCGTGTTCAAATCCCTAGCCAGCACAACAGTGTCTGTGCTTCTCCTATGCCGAATGAGCTGGGTCAGTTGGCGGTAGAAGTCGTTCTTTACCGAATCATCGCTACAGTTTGTGGGCGCGTAGGCAGCGATGATGAATAGACATCTATTAGTCCCGCGCGACTTCGAAGCTTTAAAAGAACCAGCCAATCGGACCGCACACATCCGGCTACTGATTGGAATCCAATCAACCAGAGCAGCTTCAGCCCTGGGACTCAGGGCACTACCAACACCGGCTTGGCCGGTGCTCGAAGCTGCATCGTCACCGGATAGGCGCAATGAGAAAACACTGCTTACGTCACCTGAAGGGGATCGCAGAGTGAACACAGAGCTCGAGTCTTGCAAGCGGGTCTCCGATAAGCAGCAGATGTCGATCAAGAGCGTCTCCAATGTTCGGGCAAGTGCTGTCTGTTGACCGATCTGCAGTAGTGTGCGTACATTAAGGCATGCCAATCTGAAGGAGGATCGAGGGCTCCAAATGCAAACCGATGAACTGAAATGGACCGCTTGATTGGATATGGGCTTGTCGACAGGAGAGGAGTGACGCTGCGCGTTCACATGTGAGTTGAAATTAGAAGATAAATCCCTAGCAAAGCATGTTGGGGGAGGGCTAAGAATCTGGGGGTTGAAAACTGGGGGATATAAGTGAAGTTGGAAGGGGACGGTAAGAGCGAAAAAGCGTAAGAGGGGGAATAAGAAGACGGGAAGGCTTAAGCAGTAGCATCCAAACCCCTATCCACCCTGCTCGATGCAGCAGATAGGGCACCGTTGATTACCCTCTGCGGTGGCCAGAGCATCAAGAAATTGTTTGAGGAGAAATTCATTGTATTGCGTAGGCAGGATACTGTCAGGTTGCCCAGACCTAGACAGGAGAACGATTAGGGTTCTCAACCAAAGCCTTTGGTTCAAAAACCTGACCGCAAGGCAGCGGGTTTGGCGTTGGGCTAAAAGGAGTCCGTTTTATGGAATAAGGTGCCACCCTCATTCCAACCCCCAACCTGGAGGACCAGGAGGCTGTTTGTCTGGCCTCTAACCATTGACCAATCTGGTATGAGTGGCTCTGAAGGTGCAAAAAAGCACCACCCAACATAGCTCAATGGATCGCTGAGGCACACAAACCATCGTACCACGGTAAGATCCAGTCTCATTGCAATGGACACGGATATAAAGGCTACTGCCAGTCTAGTACGAGTAGATAACATAAGTCAGAGAGTGATAATGTGCTCCAGTAAGTCCATCAGCCGGTTGGTTTTATACCTGACTAAACTGTTAGGAAGCCTTTGATTTATTGGTTGGTTCACTGAGAGGAAATGGTATATTTTGTACTAAAAAACAATAAAGGTGGAATCTAGCAAGAATATGGTATCTGTTCAATCCACCGCAATCAGCCTAATGAGTGCGATACTTGAACAGAATTATGATGAATCTAAGTAGCAAAATTGTAAAACTGAGGTAAAAAGGAGATCAGTAAAAGTAAGAACTCCGGTGGAGCAGCTCATTTGTTTCGCGACCGTACCATGTCGGATAATGTCTTCGGACGCCGAGGTGGCTGATCCCGAGGCAGCCATCCGCAAAAATGGTATTTGCCAGTCTGATCACGTGTCACAAACAGTTTCTTCATGACATACTGCCCCATCGAATGAAACGGAATTGTAACTGGATATCAAAGAGGGTGAAGCATAGGTCCTTGACAACGCAATAATTAAATCTGGTAGCTTTGTTGGTTTTAAATGCTGTTTGTAAATTAGATGTTTCAGGAGCCCGCTTATCAAAGCCAGCGGATATAACTTGAAGTTTTACTAGCTGTTGTAATCACCACCGTCCAATTAATAGAAGTAATTGTAAGTAGAAGTTCTGGAAGTGCTTCCGAGGCTACTGAATTTATTCGCACTCAGCCTGTAAAGGTGCGACCAGTGCTGAGTGATTTCAACCTGCTTGAGGTCTGTTAACCTGAATTAATTTCGAAGCTGGCTTCCTAGAGCTAACTCGCAGGCATCGCCACATAAGAGAGTGGACTACTTCCCTGGCCACCTTGACGCCCAATTGTCATCTACTTTGGACCGGTGGCCGAGTGGTCGGCGCGTTTGCTTTCCAACCATAAGGTCACCGGTTCGAATCCGCGTAGGGGTGGGCGTCCTCGCGGTATACTCAGCCCGCGCGCGACTGGTGGTGGTTGCGCGGCAGCGAAGCGCCGTTAAGGCGTATAAGCTGACACATTTTATTTTCATTTTCATTCATTTCATCTACTTTGGAGCAAGCCATTGTTAAGTCATTCACGTGGCAGTGACCGTGTACGCTAACCTCTACGGCGGATTCTTTCTAAGTATCATCAAGCTCATCATCGGTATACGTCAGCCGAAGGTGAGAAACAACTCATCTAGTGTGCCGCAATACAAATTGATAAGACATAGGAAAGCGAGATACCAAACATTACATAACTCAAAGAGTAAAGAAATAATATATTATGCCGTGTCATTATGCCACGAGTGTGAGACTGTAATCGGAAGGCGCAGAAAGAGGGGAAAGGAGGGCAAAAAACAACAGAAACGCCATCGATGTCAGATCTTCACCATATCAGCAAGTGTCCAACCAAACGTGTTCATCTTTCTTAGGACCACAGCCAGGCAGTCGGGATGCTCCAGCCGATGCCAAGTTCGAAGTGAGGGTCTTCATACCATTTGATCAAGCCATCGCCTGGACTCCCATCCTCTTCTTCCATCCAGACCCACGGCGCGCAAACAACGCTCGTAGAGGGAGTCGGTCGGCTAGCATCCACAACACTTGGCCCAGCCATCGGAGCTTGCCGCGTGATATAACGGTGCTGAGCGGTTCACTCGCTCTTCCTGCATCAAATACACGACGCATTATATTCAAGATATATATATAATCACAATCTGTGGTACATATATTATGCCATCGGAATCATGCCCGGATAAGAAAACAGGATAGGAAAAGAAAAAAAACAGGTGCTTTCTTTCTAGCATTTTACTCACAGTTTTTGTGATTTTTATTAGTTTAACCGTTTTTTTGTTAGGGAAGGGAATCGACGCAAAATGCAGAGATACACGTCTGCCATTGAGGTCGGTCCTGAGCCATGACTTCCACGGTCGCCAACCAGCGACACTGTGTCGCTGAAATCCCAACCAGAGTCCCGAACAACTGACCGATGCCAACTGTTTCGTCAGTTTTTTCATGCGGCTCCTCAAGGTTGCAGGTTGTTCATCACGCCGACTCCTCCAGTCCTGTCCAGCAACAGCGAACAACGCCCGGCACAAAAGAGGAACGGGCAATTGCAGTACGCAGCTGGCGCAGTAGGACGAGCTCCTCAAGCGAGTGACTGCCTCCACCCAAGATATACTAACTTCCATGTTGGTTACGTGGTGCAGCTACCACACACAGGCAATGGAGCGCAAGCAACGGTGCTCAAAGAAGGAGTCGGTGTAGGTCAACGGTACGAACAGGACGAGTTTCGCAACTGTACAACAGAACATCGCGATCAGTCACAAAAGAAACCCGCCCTCTGATGGTTAGACGAACGTCATGGCGGAGCCACAAGTGCCTCAGCTTAGAGAAAGCGAGGCGAGCTCTTTAAATACGTAACGAAATCTCGTCTCTAACAGCTACACCAGCTGTGATGCAACTTCCCAGGTAGACAAAACTCCGTAACCTCCAGTGTCTCACCGCCAAGAGTGCAGGTGCAAGCATCGGAAAGCCTTGGAAAAGTTTTGCACTTGGATGGGGAAAAAGTCATCCTATGCTTTGACGCTTCAATCGCCAAACGGTTGAGTGCAAGTAAGACGGCTTGTGGACAGTCACCCAACAAGGCAAGATCATCAGCATAGTCAGTCAACAACTCGGCTACCTGGAAGCAGCTCAACGCCAGTGCCCAATGAATTATCCAGAGCATTCTTTAGGACACCCTCAATGCCAAAATTGAAAAGGAATGGTAAGATAACGGATCTTTGTCGAACACCACTGGTGACAGCAAAAGAAGGTGAAAGCTTGCCATAAGTCCTAACTCTACCTGAGGTCAGACTGAACATAGCACACAGTAGGGAAACGAACTTCCTGGGGACGCCATTCCTCAACAAACAGTGCCACAATGCAGACCTGTCGACAGAATCGAAGGCAGCGCGGATATCCAGGTACACAACAATCATTGGTTTTTGGTATACATGGCGAAGCTCGAGGTCCTGGCAGAGTGTGGGGATTTGGTCCATGCATGCGCCACCAGGGTGGAACCCAGCCTGTTCTTCCCGCTGTAGCGATTCGCGCATTCGAGATAGCCTTCGATGTATGATGGACACCAGAACCTTACAAACGAGGAGAACCAAGCTGATACCGCTTTAGTTGAGGCACGTTGTGCGCAGAGTCTGTTGGAAAATGGAGACGACTATCGACTCACCCCAAAATGATGGAACCACCTCCTTCAGCCAGAATTCTGAGAACAAAGCAGTAAGTTCTCGAAATAGTGAATAGTCACCATCTTTAACTAGGGCGGGAGGTAAGCCATCAGAGCCCGGTGCTTTATAGCGCTGCAAGTAGCGTTTCTGCCAGATTGTATGGTGAGAATGAGGATCTGTGGAGACAAACCACTTAGCACCAATGAGCGCTCCAGGGGAAGTAGATGGGGCTGTTGGTCAGCAAAACTGCGAGCCAAAGTGTTCTGTCCATCGTTCAAACCGTGGTTGAAGATTAGTGGGCCATTCTCTTCGCAGATCGCTTCACTTAGTCGCAATCGGAAACCTTCGGTGGCTGGGATAAGATGGAGAAGTTTTCTGGTATAACCAGAACGACTAGCAAGTTCCATCTCTCTAGCATATTCACACCACCAAGTTTCACGGTCCTTTTGTAGACTCCTGCGCAAGTATCGATCTAGGGATCGTCGTCCTTCATTATATTTAGAATCGGCCGGGATCGAGCAGCGTCTGTCCATCAGCGACAAGGAGACATCAAGGATTCAGATTTTCGGTGGGTGATGAGTGACTCCGCAACTACTGATACGGGCAGAAACTAAAGCATTTTGGATGCGCATCCACTATGTATTCAGATCACCATCAGAAGCTGGGGTAAGCAGTGTTGACAGGGAGGCCTGGTATTTGGCCAAGGTCGAAGGGTCTTGTAAGTTTCCTAAGCTCAGTCGGTAGTGCGTGCGCTTAGGTGGTCCTCCGAAACGCATGCATAACCATGCGAAGCAATGCGTGATCGAAGTCTAGACAAGTTGACCAGTACGAACGGCAGTCTGATACACTTCCGTGCCATCGCAATGAGGCTGGACCTTACCGTGGTACGATGGTTTGTGTGCCTCAGCGATCCATTGAGCTATGTTGGGTGGTGCTTTTTTGCACCTTCAGAGCCACTCATACCAGATTGGTCAATGGTTAGAAACCAGACAAACTAAGCCTCCTGGTCCTCCAGGTTGGGGGTTGGAATGAGGGTGGCACCTTATTCCTTAAAACGGACTCTTTTTAGCCCAACGCCAAACCCGCTGCCTTGCGGTCAGGTTTTTGAACCAAAGGCTTTGGTTGAGAACCCTAATCGTTCTCCTGTCTAGGTCTGGGCAAGCTGACAGTATCCTGCCTACGCAATACAGTGAATTTCTCTTCAAACAATTTCTTGATGCTCTGGCCACCGCAGAGGATAATCAACGGTGCCCTATCTGCTGCATCGAGCAGGGTGGATAGGGGTTTGGATGCTACTGCTCAAGCCTTCCCGTCTTCTTATTCCCCCTCTTACGCTTTTTCACTCTTACCGTCCCCTTCCAACTTCACTTATATCCCCCAGTTTTCAACCCCCAGATTCTTAGCCCTCCCCCAACATGCTTTGCTAGGGATTTATCTTCTAATTTCAACTCACATGTGAACGCGCAGCGTCACTCCTCTCCTGTCGACAAGCCCATATCCAATCAAGCGGTCCATTTCAGTTCATCGGTTTGCATTTGGAGCCCTCGATCCTCCTTCAGATTGGCATGCCTTAATGTACGCACACTACTGCAGATCGGTCAACAGACAGCACTTGCCCGAACATTGGAGACGCTCTTGATCGACATCTGCTGCTTATCGGAGACCCGCTTGCAAGACTCGAGCTCTGTGTTCACTCTGCGATCCCCTTCAGGTGACGTAAGCAGTGTTTTCTCATTGCGCCTATCCGGTGACGATGCAGCTTCGAGCACCGGCCAAGCTGGTGTTGCCATTGCCCTGAGTCCCCGGGCTGAAGCTGCTCTGATTGATTGGATTCCAATCAGTAGCCGGATGTGTGCGGTCCGATTGACTGGCTCGTTCGAAGCTTCGAAGTCGCGCGGGACTAATAGATGTCTATTCATCATCGCTGCCTACGCGCCCACAAACTGTAGCGATGATTCGGTAAAGAACGACTTCTACCGCCAACTGACCCAGCTCCTTCGCCACAGAAGAAGCACGGACACTGTTGTGCTGGCTGGGGATTTGAACACGCAAGTTAGAAAGCTGTCTACTGATGAAATGCATCTGGGCGATCAGCACGGTGTATGCTCCCGTAATGATAACGGTGAGCGGTTACTTCATTTGTGTGAAGATGCTCGCTTATTTCTTGCGAGCACTAATTTCCGACACAGCACCCGCCGGAGGGTGACTTGGCGCCCACCAGCCTCGCACCAGCCTTGGATGCAGATCGATCACATTGCTATTAGTTACCACTGGAGAGGCTGTATCCAGAATTGTCGCTCGATTTGGAGCACATGTGTGGACACCGATCATGCACTTGTATGTGCTGACATGCGGATGCGCTTTGGCGGACGCCCACGACGACGCTATGAGCGCATTGACACCAGCCAACTGACAAAGTCAGCTGTTCTGAATGCGTATCGAAGTACGCTGACATGCGAGTTGAGCAACCGCTCACTGGAGACAATTGATGGTCACTGGTCACATGTTCACCAGACCTTACTAGCAGCAGGCAAATCCTCATGTGGTACGTGGTATGTCTAAAAGCGAACATGGACATTGGGTCTCTTCTCCGTCTCTGGAACTGATCGATGCTTGCCGGCATATTCCGGCTGGAAGCGAGCACAATGAAACTTGCAAAGAGCTCAGGGCAAAACTTCGCGCTAGCCTGAAGAGAGACCGCGAATTTTGGTGGTCTCACCGTGCGTCAGAGATGGAAGTGGCCGCTGCCCTTGGCAACCATCGTAAGTTATTCCGTCTGATACGGGAAACGGGCAGCAGGAGACCTGGTGATAGTGAAACAATTTGTGATGAGAGTGGACAGCCTATCCACAATTTATCAAAACGCTTGGAGCGTTGGGCTGAGCATTTTGAAAAGCAATTTAATCGGCTTGAATTGTTCGATTCTTCACCGGTCTGTGATCGCCCTGCTCCGTGGGCTGTCTCTTTGGATCCACCCTCTCGCTCAGAAGTCGAACGTGAGATCGGATTGTTGAAGTTGAACAAAGCCGCGGGACCAGATGATCTTCCTCCAGTTCTCTTCAAATTCGGAGGCTCTGCTCTTATTGATGTTTTACATGAATTACTAGTGAAACTGTGGGAGCAGGAGACTGTCCCAACCGACTGGAGCCGCTCCGTTATTGTTCCCATCTTCAAAGGAGGCTCGCGTTCGGAATGCAACAACCATAGAGGAATCAGTCTGATTTCCATCGCCTCCAAATTACTCGCCTCCATAATTCTTCACAGACTGACTGGCGCTCGTGAAAGCCAGATTCGTGAGGAGCAAGCCGGGTTTCGTCGTGGTCGTGGCTGCATCGACCACATCTTCATCTTGCGTCAGTGGTTGGAGCACCGTCACACATATTGGCGGCCCACCCTAGTCGTCTTCCTCGACATCAAAGGTGCCTTCGATTCGGTTGGTCGATGTGCCCTTTGGAATTGTCTACTCAGGAAAGGTGTGCCCGAGAAATATGTAAATATTATCCAAGCATTATATGCGCGCAGCACGGGCAGAGTGAGGGCTTACGGCAAGCTGTCGCTACCCTTTAATATCTCCAGCGGTGTGAGACAAGGATGCCCGCTGTCACCTTTCCTCTTCAACTTCGCTATTGACGAAGCCGTGGAGTTTACATTTACAAGACATGACTTGGAAGGTGTGGAGCTACTCCCAGGAGAACGACTTCTTGACTTGGAGTATGCAGACGACATTGCCCTCATCTGTGACAGCTCCGAGACGTGCCAAGCCGCGCTGGACAGATTAGCACTGGCTGTCAGCCGCTTCGGGCTTTGCTTTGCACCATCGAAGTGCAAAGCGTTCCTCCAAGATTGGCAGGGATCGCCTCCTGCGTTGACCCTTGGTGGGGATCAGCTAGAAGTCGTTCAGAAATTCAATTACCTGGGAAGTTGTATCAGCGCCCTTGGGATCGAAGACGAGATCACGAACCGTATAGCAAAAGCTCGAAGTGCTTTTGCTAACCTTCGCCACCTATGGCGGCGGCGCGACATTACTCTCGCCCTGAAGGGTAGAGTGTACAATGCAGCGGTACGTTCGACCTTACTGTACGGTTGCGAAACCTGGCCCCTAAGATCGGCGGACATGAAGAGGCTAGTTACGTTCGACCATCGGTGCCTTCGCAGTTTGGCTCACATCTGGTGGGAACACCGCGTGAGTAACGCGCGTGTTCGACGCCTTGTTTACGGCCCAGGAAAAGGGAACTGAACCGCTCAGCACCGTCATTTCGCGCATCAGGCTTCGGTGGCTCGGTCACGTGTTGCGCATGCCAGCCCATCGACTGCCTCGACGTGCGTTGTTTGCTCATCGGGGATGTGGGTGGAAGAAGAGGGGAGGTGGCCAAGCGATGACTTGGTCCAGAGGAATGAAATCCCTCACTTTGGAGCTAGCCTCGGTTGGAGCTTCACGGCTCCCTGGTTGGGGTCCAAAAGACGGTGAACACGTTTGGTTGGATACACTTGCTGACATGGCAAGGAGCCGACCTCAGTGGGATTCCTGCTGTGAGTTTCTCTGTCCCTCCCCATCCCTTTAGCCCCCTCCATCTACGATCTCATTTCGTTGGGTAAAACATAATTAATTTTTTGTTTTTGCCTAGTAGCCGGCTGGTAGCTTACCGGAAGGATGCCTATCCGTTGCTGGTAGCTCAGCTGGCATGCAACTTCGTATTTATTTTTCCGTAATGTATTGTATGTATGTATGTATGTATGTATGTATGTATTTCCCCCATGCCCCATGCTGAGGCTGATGTTGCATTCTTGATGCTTCTTCACCGCAGTTGGGCTAAACCAACTTACACTTAAACTACGTCTGTTTAAGCTGGATAAATTTCATTCTGCTTTACTTGGTTTGTTCTGCCTCCCTGAATAATGTTCTAATAACTGGCCACGTTGCTTACACTAATTGCGCTTATCTTCGGTAATTTTGTTGCGTTTGTAGCATTTTAAGTAACTTGTGGACATTTCTTACTTATCACGGATTTGTTGCTGACCAACTTACTTCATATGGTAATTTAGCGAAGAGTTATGCCACCGTATCTGTATGCATTATTGGATTTATTTTATTTCAGCTTGTCGTTTAAATTGAATGGCTGTTGTTTGATATCCCTGGTATGGTTGCGCTTGATGTGTATGTTGACAAGGTGCCTACCTGTCTATTACCCACTACATCGTTCATACTGGCTCCAGGAGACAGTTGGTCGTTGCTGGAGGGGACGGGGTGCACGGTTCTTGTGGCCGTGCTAGGCTCAAAGAGCGGTTCCATGCACTCAGTGTGGAGCGGACTACGGTCCAGCCACCGCCTTGTGTGCGGTTGATTCCCCAAATACAGCGTGCTTGTGTTTGCCTGTGAAGGAGTGTGGGCCGGCTCCGTTGATGAAACGTGGTTCCCATCCGCATGCCTCCCGGTCTTATTCCTTCGGGTTTACACTGGATATGGGGTATGTGGTTGGAGCTGTGGGTGGTGCAGCGCAAGCCATCCATGGTCCCTCTGTAGGCGCAGGCGTCCTGTGGCTTGCCACAGTGACAGGCAAATCCGAAACCGGATGCCGCCAACCATGTATGTATGTATGTGTGCCCCATGCTGAGGCTGATGTTGCATTCTTGATGCTTCTTCACTGCAGTTGGGCTAAACCAACTTACACTCAAACTAGGTCTTTTTAAGCTGGATAAATTTCATTCCGCTTTATTTGGTTTGTTCTGCCTCCCTGAATAATGTTCTATTAAGTGGCCACGTTGCTTACACTAATTGCGCTTATCTTCGGTAATTTTGTTGCGTTTTGTAGCATTTTTAAGTAACTTGTGGACATTTCTTACTTATCACGGATTTGTTGTTAGCGCACTTACTTCATATGGTAAATTAGCGAAGAGTTATGCCACCGTATCTGTATGCATTGTTGGATTTATTTTATTTCAACTTGTCGTTTAAAGTGAATGGCTGTTGTTTGATATCCCCGGTGTGGTTGCGCTTGATGTGTATGTTGACAAGGTGCCTACCTGTCTATTACCCACTACATCGTTCATACTGGCTCCAGGAGACAGTTGGTCGTTGCTGGAGGGGACGGGGTGCACGGTTCTTGTGGCCGTGCTAGGCTCAAAGAGCGGTTCCATGCACTCAGTGTGGAGCGGACTACGGTCCAGCCACCGCCTTGTGTGCGGTTGATTCCCCAAATACAGCGTGCTTGTGTTTGCCTGTGAAGGAGTGTGGGCCGGCTCCGTTGATGAAACGTGGTTCCCATCCGCATGCCTCCCGGTCTTATTCCTTCGGGTTTACACTGGATATGGGGTATGTGGTTGGAGCTGTGGGTGGTGCAGCGCAAGCCATCCATGGTCCCTCTGTAGGCGCAGGCGTCCTGTGGCTTGCCACAGTGACAGGCAAATCCGAAACCGGATGCCGCCAACCATGTGTCTCATATAAATGTCTAGTGGGCCATGAGCTAGGTCCTTTGGGGCCACTACAGAAGCGACGACGGGTCCTGCAGATAACTACGACGAGCCGGCGCAGCGTTTGTAGGCACGCTGAATTCGATTTACTAATCGCATGCTTGCATGCTAAGTCTCTTTATTTCAGGTGGTGGGTTTTCGGTTCCCTCCTAATGCCTTTCTTTCTTTCTCATATAAATGTCTAGTGGATAAATGTCTAGTGGGCAATGCGCTGTGCCATTTGGGGCCACTACAGAAGTGACGACGGGTCCTGCAGAGAATTACGACGAGCCGGCGCAGCGTTTGTAGGCACGCTGATTTCGATTTACTAACCGCGTGCATGCATGCTAAGTCTCTCTATTTCAGGTGGTGGGTTTACAGTTTGTGCCTAATGCTTTCCATTCTCATATGAATATCTCCATGTACTCTATTCCATTAACTTGCACACATAGCTTCAGCCAATTGTATTCGATTTCCATAACATCTTTGTGTTCGTGGCATTCCGTGAACTATACTTCCTGACCGCGTGCACTTAGCTAGGATTTGTTTGTAAACAACTTATTACGTATGCTATTTAATTAAGGTTTATGTCACCGTTTCCTTATGCATTAATCGAGTTTTTCTCTTCCTCTTTCTCTCTCTTTCAAGTTTTTGGCTGTTGTTTGATATCCCCGGTGTGGCTGCGCTTGATGTGCATGTTGACAAGGTGCCTACCTGTCTATTACCCACTACCTCGTCCATACTGGCTCCAGGAGACAGTTGGTCGTTGCTGGAGGGGACGGGGTGCGCGGTTCTTGTGGCCGTGTTAGGCTCGAAGAGTGGTTCCATGCACTCAGTATGGAGCGGACTACGGTCCAGCCACCGCCTTGTGTGCGGTTGATTCCCCAAATACAGCGTGCTTGTGTTTGCCTGTGAAGGAGTGTGGGCCGGCTCCGTTGATGAAACGTGGTTCCCATCCGCATGCCTCCCGGTCTTATTCCTTCGGGTTTACACTGGATATGGGGTATGTGGTTGGAGCTGTGGGTGGTGCAGCGCAAGCCATCCATGGTCCCTCTGTAGGCGCAGGCGTCCTGTGGCTTGCCACAGTGACAGGCAAAC
>OX104068.1:22715664-22748646 GCA_944474145.2 Dicrocoelium dendriticum | reverse complement strand
TCTGCGAAACGGCAAATGTGCCGGGGCCGACGGGATCCCTCCTGAAGTATTGAAACACGGCGAACCCGCGTTACTGACTGCGCTGCACCACTTGGTGCAACGCGTATGGATTGAGGAGGAGGTGCCTGCTGAGCTGAAGGATGCCTTTGTGCTACCACTGTACAAGGGCAAAGGTAGCAAGCAATGTTGCACGAATTATCGTGGCATCAACTTGCTGAGTTGTGTGGGCAAGGTGATTTTCCGAATCCTGCTCAACCGCCTCGTCAGTCAGGTTTTGGAACCGAACGTGGCGGAAGAGCAATGTGGATTCCGTTCGGGTCGCAGCACTATAGATATGGTGTTTGCGGCTCGTCAGTTGTAAGAGAAGTGCAGAGAACGACACCAGCCATTGTGCTCGCTTTTTGTTGATTTCACCAAGGCATTTGATACGGTGAACCGCGGGGCATTATGGCTGGTGTTGGGTAAGTTTGGTTGCCCGCGTAAGTTTGTAAGTTTAATTGAATGTCTGCACACTGGTATGCGAGTGAGGGTGCACCTGAGTGGAGAGACCTCTGATGACTTTACAGTTGTCTCTGGTGTGAAGGAAGGCTGTGTCTTAGCTCCTGCCCTGCTTAATATATATCTTCATGCAATGTTGTCCTGTGCTTTTGAATCGGCTTGTGCTTCCGGTGTACGTGTGGAGCACCGTATTGATGGTGGGTTGTTGAACATCCGTCGTTTCGGTGCGAGAACTCTAGTCTGTGAGACAACTATCCGTATGTTGCTGTTTGCTGACGACTGTGCGTTGTTTTCACACAGCGCGGATGAGTTGCAGCACATGACTAGTGTTCTGGCTTCGACAGCGGCAAAATTTGAGCTCACCACCAACACAAGCAAAACTGTCTGTCTCTTTCAGCCTTCACCGGAGGTGCAATCTTCAATATTGTCGCGAAACAGCATTGGTGCTGAAGTATTGCAAACCACCTCCCGCTTCAGCTACCTTGGGAGTGTGATGTCGACTGATCAGCAGCTACACGTTGAGTTGCGTATTCACGTGTCGAAGGCAGCGGCGGCATTCCGGAAGCTTGAGTACTGAGCGTGGAACAACCAACAGCTTACCATTAGCACGAAGCTGATGGTGTACAAATCCGTCCGTTCTTCTGTACGGCAGTGAAACGTGGACGATGTACCGTCGGGATGTGCGATATCTCGAGCGGTTCCATCAGCAGTGTCTGCGACGGATTTTCCGCATCGGCTGGGGCGACAGAGTTGCTGACACGGAAGTCTTGAGAGAAAGTGGGATGTATGCAGTGGACTGCATACTTTTGCTAAGACAGCCGAGGTGGATCTTTAATGTGAGTCGTATGGATTCGACGCGGATACCGAAGCAGCTATTATACGGTCAGCTGAGTGTTGTTAAGCGGCACGTGGGGAAACCAAAGTTACGATACCAGTACATGATCAAACTGAGCCTCTCACGTTCTAATCTTAATTGCAGATCATGGGAATTGAGGGCGGTTGATCGGCGTGCAGGGCGCGATCTGATCACGACGGTACTTGCCGCGGCGCAGGAGAAAGCCCTCATGCATGCAGAGAAGAAGCGGCAGGCACCGATGGGTTGTTCTCCATCGACATCAAGCGCATGGTGCTGTAGAACATGCAGTCGCGAGTGCCTGAGTCAGGCAGGATTAGTGAGCCTTCAGCGAGGCCAGTCGGGACTACTACCGAAACGTCGACGGGTTCTTCAGAGAACGTAGGCAGAAGCGGCGCAGCGTTTGTAGGTACGCTGCATTTGATTTACTAACCGCGTGCTTGCATGCGCAGTCTATTTATTTCAGGTGGTGGGTTTTCAGTTTTGTCCTAATGCCTTTCTTTCTCATATAAATGTCTCGTGAGCCATGAGCGAGGCCACTCGGGACCACTACAGAAGCGACGACGGGTCGTGCAGAGAAGTATTCGGAACCGGCGCAGCGTTTCTAGGCACGCTGCATTCGATTTACTAACCGCATGCTTGCATGCTAAGTCTCTTTATTTCAGGTGGTGGGTTTCCAATTCTGACTAAATGCTTCTCTTTCTCATATAACTGTCTACCTGTACTCTATTCCATTAACTTGCACACCTCGCTTAAGCCCATTGTATTCGATTTCCGTAGCCTTTTTGTCTTCGTGGCTTTCCGTAAAGTATACTTTCTGACCTCGTGAACTTATCTAGGATTCTTTTGTAGACAACTAACTTCAAATGCTCATTAATTTATAATTTATCACCGTTTCCTTGTGCATTACTCAATTTATTTTATGTTATCTTTCACTGAAGTGATTGGCTGTTGGTTGTTATCCCCGGTGTAGTTGCGCTTGATGTACCTGTTGACAAGGTGCCTACATGTCTGATACCCACTACTTTGTTCATACTGGCTCCAGAAGACATTTGGTCGTTGCTGGAGGGGACTGGGTACACAGTCCTTGTGGCCGTGTTAGGCTCGAAGAGTGGTTCCATGCACTCAGTGTGGAGCGGACTACGGTCCAGCCACCGCCTTTTGTGCGCTTGATTCCCAAATACAGTGTGCTTGTGTTTGCTGTGAAGGAGTGTGGGCCGGCCCCGTTGATGAAACGTGGTTCTTATCCGCATGGCTCCCGGTCTTATTTCTTCGGGTTTACACTGGATATGGGTTGTGGTTGGAGCTGTGGGTGGTGCAGCGCAAGCCACCCATGGTCCCCTTTGTAGGCCCAGGCGTCCTGTGGCTGGTCACAGTGACAGGCAACTCCGAAACCTGATGCCGCCAACGATTTTTTGGTTTTACACACGCCATTTTGTATTTTTGTTTTCGTTTGGTGAGTTTTGTGTGCATCAAAGGGTTGGTACAATGGCAAAACAACATTAGCGCCAATGATATCTGTTGCGAGTCACGACGTCTATTGTTTCCAACCACTGAGATTCAGCATCGCGTGGTCCCTAACCTGGAAGACGGACTGGTCCAATTGCCGCCAAACTTGAGGTTGCCTTCTTCATGGTCCTTCGCCACGTCATTGGCTGTTCACCGTGGCACTTTTTCCAATTGCTCCCTGGGAGTGCAAATAGCGCTCGACGTGGAAGACGATGGGCTGGCATGCTCAGAACGTGCCCCAACCAACGCATGCGATGTCGGAGAATAACGTCCTGAAGACTGGCACTATTCGCCCAAAGCTCTCGGTCCCGCACCTCTGCGTTGCTTACGTGGTGTTGACACCACACCCAAGCAATCCTTCGTAGACAGCGATTGTCGAAGACTGACAGCTGCTTCATTTTTTCCGAGCGTATAGGCCAAGTCTCACAGCCGTACAAGAGTACTGCACGGACGGAAGCATTGTACACCCTGCCCTTGAGCTTGAGACTGACATCAGGACGACGCCATAGGTGTCTCAGTTTGATGAATGCAAGGCCGGCCCTTGCAATCCGTTGTGCGACTTTATCTCCAACACCGCCACCAGCCGTGATGCAACTCTATAGTTAAGTATAGCAAGGGACTTGCTCCAGAACATGTCCAGCAATGGTGAGCGCGGGTTCAGGCACCTGCTACTCCTGGAGCAGCGTTTCACATTTTCTCGGAGTGAAGCACAAGCCGTACTCAGACGCCTCCATCGCAAAGCGATCAAAAGCGCTCTGGACGGATTGTGACTCGTCCCCCAGCAACGCGATGTCATCGGCGTAGTCCAAGTCCGTGACTCTGTCTCCAGGGAGGAGCTCAACACCACAGTCCTGGACACCTTCCAGTGCTCTTTGGACAATATTTTTGATGGCGAAATTGAAGAAGAGAGGTGAAATAGGGCAACCTTGGCGAACATCGCTGGTCACAGTAAATGAAGAAGAGTGCGTGCCGAAAGCCCTGACTTTGTCGGACGTGTGACCGTAAAGGTCTTTCAGGGTGGTTACAAACTTGTCGGGCACACCTTTCTTCAGTAAACAGTTCCACAACGCAGATCTATCTACTGAATCAAATGCCGCTCGGATGTCCAAAAGCAGTGCGATTGTTGGCCGTCGGTGAATGTGACGGAGTTCGAGAACTCGTCGAAGCATGAAGATTTGGTCGATGCAGCCGCGGCCTGGACGAAATCCGGCTTTTTCTTCTCAGGAAAATCCTCTCTAGTTGTAGAAAGCTTGCTAATAGGACCGACACGAAGATTTTGGATGCGAAAAAGATTAAGGAGATTCTGCGGTAGTTGCAACAATCGTCGCGAGAGCCCCTCTTGTGAATCCGAACAATGACCGATTCTCCTCATGAGTTCGGAACCTTCTCCTCAGTCCAACCTTTCGTGAACAGCGACAGGATTTCGCTGACAAGTACACTCCTGCCATCTTTGAGTAGAGTTAGTGGTAGGCTGTCGGGATCCGGAGCCTTGTGGCGTTTCAAAGATTGGATTGTATTTCGAATCTCTGCTTCATTTGGGAGGGGGGGCTGTGGAGGCAGGCCAAGCATCACGCATTCGGGCTGGAAGTGTCACATGGGGCTGCGTTGAGTGGTTGAATGGAAGAGCGAAATGCTCTGTCCAGCGACCCAATCGCCTGTGAAGGTTGGTGATCTTCGTGCCGGCTGATTTGCAAATCGTCTGGCTGATAGCGTGGAAATTGCAACCAGTGGCCCTGATGATGCAAAATAGACAGCGGAAGTTGTAAGCTGATGCAGCGGCTTCCATCTCATCAGCTTGTTTTGACCACCAAGATTCAAGATCAGGGCGAAGGCTTACTTTCAGCTGTTGCTTAAGAGAACGGCGGTGTTCGTTATACTCTGCGTCAACAGGCACCGCCCGTCTGCGATCCAGCAGTTCCGAGGATCTTCCCGAGATCCAACTTTTGGGAGTGGGGCGAGCGAGGCCACAGCTGAACAACCGGGCGACAGCAGGGCTTGTTGCAGACTTGACCAGTGTTAATCAACATCCAGATTGTGAGAGAGAGCGAGATTTTCACGAAGCCTTTGTTGATACACCTTCTTTACCATGGGGTCCTCCAACTTGTAGGTGTTCAGTCGAGTGTGTTTTGACCTAGGCGAACCACCGAAACGCATGCAAACGGTCACACATACCAGTGCATGATTGATATCAATGCATGTTAACAAAAATGATTGGCTGTCGCGTACGCTGCCGTGCCACCTGTGACTTATAGCTATGTGGTCAATCTGTGACCAGCGCTGGGTTGATGATGGGGGGCGCCAAGTGGCGTACTGGCGTCCAGGATGACGAAAGCCGATGCTGGAGAGGAATAGTTGCTGATCAGCACACAGACTGAGCAGTCTCTCCATTGTCTGAGCGAACATCATCATATCCATGCGGTCCCCCGAGGTGGCGCTCACATGACAGCAGACGACCGACACGCGCGTTGAAGTCACCTGCCAAAACAATGATGTCTGTTTTAGGAGCCCTTAGGAGTAGCTCATGAAGGTCCTGGTAGAACTCGTCTTTGTGTCCGAGCTACAGTCAGTGGGCGCGTAGGCATAGACCACGAAGGGAGCACGCTTTTCGACTCGACGTCTGTTAACTTTACAAGAGCCATTGAGCCTCATCGCACAAAGGCGGCTATTGATGGGAATCCAATCAATCAAAGCAGTCTCGGCTCTAGCACTGAGGGCGATTCCAACACCAGCTTGCCTAGATTCGACAGACACGGCGTCACCAGAGAGGCGTAGATGGAAGCGGGTGCGTGGGTGGAGCGGTGACACCAGCTGGTAGACCGTTAAAGTCCTGGAGTCGTGTTTCAGTCAGGCAGCAGATATCAATTCCAAGAGTCTCTAGCGTGTGTGCAAGTCCAGCTTGCTGACCGATCTGCAGTAACGTGCGTACGTTGAAGGCTGCAATTTTGAACTGCGTTCCGGGCTGCAGGAGCGAAGATGGGAGACTTTGGGACTGGCAGCTCTCTGTTGAGCACTGTGTGGTTGAGTTGGTAGATGTCACGGGAACAAGTTGATCGGTGTAGGTGGGTTTGATAGCCATAGAGGAATCAGGTAAACATGGGTGTGAATGGTACAAGGGAAGAGTAGGTAAAATTGTGGCGTGTGTTTGTGCAGTTGGAATAGTAACATGAGTGAATAGCATGGTAGTTGCTGATATGACTTGGAGCCGACCCCAATGGCATTTGTGTTGTGAGTTCCTTTGTCCATCCCCCTTTTTCTTAGCGTCCCCCTTCAATGACGATGTCACTTGTTAGTCCGGCCCCTGGGGGCTTGCATCCCTTTTTCCTCAAGACCGTGGTCGAGTACGTTGCTGCACCAGTCTGTCAAGTAATTCGGTTCTCTTGCAACCAGCAGACTGCCCGCTTTTGGAAATTAGGAATTGTGAAGCCCATTCACAAAGGCGGATATTGGCAACATCTGGTGAATTACCGGACAATTTGTAAGTTGCTGTTTGCTGACGACTGTGCGTTGTTTGCACACAGCGGGGATGAGTTGCAGCACATGTCTAGTGTTCTGGCTTCGACAACAGCCCAATTCGGCCTGACTATTAACACAAGCAAAACTGTCTGTTACTTTCAGCCTTCACCGGAGGTGCAATCTTCAATATTGCCGCGAAACAGCATTGGTGCTGAAGTATTGGAAACCACCTCCCGCTTTTGCTACCTTGGGAGTGTGATGTCCACCGATCAGCAGCTACACAGTGAGCTGCGTATTCGCGTGTCGAAGGCAGCGGCGGCATTCTGGAAGCTGGAGTACCGAGTGTGAAACAACCAACAGCTTACCATTAGCACGAAGCTGATGGTGTACAAATCCGTCCGTTCTTCTATACGGCAGTGAAACGTGGACGATGTACCCTCGGGATGTGCGATATCTCGAGCGGTTCCATCAGCAGTGTCTGCGACGGATTTTCCGCATCGGCTGGGGCGACAGAGTTGCTGACACGGAAGTCTTGAGAGAAAGTGGGATGTATGCAGTGGACTGCATACTTTTGCTAAGACAGCCGAGGTGGATCTTTAATGTGAGTCGTATGGATTCGACGCGGATACCGAAGCAGCTATTATACGGTCAGCTGAGTGTTGTTAAGCGGCACGTGGGGAAACCAAAGTTACGATACCAGTACATGATCAAACTGAGCCTCTCACATTCTAATCTTAATTGCAGATCATAGGAATTGAGGGCGGTTGATCGGCGTGCAAGCACGATCTAATCACGAAGGCATTTGCCGAAGTACGGTAGAAAGCCCTTGTACATACAGAGAAGCAGGGGCAAGCACCGATGAGTTGTACTCCATCGAAATCGAGCGCATGTTGCTGTAGCACTTGCGGTCGCGAGTGCCTTAGTCAGGCAGACCTAATGAGCCATGAGCGAGGCCACTCGGATCCACTACCGAAGCGACGACTTGTTCTTCAGAGAACGTAGGCAGAAGCGGCGCAGCGTTTGTAGGTAGGCTGCATTTGATTTACTAACCGCATGCTTGCATGCGCAGTCTATTTATTTCAGGTGGTGGGTTCTCAATTTTGTCCTAATGCTTTTTCTCCTTTAAATGTCTACCTGTTCTCTCTTCCTTTGACTTACACACGTCGCTTAATCCAACTGTAGTCGATTTGCATAGCATTTTCGTGTTCGTGGCATTTCCGTAAGGTATACTTTCTGACCTCGTGAACTTATCTAGGATTCTTTTGTAGACAACTAACTTCAAATGCTCATTAATTTATTGTTTATCACCGTTTCCTTGTGCATTACTCGATTTAGTTTATGTTATCTTTCACTGAAGTGATTGGTTGTTGGTTGTTATCCCCGGTGTAGTTGCGCTTGATGTACATGTTGACAAGGTGCCTACATGTCTGATACCCACTACTTTGTTCATACTGGCTCCAGAAGACATTTGGTCGTTGCTGGAGGGGACTGGGTGCACAGTCCTTGTGGCCGTGTTAGGCTCGAAGAGTGGTTCCATGCACTCAGTGTGGAGCGGACTACGGTCCAGCCACCGCCTTTTGTGCGCTTGATTCCCAAATACAGTGTGCTTGTGTTTGCTGTGAAGGAGTGTGGGCCGGCCCCGTTGATGAAACGTGGTTCTTATCCGCATGGCTCCCGGTCTTATTTCTTCGGGTTTACACTGGATATGGGTTGTGGTTGGAGCTGTGGGTGGTGCAGCGCAAGCCACCCATGGTCCCCTTTGTAGGCCCAGGCGTCCTGTGGCTGGCCACAGTGACAGGCAAATCTGAAACCGGATGCCGCCATCCATCTATATATATATGTATATATATATATATATATATATATATATATATATATATATATATATATATATATATATATATATATATATATGTGTGTGTGTGTGTGTGTGTATTCAACACCGCCAATAGTACAATTGGCATTGCGCCACAACGTATGAAAAATTCAATAAACAAGCGAAGAGAGAGAAAATACGGTGTTCTTGGGATTAGAGAGTCACAACAAGTCCACCATTGCGCACGGTTTCTTGCCATATCCGAGAGTGTATCTAGCCGTGCTTTTTCCGAATCCTTCACACTCCGGCCAGGTAGCCGAGAGCACCCATACCACGGCTAACTTTGACATTAGCTCCTTCATGCTCCTGACCCAAGTCATACGTTGCCCACCTTGCTTTCGCTTCCAGCCGACTTCTGCGCGCGCGAAATGGGCACCGCGAGGTAAGCGATGAGTGGTCATGCGAAGGACATGACCAAGCCACTGAAGTTTGCGCGGTGAAATTATGCTGCTCAGTGACCGGCAAAGTCTGTCTGATCTGAAAATTCTCCGCCGAGTGTCTTCATTACTAGTGTGATATTGCTATCCTACACCAGCGATGCTCCGAAGTCAACAGTGATAAAAAACAAATAGGGTGTCTCGCAGCCATAGAGCAAAACCGCTCTCACTGTGGCATTGTATACTCGGCACTTCAGAGATAGACTCAGATCGCCCCGACGCCAGAGATGGCGGAGATTGGCAAAAGGCAACCCGAGTTT
The DNA here is from genome assembly GCA_944474145.2 of Dicrocoelium dendriticum. NCBI lineage: Eukaryota > Metazoa > Platyhelminthes > Trematoda > Plagiorchiida > Dicrocoeliidae > Dicrocoelium > Dicrocoelium dendriticum. The sequence goes on along the minus strand of OX104068.1, from coordinate 22,739,760 downwards.
TAGAGACGCCCAAAGTGACCTCATCGGTTAAACCATTAGTGCTGAGGCAGCTGTCGAGGTAAGTGAACTTGTCCACCGCTTTCAGTGAATGACCTAAAAGGGTAGGCGTAGGCGCAGCGCCTTGCCAGTCCTGCAGCAAGACCTTGTACTTCGATGGTGCGAAGGTCATTCCAAACTGGGAGACAGACCCCTCCAACCTACACAGATATTGGGCGACCTGTGAGGAATCGCAGATTACGGCGTTGTCGTCTGCACACTCCAAATTCCGAAGTCGGTCCCCGGACGCAACTCGACGCCGCTGCGTTCGCAATTCTCCAGAGTACTTTCCAGGATTTCGTCCGTAGCAAAATTTAACAAGAAGGGGGTCTTGGGCAGCCCTGTTTCACGCTACTGGTGATATTCTAGGGTTCGACAGTCCACTGTACGACGGCATTCGGCCCGAGGTTTGAGAGTAGATGGCTTGAAGTAAGATGACATAATGCTAGGGCACTCCCCTACTCAGTAGACAACTCCGGAGAGTAGTTCTGTCGACTGAGTCAAACGCGGCTGATTTGTCTAAGAAGACAACGATCCTTGGCTGGCTAACTGTTCGACGACGTTCGAGTATTTGTCGGTGTAAAAATGTGATCGATGCAACTCCGACCTGAGCGGAACCCAGCTTGCTCTTCACGTATGCTCTGTTCACGTACCAGGCTGAGGCTCCTTAAAAGCAGAGTTGCAAGCAATTCGGGAGCAACACAGAGATAACTTCTTAGTTGCCAATGGAGGGAGGCTTTGGTACGCCTCTAAGTGAAGGTCATGGAAAAGCAAAAGTGTTCCAAGGCATGATTCGTGTCGACGCAATTGCTCCGGGAAGAATGACAGTCCAGGATGGAACCACGCCTCCTGTTACTTATGGCAATGTGATCGATTTGGGTCCATCGCTGGTCAGCTATAGGTGGATGCCAGGTGACACTTGGTCATCCACTGTGTTTAAAACCGATGCTACTAAAAGAGAGCCGGTGCTCCCAACGCAGCCGTAGCAGTCGCCTGCAGTTGTCCGTACCTTCGGAGTTAAGCCCATACTTACCACCTATCTGAGCTTCTGAAGAGCTTAGCCAACTTACTCGCTCATTCATATCTCCTGAAAGAACTATAATTCCTGAACTGGTAACGCTGCGTAGTATCGTGTTCAGTTAGTAGTAGTAAGCATCCTTTGCAGTATCAGGACTTCATTCGGTGGGGGCAGAAGCGGAAATTGGGTGTTGCCGGCCCGAAACCACTGCACAACCACGACGCGTTTCGATGTCATTTCATCTCATCAGGTGGGGATGACAGGCCTCGAACCCGCGACCATTGGAATAGTAGCCGAAACCTCTGCCCCTTTGGCTACCGGGTCACGGCGGGCAACGCTTGTCACAACGGCAAACCATTAATTTTGGACTACGCGTTTTTTGAATGGATTGCGACGGGCATTGACCAAACTTCACTTCAGTTTGAATAGCACTCCACATTGAGATTGCGCTTCGCAATCCAATAACACAACGCGCCGTCCAAAATTAACCCTCTAATTAGTGTCTTTTAGTACTTTGGGTATCAACTTTAGTTGATGTCGTCAAACGGGCTGCACGCAAACGGCTGCTTACGGCAATCCAATCAACCAACGATAACCTAGTTTTGGAGCTGAGAACGATGCCTATCCAAGCTTGACCTGTGAGTGCCGCATCAACGTCTCCGGATGCGTGTAACCAATAGCGAGAGGATAAGCCAGGTGCAGTTACTTCAACCACCGCAAGAAAGTCATTGGTCCTAGTTTCGGATAAGCAACGCACATCATTACCCAGGGTGTCTAACCTGCGTACGAGTGCAACCTGTTGACTTATTTGTCCTAGTGTACAAACGTTGAACGCCGTCGAGGAAACAGCGATTTGTGCCCAGTGGGTAGTGCGGGAAGAGCTGTCGACGGTATAACTCCAGTGACCTTTCGGTTTGCTGTGAATTAAACTGGGAATTATAGAAGGAAGGCTGGTAATGGGGACTGGGAGGGTAGCAAGAGACACAGGTGAAAAGGAAAGAAGGGAGGCCCCAGCGGTAGTGTCTTTTCGCCTACCCGCCCTGCTATATGCAGATGATAAGGCGACCCTTGATAATCTGGGCGACGGCCGATGCAGCATGTGGTTGAAGTTTGCAGAAATAGTCATGGTCGTACGTGTGCTGAGTTACTGCCAGGGCGCCCAGACCTAGACTGGAGGAAGATTAGGTCCCTCAACCAAAGCTTTTGGCTCAAAAGCCTGTCCGCAAGGCAACGGATGACAACGATTCGGTTTTACGGAAATTGCCACCATCCCATTTCAAACCCCCAACCTGGAGAGCCAGGATCCTGGGTTTGTCTGATCTCTAATCATTGACCAATCTGGTAGGAATAGCTATTAAGAGGCCCAAAGGCCCCACTCAGTACAGCTCAATGGGTCGACGAGGTACGCAAACCGTCACACCGCGTTCAAGTTCAGTATCGCTGCGACGGGCAAAGGTGATCTGGTGGAGAAGTTTAATCGGCATCACGAACCATTAACAAATGAGTTGTACTCCCGTATAACTTCCATCCAATTTCGGAAACACCATGTAGTTGCAACCGACATCGCGCGTATTGCGTAACATTAAGTCTAAGCCACTAGTATTCGCCCACGGCCAGTTCACCATGTAGTGGCGAAAACCGGTTTTTTCTGCTGTTGAAACGCCGCTGAATGTGTGGTTGATGTGTTTACGCTGTTGCTTTCTCAGAAGGCGTATGTGAGTTGTGTTGTGCCATCTTACGTCCCTCATCACACCACGGTGTTTGCTAGTGCTTACCAGTTCACCATCATTGGCTCCCAACTCACTTTCGCGCCGGCTTACTTGCGCTGATTTTTCAATCACAACTTATGATACGCTTTTGTTTTAGGTATCATGGACGAGAAGCAGTACTGCGTAGTACGAATCTCTACGGAAAATGACTTCCACGTTTCTGTGATAAGTAACACCTGGTTGCTGAATGATAACCGCCTGGCGGCCATCCCTAATGTGCCACCTTACAATTATTATCAAGCGGTGCGGGAACATCGTACACCCAGATCCGGTGACACCTTAATGCAGGTTTCTGTTATGGCAAGCAGCGGTAAGGATCCTTCATGGTAGTGTAATACGTTGCAGTTAGCTTCAGCCATGCGAGGCTACTAGAGGTTTCGTACTCCGCTACCGAATTTCCGGAAGCTTCCTGCGACAGTAGTCATACGTGTACCCCTTCAAAACTCGATATGTAAATGGTATTCGCTGCCTAATGCACTCTCCTCGTGCAGCCGCGAACTGAGACCTCTGTTGCCAGAGGAAGATGGCTACGACCCTCCGATTATTGTGACGAAACTCCCCAATTTACCAGTTACAATGCTGATGCGGCGTCTCGTCTCAGCAAAATGCACGGATTCCGCATCGAGTGAGTGTACAACACTGAGGCTCATAGATCACATCTTTAGGTCTGGGAAGCATGCAGCCTGATGAGGAACATAGATTCGCCTACCAAACAGGCAAGTTTTACATATGTGGAGATCTCACGTTCACTATAAATCTTTACAGCTGAAGTAAAAACAGTGTGGACAGATCATGATAATGTTCAAAACAAGCTAGAAGGTAAATACTGCATAGTTCCTACGCAAACTGATAGTAATGAGCGGCAGCCAACAGCATAATTCAACTACACCAGTCTGCTTATCGTTGACCGCGACTGGTAAGTTTGCATGCTGAGTCGACCTAACCTCGCTACTTTGTTTAGATACACAGGATGTTTTGAGCACAGAGTCTTTAGCACTGTATACGGAACTGTTTGGTGTTCTCGGTATGTTCGGCCTGTTTGAAACTGATATCGCAGAAACCATGCTATCTAATCAGCTCAAGATGGAAACCGATTTGGCAGCAATGCAGACTGCGATTCGTTCAATGTCAGAAGCTGCAATCCGTTGTACTGCTCCCCCAGACAGCTCATTGCCACTGCCAGTGACCACCGTGGCTGAGTTGGAAATGTTCGATGATGATCTCAAAGACGAACAACGAAAGCAGCAATTTGTAAGAGCCAATTTCTTTCATCTGAAACATTGCAGGTGCGCTTTTTGGAATGTGTTCATGGTCAGGATGTGAACGAAACAACTCGACTAATGTTGGAGCGTATAATGCCGCGATCGGTTGCAGCGCAAATAAACTTCTCTGGAGCTAATAAAACCTTCGCGTTCCGCAAGACTCTAATTTATACTGTGTTAAAATGTAGATATTTCGCTTGTCCGTTTGACGTTCTTTCGTAGCCGTTTTACTGCATAGGTTTGTTGAAGTGGGCACTACGCCTGCGCATGTCGCAAATACTGTCAAAGGTTGGCTTCATACGGTTCGACACAGCCGGCCTAAACGCCCTTCAAAAGTGAAGCCCAACACTCGATCGGAGGTTAGCAATAACCTACACGCATCATAAACTGTTTAGCAGGTTTACCTAATCGTCGATTTGAACTCTCCCTCGACTGTGGGCGATTTTCAAGAAATATCATTCACGCAGAACTAGTTGTGGTAGGTGTAACCTTTGTAAATAGTATCATCAATAAAGCTTACTAAAACTTTTCATGTTTTTCTTGGTTTTCGGTACGTATTGCAGCGCCATAAGTCGCGATTTCAGATTATCTTAGTGATTGTTGTTTACCATTCGTCCAGGGAGTTTACTACTATTGCTTCTGGATTCGCATTACGGCGAAGGATCTCTAAACATGATGAGCTTTACTATTGTGCCCTACAGTTAATCCGTACAACCGAGGATGTTTTTTCTCCTTTGCTTACGAGTATAGGTCACTTTGAATTCTGGAGTTGTATGAATGACGACCTTAGTGGACCGCTCAATGTACATAGTCATTTTTCAGTATTTTAGTGGCCACTTTTCACATTCTTCCGCCTCCTGCTGTTCTGCAAACACGATATCAGTCTACATAATATCATAAGAAGACGGGTGTTGCACGATGATATTTCACGCTTTCTGATCACATGCGAATGAGCGACATTTAACGATCACGAAAGGAGAAAAGCAATGCTTTGAGTGGTGTCAGAGTGGGAATGGAAGCAACATAAGGCATAAACTCCAACAGAATCACAACGTTTGAGACAAGTATCACTAACCCTAAGAAAGCTTGAGTTTGACAGTCAACTGTTTTTGCACACGTAGGTCCGGACGGCTGTGATAAATTGCCATAGCCTCCGCGAGCTTGAGCACCATGTCTTTTTCATTACGGTAAACCCCAGGTTAGAATCAATTTGGTGCCCGGTTCCAAGTAGATGTCTGGCTATCCAAGAGGCTGGCAATTTGCATCTCAAGTTTTGTCCCTGCGATTGTTTTGCCACAATTGTAGCAACCCATTTCTGGATGTGCTCACCGATCCGCTTGCGCAGACATCGGTCTGTTCTGCCGATGTAAGCGCTTCCACAGTTATAGACAAAGTTATAAATGCAATGTGTTGTGGCAGACCGCTTGCGTAAGCTTAACCGGAGGCGTTGGTAACTTACTGGTTGTCCGAATTGCGCACATTTTTACAGCATTGAATGTACGTCGAAATGCCTTGACAACACGACTTATGTAGCCACGTCATCCTCTTTGAATGCTCATTGAAGATAGACGGACATTTTTGACACTGTAGAGGGTTTTCTTTGTTCCCTTCTGTCGTGCGACCGTGAAATTTAATAAACGCTGTCTAGTAGCCATTTGCCTCTAGCGTCTGTGTGATGAGCTGCATTTCAGCTTCGACACATTCAGGGCTAAATATTGTACTTCCTCGTTGGAACAGCGTTTTGGCGAGGCAATGTTTAAATAAGTAAATAAAATGTTTATTCTTGAATATGCGAGACACGTCTGCACAGGCATGATCATGGTGAAAGTACAACCTGTTATCAGGTAATATACGTTGGACTAATAGGATTATCCAATATGTTGATACGTGTATGTTGGCATGTGTAGCCGTGTTTATGGGATTTGTATATGCTTTCCTACACTTTTGACCGTGTCGCCAGTGCTAAAGGGATGGTTGATGTTTGTGGACTTGAAGCGGTTGCACCGGACCGGATCGTTAAAAGTCGCTCATTTGCATGTGATCCGAAAGCGCGAAATTATATCATCGTGCAACACCCGTCTTCTCATGGTATTATTTAGACGATAGTTGTTGTTTGCTTGACGAACAATTCCTTATGGTGCCAGCCAGGTGGTTCGGGATTACCTCGTTCCAGCACATGTTTCAACGTCAGTGTTCCAGGATGATGCGGGCTTTCTCCTGGTAAACGTTTTCCATAAAAATGCCACATATATCCGTTCATTGACACTGTCGCGGCGGATGTGACTCGCCACCAAATACAGCCATTGCTCATTGCTTGTCTGGTGGATAACCCTATCCACTCAACGTACGTCAATAACCTCTCCTCACACTGACGATGTGATCAGACACAGTCATAAGTGCAGCGAAACACTTAAAAGCCCAAGTAACACAGCTGCACACCTGGTTGGCGGCATGCGGTTCCGGATTTATCTGTCCCTTTGACCTCCACTGGGACACCAAAAGACGCCTGCACCTACACCAGGACCATGAGTGGCTTGTACTGCACCACCCATAGCTCCATCCACACACCCCATATCCGTTGTAAACCTGTAGGAATAATAGCGGGAGGTATGTGGATAGAAACCACATTTCATCAACGGAGCAGGTCCACACTCATTCAGCATGCACAGCAACAGCATTTCTGTCCAATTGGGCAATCATGCGTACCAAACGTACACAAGGCGGTGACTGGCCCGTGGCCCTTGTTAAGTCTCGAACGGCCTGCTCCGAGGAAAATTTCGCTATCTGAGAATCAAGTCGAGTTGGCGCCACTGATTCAGACCAAATCTTGTAACTTGCATGGGAAAACAGAATTTCACACAGTTCAAAGTCAAATGCGCACAGAAACGAAATAAATTGACTTGTTCGGGAAGGTAAGTGCGCAATTCCTCACAAGTAACCGTGTGCCTTGTATCAGAACAGTCTCAGTTACAAGCAGACTAGTGTTTTTCTGTGTTGCAGAACATTTGTTACTATCGCTTGTTTCTCACCACTCACACGTCCCGTGATTCTTGAGATCTATAAATTCAAATTAGCACACAGCCGTGATTTGAACTGTATCGGTGTGTATTCAGACCCACCTCGGCCCGTTCTGTGTTTCGCAAATATATTTCTCGTCCGGTGGGTTATCTTTTGACTCGCCTGGCGCAATCTAAGAAGCTACTAAGTAGAACCACTGAGGACACAACAGCCTGCTCCACACTAGACGCATGAGGCCACTCTTTTAGCCTAGCACCGTCAAGAGGACCATGCACCTCGCTCCCCCCAGTAACAATTCACATTCTCCTCTAGCCCATAATCGACGTGGTGGGGGTTAGACCGATTGGCACTTTGACAACATTTAAACCAAGCACAGCCACATCAGGGATATCATTCAACATCCAATTCCTGACATTCAAGGAACCCAAGGCACGTACGCGCACGTACAGACCAGCCACAGTGATAATGTAACACAAGTGCCACATCGACCTCATTATTGGCATGGGTTACTAAGTTCCGTTATTAAGTTGCATTGAATCAGAAACTACCTAATTACCAACCGCAACTAACTCGTCTTCTCTTGGATGTTGACCCCACGTGGCCATGCTGATGGCTTACGTGATCAACTTGACTTAGGCACTCGCGATCGCATATGCTACAGCATCAGGGGCTTGACGTCGATGAGCTAGAGTTCATTGGTGCTTGTCACTTTTTCAACCGACGTCCATCTTCCGCACTTAATAGTGATTCTTCTAGCACCTGGGCAACCGCCCTCATGATAGGCTGTTGTCACTCGCGCCGATCAATTGCCTTTGATTCCCAACGCCTGATATCAACATTGGTTTTTGATAAACCCGCCTGTTTCTCGCGAGCACTAATTTTCGACACAGCACCCGCAGAAGTATGACTTGGCGGCCACCAGCCTCGGGCCAGTCATGGACGCAAATCCATCATATCGCGATCAGTTGCCGCTGGAGAGGATGTGTCCAAAACTGTCGCTCGATTTGGAGCACGAGCGTGGACTCTGACCACGCACTTGTCTGTGCTGACCTGCGGGTGCGTTTCGGTGGACGTCCGCGACGTCGATGTGAACGGATCGACACTAGCCAGCTGGCGAAGCCAGATGTTCTGAATGTGTACCAAGATGCGCTGACATCTGGGCTGAGTAAGCGCCCACTAAACACCGTTGAAGATCACTGATCGCATACTCGTCAAGCGTTGCTATTAGCAGGCATGTCTTCATGTGGCAAAACAAATTGCAAAACCGAACATTGGGTCTCTACACAGTCTCTGGAACTTATGGATGCTCGCCGACGTATTCCGGCTGGAAGCGAATACAATGAGGCTCGCAAAAATTCCAGGGCAAAACTAAGTGCTAGCCTAAAGAAGGACCGCGAAACCTGGTGGTCTCATCGTGCCTCTGAGATGGAAACAGCCGCTGCCGTTGATAGTCATTGTAAGTTATTCCGTCTAATACGGGAAACAGGCAGCAGGAGACCTGGTGTTAGCGAGACCATACGCGACGAGAGTGGGCAGATGATCCACAGCCTGTCAAAACGCTTGGAGCGTTGGGCTGAACACTTTGCTATGCAATTTAACCAACCTGAGTTATCGCTTTCTTCGGGCATTGAGCGCCCTTCTCCTTGGGCCGTCTCCTTGGATCCGCCCTCACGCGCAGAAGTCGAACGTGAGATCAGGCTGTTGAGATTGCATAAGGCCGCAGGAGCAGATACTATTCCTCCAGCCCTCTTCAAGTTCGGTGGGCCTGGTCTAGTAGATGATCTACACGAGTTGCTAGTAAAACTTTGGGAGCAGGAGACAGTCCCGACAGACTGGAACCGCTCCGTCATTGTCTCAATTTTCAAGGGAGGCTCCCGTTTAGAATGTGGCAATCATAGAGGGATCAGTCTGATTTCCATTGCCTCCAAATTGCTTGCCTCTCTCATTCTCCACAGACTGACTGGCACTCGTGAAAGCCAGATTCGTGAAGAGCAAGCCGGATTTCGTCGAGGTCGGGGCTGCATCGACCACATCTTCACCTTGCGTCAAGTGTTGTAACACCGCCATGTTTATTGGCGACCCAACGTTGTCGTGTTTCTTGACATAAAAGGTGCCTTCGACTCAGTCGATCGATGTGCCCTTTGGGACTCTGTTGAGGAAAGGTGTGCCTGATAAATATGTAAACATTATCAAAGCGCTGTACGCACATAGTTCGGGCAGGGTGAGGGTTTATGGCAAACTCTCGCCACCCTTCAGTATCACCAGCGGTGTGAGACAAGGATGCCCGCTGTCACCTTTCCTCTTCAACTTCGCTATTGATGAAGTCATGGAAACAGCGTTCGCTGGACACGACCTCGAAGGTGTGGAGCTACTCCCTGGTGAGTGACTTCTTGACTTGGAGTATGCAGACGATATCGCCCTAATCTGTGACAGCTTCCAAACATGCCAAACAGCACTGGACCGATTGGCACTGGCTGTCAATCGTTTTGGGCTATGCTTTGCTCCATCGAAATGCAAAGTACTTCTCCAAGATTGGCAGGGACCCAACCCTGCGCTAACGCTTGGTGGTGATCTGCTAGAAGTCGTTCAGGAATTTAAGTACCTGGGCAGCTATATTAGCACCCGTGGGATTGAAGATGAGGTTACGAACGGTATAGCAAAAGCTCGAGGTGCTTTTGCCAATCTCCGCCACCTGTGGCGCAGACGCGACATTACTCTCGCCCTGAAGGGCAGAGTTTACAACGCAGCCGTCCGTTCAACTCTCCTATATGGCTGTGAAACCTGGCCCATCAGGTCGACAGACATGAAGAGACTCGTCACATTCGATCATCGCTGCCTTCGCAGCTTAGCTCATGTCTGGTGGGAACACCGCGTGAGCAATGAGCGTGTTCGGCGTCGCGTATTTGGTGCAGGAAGAGCGAGTGAACCTCTCAGCACGATTATATCACGCAACAGGCTCCGATGGCTGGGCCACGTGTTGTACATGCCAGCACACCGACTCCCACGACGTGCATTGTTTGCGCGTTGTGAGTGCGGTTGGAAGAGGAGGAGGGGAGGCCAAGTGATGACTTGGTCGAGAGAAATGAAAACCCTCACTTCGAAGTTGGCGTCGGTTGGTGCATCCCGACTGCCTGGCTGGGGTCCTAAGGACGGTGAACACGTTTGGTTGGACACAATTGCTGATATGGCTAGGAGCCGGCCTTAATGGCCTTTGTGTTGTGAGTTCCTTTGTCCATCCCCCTCCTGTTTAGCATCCCCCTCCAATCACGATCTCAATCGTTAGGCATAATATGACTTTCTTTTGCGGCAGCCAGCTGTTAGCTCTCCGGAACGATGTCCATCCGCTACTGGGGACTCAGCGGGCGTGCCACTGTTTTTTTCCCTTCTTTTCTTGCCTTTTGTATTGCGGCACAATAGCTGAGGTGTTTTCCACCTTCAGCTAACGTGTAATGATGATGATGATGATAAACCCGCCTTACTCACGTGCTGTTAACGTGATTTCAGTTTTTCCACATGCCGCTTTCCTACAGTAAGCTGTCCCTATAGCGACTGTGTGGGTATCTGCGTTGAATCCATGCAACTAAGATACCCCAGCCACAGATGCCGCAGCAGAAGTATTCAGTCCACTGCATCACAGCATTTCCGTGTCTGCAATTCGGCCACCCCAGCCGATGCGCAGAATTTGACGGAGACGCTGTTGTTAGAAGCCCTCCAGATAGCGAACGTCCTTCCGATACGGCGCTCACGTTCCTCTGCTGTATAGAAGAACGGAGAGTGCCATAGACTTGTATACCATCAGCTACGTTTGAACACTGAGCTGGTGGTTGTTCCACCGACTTTACTCCATGTTTCTGAATACGGCATCCACCTTTGATACGCGGATGCGCAGCTCGCTCGTTATCTGTGAGTCGGTGGTGAGTATTCCGCTCTAAAGCTAGAGAAATTTCGATACTGAATTTGTGGCAGTCCCACGAACTCCATACCTGGTGAAGGCTGAAAACGACGTACAGTCTTACTTGTGTTTATGGTGATTCTGAACTTGACCACTGTCGAAACGAGAGTCGTTGTCATGAGCTGCGACTCATCCGCGCTGTGTGCAGACAAGGCACAGTTGTCAGCAAACGACAACATACGGATTGCTTCCTCACACACTCGGGTTATCGCCTCAAAATGACGGGTTTTCAGCAACCCACCATCATTGCGGTGCTCCACACCAACACCGTAAGCACAAGCAGCATCAAAAGCACAAGAGATCATTTCATGAAAGTAAATGTTAAACAGGATAGGGGTAAAGACACAGACTTGTCCAACACCAGAGTCAACATCAAAGTACTCCGAGGTTTGTCTACATATCTGCCCTCTCGCCCCCATATCACTGTGTATACATTCAACTAAGCTTACAAATTTTCTCGAACAATCCAATTTACCCAAGGCACAGTGCCTAACGGTTCATCTTGTCATCTGCCATGGTGAAGTCTACATACATCGAATACAGTGGATGATGTTACTCTTGGCATTTCCTGCAGTTGACGACTCGCGAAATCCATATCTTAAGTGTTGCGGCCCGAACGGAATCCGTATTGCTCTTACGCCGCGTTCGGTTCAACAAGCTGAGTGACAAGGCGGTTGAGCAGAATTCGTTGGATCGCCTTCCCCACACAACTCATCAACTTGACGCCACGATAATTCATGGCACATTACTTGCCCTCGTGTAGTGGTAGCACAAAAGCACCCTTCAAGTCAGCACACACGCGTTTCACCAAGTGGTACAGTGCATGTATTAACGCGGATCCACTGTATTTCGACACCTCAGACGGGATCCCGTCAGCTACGCCCACTTGCCGTTTCGCAGCTGAGCAAGTGCTTTCTGCGTCTCATCGGTGTCGGTGTATCGGCAAGACAAGCTTTCATCTCTTGTCGTTGCAACCTAAGCCGTTTTCTGAACGGTAGTTCTCGAAACAGCCAAAGTGCTTGCTTCAGATCGGCATTATGTCTGCGGTTTATTTGCAGGAAGCGCCTGAAGTAGCATCGAGCAGCATTCTTAGTGGCTGCAAGCAGTCAAAGAATTCCTTATGTTGGCAGCGTTTGGCATTACATTCCATCTTCGCCTTCTCCATCTACCACGCATTCTTGATGCGGCGGAGCTCTCGAGTCAGTCAGTCAAGTCAAGAATTCGCTTTTATACACCCATGAAGGGTGAATTTTCAGCTGTAACATACGCACGATCGAAACGGTAAAGAAAAGCAATATAATACTTGCGAAAACTGTAAAAAAGGCAATTAAAACAATGTTTCATGTGTGTTACCGAATCACCAACATAATTTGCTGTTTAGTTCTTGAATGGTAATATTCGGATCAGGCAGAAATCTCGCTAGATAAGGTATGACAGATGAGACGTAAGCAAGCGTGCGGGCATACATGGCTCTGTAGTTTTGTCGCGTTGACGAACTAGATTAGCAATTGGATAAAACGCTATGTAAAGGATGGCTAATATCAATGAATATCTTCCAAGCATGAATCAACATTAACAGATGCAATGTGTTGAACTAAGTTTGGTTTAGAAATGATACTGCATCGAGATATCCGTTTCAGCGACCTATAAATTAGTTTGAAATGCTTACCCGATTTGCCCCTGATAGATAAAAGTAGATACAGTTTGTGAAACCAGCTCTCCTCCGAGTCGGCAGAGTGTGCCACATGTGCAGCAAATACTGCATTCTTCTCCGACACCAATGCGTCAATGGTCGCACTGTTGTCATCAAACCAATCGGGTCGCTTACAGTTTGTGCGCCTAATTATTTCCTAGACAGCAGCAGTCACCTGTTCATGGATGTGGTGACGCAGGTCGCTCAGTGGGGCGATGGGTTCTGCATAACCAAGGCAGGTAGCCATTGCCTACTCCAGTTCCATCATGCTCACAATAGTACCTAGGGACAAAACGTCAAATTTCCTCCACTGTTTCACAGCAGGTGAGCAGTACATAGGTTTACGAAAATATATGCACACTTTGATCCGCACACACTCAGCTCATGCGCACCAAGCATACCCTGCTGCCGTACGACGACATAGTCGAGCTGGTTAGCCTGACCAGTGCGTGGTTGCGTCTAAGTAACAATATCACTCTCACCCAGCTCAAGCTGTGTGCTCGGGCTCGTCAGGCCGTGAGTGGGGCACAGAGCAGCCGATCACAGTTCCCACTGGCGATGCCAATACCATACGGACCGCAGCATCACGCCCAATGCGAAGTTGAAAGCACCCAGTATGAATAGTCGATCGCTCCTCGGCACAGACCGTATCGCGGAGGATAACTGAGAATAAAGCTGTTCCCTCGTGTCGTCAGCATAACACATGGTGGGAACATACGTGTTCCAAGTCGCAGTCAAAGTGTCATCAAGCGCGGGCTGATGCCAGTCGGCTATGCCACCATCTGTACGTATCGCCTGTAGGACATTGCAAATCCGATCCCATTGTGCTTTACTTGCGTTTCCCACTCAGTAGAACGTATAATCAGCACCAACTTTGTGAAGCTTTCGTTGCTCAGCCAGCCGAATCTCACTGAGTGAGGCAATGTCGATTCCGTAGTGCGCGAGTTTCATCTCGACGAGTGCCATGCGTCGTTCACGCGTGTTCCTGTTGAGCATTTTGCGCACGTTTTAGCACCCAATTTTGATCGCTTTGCGCCGGGCAACCGATCGTCTTATGGCCTCTGTTGGAAGAGGTAGTGGGTTAGTTGAAGTGGGAACGGGGAGAGCATGTGTAGAGTAAGAAGAAGGTAGGCGTCAGCGGTAGCATGTTTTAGTTTATCCACCCTGCTGCATGTAGCAGATAAGGCGGTCCTTTTCCTAGGACCACTGTGCGACAGTCAATGCAGCATGGGATTGTTATTTGTGGTGTGATTCACGTTTGGAGGTGGCCCAGAATACTGCCGGCGCGTCCACACCTGACGGAAGAATGACTCGGGTACTCAACCAAATCTTTCGATAAAATGTACATCCGAAATGTAGCGTGCTGTGCGCCTTAAGCCACGAACTGAACGCGCTACTACGAAGTGCTACTGGTTTAGATCTCATAGTACTTGCAAGAGATGAACGCACAAGTAGGGCGTCTGAACTGTTCAGAAGCTTAGCCATGTGGTAATTGTGGGCTAAACTCCGAACAGACTGACAGCAGCGATCGTCTGATGCAACAGTATGCGGAACATCAGTTCTTTCTTAATAGCACCTCTTTTAGACACTATAGGCACCGAAGTGCCACTTAGCGCCCTCCTGCGCTGACCATCGATGGACCCAAAGGATCACATTGCCATAAATTACAAATGGCGTTGTTCCGTCCTGGATTGCTGCTCGTTCTGGAATACCTGCGTCAACTCTGCTCAAGTCTTGGTACGCTGTTGTTTCTCCATTAACTTGACCGGGAGGCGCGCAAAGCCTCTTCCTCGATTGACAGCTGATAAATTCCTAATGAGTAGTGGGGACTTTGGTATAATTCATCATGGTCCATTCTCACTCAGCAGGCTTTGGCAAGTCTGGAAAAGCACCAGACAGCGTTGTTTCGATATTCTGGATTTCGTCCGTGGTGCGCCTTCCATCGGGCCCCTGCCGGGTTCCGACCCCATGACTTCCGGATGTGAGCAGCTAGTGCCATTTCGTCATGGCTGACAGCCGCGGACCTGTGTGGTTGACTATGATATAGCCCGGTTTATCTTCCACTGCTATGTCAGTTACGAGCTGTGCAAAGAACGGCAGTCAGCCCCACGGGCTAGGAATTTCCGTATGTACGTAGAAGCTATACGGACAGTTTTTATATTACTAATGACTAGTGTGAATTTTGGTATATTTCAGCTAACTCATCACAATCACTCTCATTCAGCAGCCTTTGGCAAATCTGGAAAAGCACCAGGCTGCGCCGTTCCGACTTTCTAGGTCTCGTCAGTGGCCCCCCTTCCATAGGACCTCTGCCGAGTTCTTACTGAGAAATTAACTCAGCCCCCGGTCTGACAAGCCTGCCAAACTACACTGCTTACCGAACTTTCGCTCCCTTGTCCTAATGGCACCGAGCTTTAATGCAATACAATCTCGGTCGCCATGCACGACTCAGGAGCATCTACTTGCGGCATTATCACACGTCACTGCATTGGTCACTGGATATCCGAGAGGTCGGTGAGTCTGTTGGAATCCAGAAGAAACCTCCCGACTGACTGAGCACAATGGCACCTGATGGACTATTAGGCACGAACTAATGCGGAGCTTGCGTTCTGACAAGGATGCCTAATGGACCAGTCGGGTTCAAAAAATGGAGGAAGCCGGAGCAGCAAGCAATTACCGTAAGCTCTTCCAGCTGATCCGCACCGCTGGTCCCAGGAAACCAGATGTCGGCGGGACAATAAGCTACAGCACGGGTGCTCTGTTACACAATAAGGAACGCCTTTTGGTTCCTTGGACGGAACACTTTCAAGATCAGTTCAGTTGGCCTCGTGCTGGCGGACTTCTTCCGAATCAGGTGATGCAGGACGAGACATGGATGGTTAGTTTAGAGGCTCCCTCGGAGGCTGAGGTCCGAAAGGTGATCGCAGCCCTCAATCGTTTTCGTGCTGCTGGCCCGGTTTCCCTGCCACTTGCTCTATTTACGGATGGAGGTGAGGTGCTCTGTAAAGCACTGACCTCCCTGTTCGAACAGATCTGGAAGGCAGAAGCCATCCCAGCTAAATAGAGTGAATCAGTTATAGTGTTAATATACAAGAACAGCAATCGCGCTGACTGTTCTAACCACAGGGGTATTAGCCCAACGCCACTTGTGTCAAAATTACTGGCCTCAATTCTCATCGCCTCACTACGGAGCGACAATCCCGGATTAGGGGAGAGCAGGCGGGTTTCCGCCCTGGACTGACTGTATAGACCATATATTCCCGTTACGGCAGGTGCTAGAGCAGCGCCACATGTACCGCAAACTGACAATAGCTGTGTTTCTGGACTTCAAAATTGCGTTCGATTCAGTCGATCGATGCATTCTGTTCGAAATACTTAAACGAAAAGTGTTCGCGTGAGAAATACGAACAACTTTCGTGTTCTATACCCGAACACTACAAGTCGCGTCAGGGTCTACATTGACCTGTCGGATAGCTTTCCGACAACATGTGCCGTTCGTCAATGTTGTCCGATTTCTCGGTCTTTGTTTAATATTTCGTGAACCTCATCGTATAGTGTTCTCTTACGGAATCCGACGATCTAGGCGTTGAGGTGCTGGCTGGTGAAAGGCTGCTTTGGCTTGGTTATGCAGACGATATCATGTTGTTTTTTGAGGATGTTGCGGCGGCACCATTACACACACACACACATACATATATATATATATACATTCACGGTCTGTTAACAGACATTATGCCATCAGAACCATGGCAGAAAAAAATGGAGAAAATATAAACACGAGTGCGATAAAAAAGAAAACGATTTATTTGGTTTTACACATACCAGTTGAGTTTTTTTGGTATTTGTTTCGTGAGCTTTTTGTGTGCATTTATGGAAGATAAGATAACAGAACAACATTGACACCATTGATTTTTGTTGCGGGCCATGACTTCTAATGTTTTCAACCACTGAGCTTCAACATCGCGTGGTCCCCAACCTAGAAGACGGACTGGTCCGACTGTCGCCAAACTTGGAGTTGCCTCCATGCTCCTTCTCCACATCATCGGCTCTCCACCGCGGCACTTTTTCCAATTGCTCCCTAAGAGTGCAAATAGCGCTCGACGTGGAAGGCGATGGGCTGAAATGCGCAGAACGTGCCCGAGCCAACGCATGCGATGTCGGAGAATAACGTTCGGAAGTCTGTCACTACTCGCTTCAAGCACTCGGACTTCTGCGTTGGTTACGTGGTGGTGTTGCCACCACATCCGAGCAACCCTTCGATGCGCAGAATCCGTCGCAAACACTGCTGATCGAACCGCTCGAGATATCGCAAATCTCGCCGGTACATCATCCACGTGTCACTGCCGTATGGAAGAACGAACAGCACCATGGATTAGTACACCATCAACTTCGTGCTAATGATAATCTGTTGGTTATTCCACACTCGGTACTCAAGCTTCCCGAATGCCGCCGCTGCCTTCGACACGGGGATACGAAGGTCACTGTGTAGCTGCTGGTCACTCGACATCACACGCCCAAGGTAGCTGAAGCGGGAGGTGGTTTCCAATACTTCAGCACCAATGCTGATTCGCGGCACCATTGTAGATTGCACCTCCGGTGAAGGCTGAAAGAGACAGACAGTTTTGCTTGTGTTCATGGTGAGCCCGAATTTGGCCGCTGTCAAAGCCAGAGCACTACTCATGTGCTGCAACTCATCCGCGCTGTGTGCAAACAACGCACAGTCGTCAGCAAACAGCAATATACGGATATTTGTCTCACAGACTAGAGTTCTCGCATCGAGACGACGGATGTTCAGCAACCCACCATCAATACGGTGCTCCACACGAACACCGTAAGCACAAGCAGGATCATAAGTACAAGGCATCATTGCATAGGGATATATCTTAAGCTGGATAGGAGCTAAGACACAACCTTGCTTCACACCAGAGACAACTGCAAAGTCATCCGAGGTCTCTCCACTCAGCTGCATCCTCTCTCGCATACCAGTGTGCAGACATTCAATTACACAAACTTACGCGGGCAACCAAACTTACCCAACACCAACCACCATGCCTCGCGGTTCACCGTATCAAATGCCTTGGTGAAACCAAAAAAGTGAGTACAGTGACTGGTGTGGTTCTCTGCATTTTCCTGCAACTGACGAGCCGCAAACACCATATCTATAGTGCTGCGACCCGAACAGAATCCACATTGCTCTTCCGCCACGTTCGGTTCCAAAACCTGACTGACGAGACGGTTGAGCAGGATTCGGGCAATCACCTTACCCACACAACTCAGCAAGTTGATGCCATGATAATTTGGGGCACATTGCTGGCTTCCTTTACCCTTGTACAGTGGTAGCACGAAGGCATCCTTCCGCTCAGCCGGCACTTCCTCATCCATCCATACGCGTTGCTCCAAGTGGTGCAGCGCATTCACCAATGCTGGTCCACCGTGTTTCAATACTTCAGGCGAGGCCCCGCCAGCCCCGGCACACTTGCCGTCTCGCAGCTGAGCAAGTGCTCTCTGCGTCTCATCCAGTGTCGGCGTGTCCGTCAGACTCGCCTTCACATCTTGCTGCTTGATGCCGTTCATAGTAGGCCAGTCGATCACAGAACGGTTGTTCAAGAGACAGTCAAAGTGTTTCCTCCAGATCAGCATTATGTCTGCAGTCTATGTGCAGGTAGGGCCTAACTACCTTCGATCAGCGTCCTCAGGGGCTCCAATCTCGCTCCATACACCGCCTTCAATAAGTCAGAGAATTCCTTGTGTTGGCGGCGTTCGGCGTAGCATTTCTTCTACTTCGCTTTCTCCGTCCACCATGCATTTTTAATGCAACGGAGCTCTCGGGTCAGTCGCCGCCGAAGTTTGCGAAACTGACTGCTCTTCCCCAATTCACTGAGGTCTGCAACATGTGCAGCAAATGCTGCATTCTTCTCCGACACTAATGCGCCAATCGTCGCATTGTTGTCATCAAACCAATCAGGCCGCTTACAGTTTGCGCGTCCGATGGTCTCCTCGGCAGCAGCTGTCACCTTGTCGCGAATGTGGTGCCACAGGTCGCCCACTGTGGCTATGCAGTCCACAGCACACAGGCGTGCAGCCAGCGCCTTCTCCAGCTCAAAACGTTTCGCCACAGTATCGAGGGAGAGAATGTTAAATTTACGCCGACTCACGGCAGGAGTGCAATATATAGATTTACGAAAATATATGTACAGTTTGGTCCGCACCAATTTGTGCTCAGCTCCACGCAGTACACGTGTCATGCGCACTTCACGCATGTCGCGCTGACGTACGATGACATAGTCGAGCAGGTGAGTGTGACCACTACGTGGGTGCTTCCAAGTTGCTATATCACTCGCACTCAGTGCAAACCGAGTGTTCGTGATCGTCAAGCCTTGAGTAGCGCACAGTGAGAGTAGCCTGTCACCGTTCGCATTCGCTGAACCAATGCCATGCGAACCGATAACACCTGTCCACGCTGATGCATCACGCCCAACGCGCGCGTTGAAATCACCCAGCAGAAATAGTCGGTCGCTTCTCGGCACAGAGCGTATCACGGAGGATAGCTCAGCGTGGAATTGATCACGCGTGTCATCAGAATAACACATGGTCGGACGGTAAAAAAGTTATAAAAGTGGCAAAATTACCTCTTCCGAATCGTAGGCACACAGCCATCAGTCGCGCGTTGTTGCCTGTTGGTTCACTCACCAGCTGGTCATGGAGGCGATCGGATATTGCAAATCTGATCCCATGATCACGTGATGCTGAGGCGGCGTTGCCCACCCAATAGAATGTGTAGCCAGCACCTGCTTCATGCAACTTACCTTGCTCAGCGAGCCGGGTTTCACTGAGCGTCGCAATATCGATGTTGTAGCGCGCCAGCTCCATCGCGACCAGTGAAGTGCGTCGCTCCGGGCGCTCACTGCAGTTCCGGTCCAGTAGTGTGCGCACGTTCCAGCACCCGATGCTGAGTGCTTTGCGCCCAGGCATACGATTGCGTTGGTGGGCAATCGCACGCGAGGTGGTCGTTTTGCTTGAGGGTCTCTGCCCGGAATCTTTGGCTCAAGAGCCTGACCCGCAAGATAGTGTGGAGCAGATCCAGCTCGGGAATGTGATTTCAGTCATAGATTGGGAACTGTTTGACGGCCGTCACACGCAGCCTTTGAGGTACGTGAATGATTCCTATATGTTTTGCGACCGTAGTAGGATACACATGCGACCACGGCCAGACGCAGGTGGGTTTTGGCGGGTTTGCATCAATGTAACCAGGGGTTGCCTGGCTTAAGGCGCGCAGTAGCAAACCATTGAGAACCGGTAGTGCCCTTCCACAATCAGGGACAATGCATGGCGTTCGTGCTCTACGCCAATCTAGCTGTAATCTTATAACCCGTAGACCTGTTGTCTCCGATGGCTAGATTTTACGTGAAGAGGGCCATCGACCACTTCCTAACCTCCGAAGTGTATGGACTGGGATACTGGCAGGGCGCCCACACGTGACAGGAGAATGAGTGGGGTCCTCAGCCAAAGGCTTTCGATTAAATGTACATCCGAAAGACAGCGGGTCTGGCGCATGGTCAGTTCACTGACTCATGCGGATTGGTGTCCTGGATTTTAGCAGGGAGAAGGGGGTATCCCAGCTCCCACCCAGCGGTCGCCACGAGGAGGCGTCCAGGATGTGACTCAATGGCACAACAGTAGCAGCAGTGGGTAGACCATCTGTCAGGATCTATGCACCACCAGCCTCAGCGCACCATAGGCTTTCCCGCCTCACTAAAGACAATCCGTCTAATCGACATTGCTGCAAGCGTCCATACGATCGCACGTGCGCTCAGCGTCGCACTTGTCACTCTTCACTTTGGTGTTGCCCCATATGAAGTTCAGACTCGAACCCAACGTGCACCGCCTGACGCCCACTCTAAGGATTATACGCAGCCGACGACGCCCACTGCAGCGATCGATAGTATTGGTTCGCCAACCGTTTCTTTGTCGTGCTATCGTTCAGCTGCCTGGCGTTGGATGCGATGGTTCCGTACTGAGCCATTTTGGCAGCTCGTATGGAATAGTGCATGAGCTGTGGCGGAATTAGCAACGCGTGCATGTGCAGTTGGCCTATCATGCACGCCATAGGATAGACGACGCGCACTCAGTCTAGGCAAGAATGCGCACGCGCTAGGCTGAATCATCAATGCCTACTCTGTGGTTGGCTGACTGGATGAAAAAAGTTTTTAGGAGGTCATGTTGTAAAAAGTGCGTTGTGATAACACAAAACTCATCTAAAAAATTTTCTGCTAGTTTCTCTTCCCGCACTAATCTCCTCTGGTCACTATCAGTCAATGAAATGCATTACGCGCCCGCAAATCGCCTTTACGAAGGGGTGAATCCAGACCGGGCAAACTTTTCGATGCGGAGCTGGTAGAGTCCCGCCAAACTTGCGCAGATTTCGCCGCGCTCACCTCAAACATACAATCACCATACGGCGGCTTAGACTGCGCAACTAACAGCCAATTCGTCCTCAGGACTTTGACGCCTATTCACAGTGAACCAACTGAGCTTTACTCTGAACACTGATGCATCTGCTGACCAAGCTGCAGTAAACCTAGAGAACTCTCGTCAGAACACTGCGGCAGTTACCGCACACTACCACTGTGTGATAACTCAAGTGCCGATAAAGACTTCTCGTTGGGTTTCAGTTCAGTAGGGCTAGGTTACACGTTTTTCGTCTCCAGTTTTAGCTCCCTCACACGTTTAGCGTCTAGGTAAGGTTAGCCCGCACCGTTCCGAATTCGAGTGGTTACTCTTCGCGTGGTATACTAATTCTGAACAACGTTCGTTCTGACTAAGAGTGGAAACAGCCGGAACGCGTTATAGCGCTTTCTTAACATTCAGTTCAGTTGAAGTCTTCAAACTGGAGAGCAGTTTTATTAATCTGCCAAATGTGTATAAAGCAGTTTTTGGCTTGACTTAAATTGAGTGGCTGAGATATATTTCCTTGCTTTTTCATCCACATACGTCGCTGAATGTGGATTCAGCGGTGCTTTCTATAAAAAAATTAGAAACAGATTGGGCATCGCAGCGGGAGGAGATCATGGACTCTCACTGTCAAGCCTGGAGCCGGATATAAGCAAGCTTTCTCGAAGACATCTGGCTCAAGGCCCGCATTAATATCGCGACAAACATATTGTTACCAGGTTACTACACCTAAAAGATGACATGCTTTAAGGTTAAAAGCCAACAGTGAACAAGTAAAATTTCAGGTATGAATGATGTCGTTTGTTTAAGTAGAAACGAGCAGCTTGATGTTGCCACACAATGAATGCTATCTTGAGACTGTGCAAGTTTTTAAAAACATGATTATAAGGGAAAGAACGGTGAGACCAACATTAAAAGTCTAGCCATCAGAATAAAAGCTATCAGTATGACCACTGGAAATCACCGATTTACGTCAGTTAGGCGTTGTAAATTTCTGAAATTGTAACCAAGGGTGGAGGGTCATGAGAAACGGGCGGCTTTAAAAGCGGGCCACGGCATAATAAAGGTTGAGATTTCCTGAGCTAACCTTACGCACCATAGGATGGACTGTGAGCATTCAGACGATGGCTAGGCTAAGGAGTGCAATTCGGATCAAACACGAAATGTACCAGAATCTAAACAGTTACAAAAAGGTACCACAAATCGTTTTGATAAAGAACGGGCAGCATCGCCATCATATTGCGAATCCGCTGGTTAGGCTGAGAACGACCGAGTTGGGGTCTGTTGAGTTGCACCTGGGATACTAGTCGGTAATCAATGACACGTAAGAGATGTGTCAAACACGGGATAGTATAGAGGTTGGGGGCAACTGAACCCAACGTGTATTGTGCAGGCTACAAAAGCAGGAAGCGAATCAACAGTGGCGAGAAATGGTGTAGCACGGTACTCACCGAAGTAGTTTTGTGAAAACGGAACTGCCGTCAGCAAAACAAATGAATGTTTCGAAGGTTAAAATAACAGTAAAATCCACTGCTACAATTTACGGAGTGTGTTTTCAGGTGCACTACACGGGCTTCTGCGTAGAAGGCTGAAGGATGAGAGCCCTCGATGGAGCCGTAAGTGGGGGGAAACGGGAGGTGAGGATTGGTGCTAATAGTTGCATGGGCTTGAACACGGGCTTCCAAAATGGGGTGTGTAGCGGAGTTCGCGGGTTTCAGGCTTTTGTTATTTATTATTTATGATGGTCGTGTGGATCAGAGTGCATCATCGGTGGGCCGTTGGGGGCGGGGTCATCGGACTGAAAAAAGCTGGCTAGTCCAGAAAAAGACCGACAGGACATTTCCTCCGCTGCAGACTTGACGGTGCGCTTGAGAGGTGTCACTCCCCCACCGCACTCTAGTCCACGGTCCTCGTCCCACGAAGAAATCCAGGTGTCCTCGTCGGCAACGTGTAGCCAGGCGTTTTAGGACCAATATGTTCGTGGCCGTTCACGGTCGATGGCCACTGACCGTTCCTTGGATTAGGAAGGCGCCTTGAGCCGGCTGCCGAGTCACTCGGGGGTTGCGTTAAGCAGGCTGGCGAGTCACTCGAGGGTTGCCTTGGCAGTTCTGCTGTTGAGTTTCTGGAAGGTAGAACTCAGAGAGGGTAGGCAAGGGTCGTTAGGGACCATGGTATGCATGATTAAAGCAGATACGCTTTTTAGGTTTTCAAAATGTTTTGGTTTTTTGTCGACTTTGCAAAACGTTTGTGGATGAGACGCACGCTTACCACTAAAGACGAAAAAGGCGTGTCAATGGAAACAGCAAACGTTTACAAAATCTTAAAAAACGGACCGGACGTTGACCTGTCTACCGCGTCGGTCGGTTGCCTGAGGTTGAGGTGGGGTAGGTTGAGGGTCAAGGGGAACGGAGCGTTTCGGAATATCCAAAGCTCGGGAAATCACCGCAGATGCGGGTGCTTGTGTGATAGCATCAGGATAGATTGCAAGTGGTTCGTCGAAGAAAGCAACTTTGAGGCGGTCGATGGACACCGTTGTTCGATGATCATTCTGATCTAAAATGGAATCTTCCGGAGTTCGTTGCATGGCTATGAGAGGGCCAATGTAGGGAGGCTAGAAAGGGCACCGCACTGCGTTGGTGCGGAGGAAGATATGTGTGCAGGTAGAGAGTCTGTTGTGCATTTGCACATCTGTAGTCTGCTCACGGGGCAGAGTCGGGCGTAGTAAACGTATGCGTAGAGCTAGGGAGGACGCAAAGTTAAGCGGAAGCATACTCGCTGATGCGGGAGGCGAAGCGAATTCTCCTGGCAACTTAGCATCGTGCCATAAAATAGCTCTCCTGATGCACATGCAAATCAGCTTTATGTATGTATGTAATCTCAACAGTCTAGTAACTAGA
>OX104068.1:22623734-22715167 GCA_944474145.2 Dicrocoelium dendriticum | reverse complement strand
ATGTTGTCCTCGCACAATGTGAGAAGTCTCTCTCCGTTATCAGAGCGGTTCTCATCGAGCGCGTGATGACCACCAAGGTGGCGTTCGTATGGTAACAGGCGGCCAACCCGTGCATTAAAATCCCCAGGAAGGATAACGACATCCGACTTTTTAGCATTAGTCAAGAGCTGTTGTAGATCTCGGTAGAAATCGTCCTTGACCGAGTCGCTACTGCAGTTAGTTGGAGCGTATACAGAGATCACAAACAAGTTGCGTCTCTCTTCGCGTTGCCTGTTGATTCCACATGAACCCCGAAGCCGATCTGCACATAGTCGGCTGTTAATCGGGAACGAGTCCAGTAGTGCCGCCTCGGCCTTGCCACTCAGTGCTATACCTACACCAGCCCAACCCGCGGAGCTTGCTTCTGAATCTCCAGAAAGACGCAGGTGATATCTGGCTTCGTGGTTAGTGGGGGATGTCAATGTAAGCACAGTGCTGGGATCTTGCAATCGGGTTTCTGAAAGACAGCAGACATCAATGTCTAGGGAATCTAGGGTGCGCGCTAGACCGGCTTGCTGTCCAATCTGCATGAGTGTCCGGACGTTGAAGCACGCTAAACGGAACGAGGATTGGGGCCGAAGGAGAGCCATAGATTGAATTCCTTGATCTGCGGAGCAACCGGAGTCGCAGCCAGATTGTTGAACAGATGAATCGAGTAACCGAAAGTGAGGATTGTTAGCAAACAAACAATTGGCGTGTGATGGAGTAGCGTGAAAGTGAGTAGCAGGAATAGTAGCTGATGAGCGCGTTGTGGTACAGTCCATGGTTTTTTGAGAGGGCGTGATACTACCCGGTTGCCCAAGCCGAAGTAGGGAGTTGACTTAAGGGACTCCACCCCGAGCCTTTGGCTAAATAACCTACCCGCAAGGCAGCGGGGCGAATTTAGGGAATCGCGCCCATTGGGAGGCGTTGACTGAATGATCAGCTCATGCGCCTTTGTTTGGTAGATTACCAAACAGGGGCCCAATACTCCCCTTGAAGTCAGCACAATTGCTGGAATACAATGCCCCACGGAGGTGGAACATTGTCGCCGAACACTTTGCTGGAACGGGGTACACCCGAACCACCCAGCTGGCACCACGAGGAGGTAGTTCGGCAAGCCAGCCAGCTTTGATGCTGCTGCAAATGCCTAAGAGTATAAGCGAAACGTTTTCATCCCAGCTAAGTCAGAGAAGACACAGAGCGAGGCTTTGAGCTGTCTATGGAAGCGTTCAACTAACCCGTTGGCTGCTGGGTGATACGCTGTGGTGTGAATGTGGCGGCCTAAAAAGTTGCAGAACGTATCGAATTGTGAAGATTCGAAAGGCGTTTCTCGGTCAGTTGTAATGGTGGATTGGCATCCACAGTGCGAGACCCACCGGTCCAAGAAGGTCCGGATAACAGTCTTAGATGTGCAGTCTGTTACAGGAATGGCTTCTGGTCATCTGGTGAGACGGTAAACACGTGTAAGAATGTATACGAATCCGCGTGACGGAGGCAAGTGACCTGCTAGGTCTAAGTGTACATGCGAGAACCGAGATTCCGGAGCAGGAAATGAACAAAGAGGACTGCGGGTGTGACGATGTATTTTGGAGCGCTGGCATTGAAGATAGGCGCGAGCCCAGGTACGAACATCTTTGTTTACGCGCGGTCAAACGAGACGTTCGGTGACCAGTCTCAAAAATGCACAGCTACCAGGATGTAATAGTGAGTGGATTGCGTCTGAAGGATGCGGTACGAGGAATCTAGGGCAACCTGTGGAAGTTTCACAGAGGATGGTTCCTTCCGTGGTTTGGAGAAGGAAAGGTTGCACATGCAGCGAAGTGGACTGTAGAGTGCGTTGTATGTCTTCGTCTTGAGCCTGAGCCGATGTCATGGCGGCAAGATCGTCGGTAGACAAAGACTAGAGAGTGAGGTTGACGCGTGAGAGTGCGTTGGCGACGAGATTGTCCACACCTGAGGCATGACGTATGTCAGCAGTGCACTGCGTGACAAAGTCTTGGTGTCTTGTCTCTCGGGTGAGTGTTTGTCGGAGGCAAAGTTGAAGGCGAAGATGAGGGGCTTGTGGTCAGTTCAGTTCGTGAAAGCGCGGCTTTAGAGTCTGTGCCGGTAGTGACGAATGGCTAGGTAAATGGCGAGCAGTTCTCTGCCAAACGTGCTGAAGCGAGATTCCGCTGGCTGCAGGCGCTTGGAGAAGAACCCAAGGGATTGCCGCTGCCCACTAACGTGTTGTTGAAGGACGGCTCCTACCGTGACGTCTGAAGCGTCAGTCGTGATAGAAAGGAGTGCTAGCCATTCGAAATAAGCGAGGAGAGCTATGTTGGAGATAGCATTCTTTAGCTCGGTGAAGGCTGCCTGTGCTGTGTCAGAGAAAGCGAACTTATGTTCCTTCCCTCTGAGTAGCTTATTCAGAGGCTTCATTAGCTGATCGCAGCACGGAATGAAGCGTCGATAGTAATTGACCAAACCACAAAATCAACTAAGTGCTTAAATGAGGTCGGCGCTGGGAAGTCTTTGATGGATTGAACCTTGTCTGCAAAGAGTTCGATACCAACGGATGAGGTAAAGTGGCCTAGGAATTCTACCGCGGACTTACCAAGTTCGCGCTTAGTCGGATTGACGGTGACGCCTTGTTGGGTCAACCGCTGGAAGAGAGATTGAAGATGAGTTAGATGCTCTTCGTCAGACAAACTGGCCACTAGAATGTCGTCGAGGTAGGGATAGGCGAAGTCTAGACCACGCGTGACGTCGTGGACGAAGCGCTGCATTGTTTGTGCGGCATTGCAAAATCCGATAAGCATTCTCAAAAATTCGAGCAAGCCGAAGGGTATAGTAACGGCTGTTTCAACTGTATTTTCCTCGACAGGTATTTGGTGATAGATCGATGTTGCTGAAGACCGTCTTACTTGCGAGGTATGCAGTGAAGTCCTGCATATGTGGGATGGGATACCTACCTGGAACGCTTAGCCAATTGAGTACGCGGTAGTCACCACAACTGCACCAGTCAGCAGGTTTCTTGGGGACCATCTGCAGGGGAGAGGACCAAGGGCTGTCGGAAGGGCGGATTATCCCAAGTTCAAGCATGTGCTCAAACTCCGCCCTAGCTACCTACCTTCATCCGTATGTGGTGCGTGACTTGAGATGCCAGGGGCAGAGCTGCGTTCACTGGTCGATCAAGCTTGGAGTATTGGGAGAAGAGGTTAGCGCAGTCTGGCGAGGTCTAGGGAAAGGCGTAGACCGGGGTGATGGATGCGATATCGGCCTTGATGTCACACACACACTGAGTTTCGTTGCAGTGTCGACTATCATCTGGCGTTTCGTATCGACCAAGACGTCGAAATGCCTGAGAAAGTCGATGCCGATGGTAGCAAAAGGAACTGCAGCAACGGTGAATATTCAGCGGAACTCTCGCCGAAGACCTAGGTCCAGGGTAGGTGACCGATGACCGTAGGTGGCTATTGGCGTGCCGTTGGCGGCACTGAGGCTTGTCGACAAAGAAGCAGTAGACTTGCCTGGCGTAGGGGAATGACGCTGACTTCCGCCCTGGTACAAACTAAGATCTGGGTCTCGGAGTCATAATCCCTAATGTAGATGAGACGGATTTGAATTTTCCCGAGGTCGTTCATGGCCATTATAGGCCGGCGCGGCGGATCATCTATAGCGGAGTAGCTACATGGCTGTACGCACTTACGGGATTTAGTACCGAAACGCGAGTCGTAAAAGCAGTAACCTGGGGGGATCAGGTTTTTTGCGACGGGGCGATGATCTAGAGCGGCTACCATACTTACGGTTTAAAGTGAGCTTCTTGATCTGGCGCTGAAGCGACGCTATCTGCGATGATAAGGCATCTATTGCTGACGGCTGCCTAGTCGTGGGTGTCGCTGTGGTTGCGTAAGTGCCAAACTGCGTAAATGCGCTGGGTTCATTCTCTGGCTGGTTCCGTTCAATGGTGCGGTCTGTTCGATCCGCAATTGCTGTGTGTGGCAGGTCACTTGCTACTGCAAGGATGGCCTGAGTGCTTTCAGGGAGGCGTTGTATCCACAGCTCCTGGAGAATCCCTACGTGTTAATGTGTTGTTGCATTTCTCACAATAAGGCTGAGGGCATCCTATCTTCTAGTTGCAGATCCTTTAATAGTTGCTGCAGACGGACATTGTCAGAAGGCGTGATTTGCTGAATAATAGCCTATCTAAGTCTCGTATTATATTACTAGAGGGGTACAAAATATGATGCCTCTCACCTGCGAGGATATGCTCTGAGGAAGACGAGATATTGGCTGATTATACATGGCGAAATCAGAAAAAATTCTATGAATGTAAAAATATGTATTCTAGGTGGAAAAACCATAACGTAGGTTTATTCTCCCAAAAAGTTGGAGGGTCTAACGCTACGGAGCTCACCACGTATGTAGGTGGCTTATCCTCTAGTTAATTCATTGCAAAACGCGAATAAAATGTGCGGTAGGTGAGAAAACAATATGATCACAAGTAATAATTCGCAGACACTGGAACGAGCTCACTAGAATGAAAATTCAAAATGGTAAGCGGCGTGTTCTGCACCGGGGTCATTAATTGTCAAGTGGCACCGGGGATACTAGTCGGTAATCAATGACGTGTCAAACACGTGACAGTATATGAGTTGGAATCAACTGAACCCGTGTATTGTGCAGGCTACAAAAACAGGAAGCGAGTCAACAATGGCGAGAAATGGTGTAGCACGGTATTCACCGCAGTAATTTTGTGAAAACGGAACTGCCGTCAGTAAAACAAGTGGACATTTTGAATTTTTTAAACAACAGTAAAATCCAATGTTGCAAAATACGGAAAGAGCCTGTTTTCAGGTGCACTACAGGTCTCGCATTGCAAGCGAAAGATAAGGGATAACCGACGAGCGGTAGGCCTGTGAGCGAGCAAGGCATGTGATTATTATGAGTATTAAGAAAAGTATCCTTATGGTCATACTAAGTTATGTACTCACCAACCAAACCGGATGTCCACACGTATGAATTAAGTTAAGAAAACTGCTCTCCAGTTTGAAGACTAATACGTAGTAACGAATTCAAGCAAAGCACGCCCCAGACCGCAGTTAGGTAAGAGCAAGAGACAGTACGAAACAGTGTACCGGGCGAAGCAGTGTGGCCTGGCTCACATGACACACGAGTTAAAACACAAGTGAGGAACTATTGATTGATCAAAACGAAGAAAACGAATAAGAACGCGGTGTGGCTGAACTAACTACTCAACATCATTGACGGATGTAACTTCCTCTCCTCTCTTGGAAGAAATCGTACACCGGGAACGAAACGTTCAACAGGTTTAGGTACACGTTGGGATCTGCGAAGTGGTGGGCATTTTGTTTGCTCCGCATCCCGAGTGGTTTGTTCCACCGTCGGCTGGAATGTGTCAGATATATTTTCTCGTGTTTCTACACAACGCGGACGTATGTGATCTGAATGCCGCATCAAGACGCGACCGTTTGCCTCTAGGTCAGCATGGGTATCATCACTTGTGACCACGGTTGCGGTCTTTCATGACTGTTCGTGGGGAAGTCGTATATACACAGGATCTCCCGGCTGGAAAACAAGATCGTGATCCCTGTCTAACGCAGCTGTCTTGTTTTGTTTCGTTTTTATCTGCGCACGACGATTAGGAAATAATAAATACAATCTAGTACGAAGTGTTCTACCGAACATCAGTTCTGCGGGGGATTTATCCGTGGCTTCTGTCGGAGTTATTCTGTAAGCAAAAAGTAATCGATCTAATCGTGTTTGTACGGCTTCCGATAACTGCTTTAGCAGGCCTATTTTTTGCCGTCCGTCCCGCCCTTTCGGCTAATGCATTTGACGCAGGATAATATGGGGCTGTACGCACGTGTTGAATGCCATTGCTCTGCATAAAGCTCTCAAACTCCTTACTGGTAAAACAGGACCAATTATTTGTACAAACAGTTTCAGGTATTCCAAAAGCGATGATCGCATCTTTGAAATGATTGTTTCAGCCGTGGAGTGAGACACTGGATAGACATCGATCCATTTCGAATAGGCTTCAACTATCAACAGGAAAAATGTTCCGTTCAAACGATGGATAGGCTGCCATGGCTTTTCAGGCCAACGCCAAGGGTGCATTAGATCTGAGGTTTGTTCGACTGATATTGTTGGCAGAGATCACACGTTTTCAGGTAGTTTTCAATTTCGGCATCTAAGCCGGGCCACCAGCAATAGCCGCGTGCAGGGGCCTTTATTCGGGCAGCACCTGGATGGCCATTGTGAAGTCCATTTAGAATGAAGGAGCGCGTTTTCTACAGTGGGATCAAACGTGAGCCCCAAAATAAGCAACCATCGTGTATACTCAGCTCATTTTCTGAAGCTCAAAAAGTTTTAACTCAGCCGCAACTCTACTAGGCCAGCCCAGTTTCGTGAAACGTATCACGGAGGCTAGTTTTGGATCCCGTTCGGTCCATCGACGTATGACGTCACTTGTCAAAGGGGTACTGTCTAGATACTGCATCAAATGAACTAACTCCATCGGTTCATCTATTGGTCCTGCAGGGGTCGCGTGCGGTAACCGACTCAGGGCATCCGCCGTACACTTGTTAGAGCCTGGGATGTAAGAGATTTTGTATTCATACGCACTAAGGATTAGTGCCCATCGTTGTATTCTAGGTGAAAAAATTTGATGGATACCCTTAGTTTCACCCAATAAGGATATCAACGGTTTGTGATCAGTTTGAATCTCAAAATGGCTGTCCCATATATACTGGTGTTATTTCTTGACACCAAAGATAACTGATAGGGCCTCTCGATCGAGTTGTGAGTACTTTTTTCAGCCGGTTGTAAGGCACGCGAAGCGAAAGCAATCGGATGAATTGCACCATTTGGCATTTTTCGACACAAAACTACTCCAGCCGTTTGGGGAAGCATCACACGGAATGATCAAATGCTTTTCCCCATCGTAGTGAACTAAAATTGGTGCTGATGCTAAACAGTTTGTAGCACGAATGAAAACGGACTGATGCTCGTCATTCCACACCCACTGAGTGTTTTTGTATAGCGGTGCGTACAAAGGAGCTAAAATAGTTGATGCCCCCGGTAAAAAATGACAACTGTGTGATAACATTCCTAAGAATGATCGGAGCTCATCAACGTTCTTAGGCTGAAGTGTCTGTATAATTGGAGATACTTTATCCTGTGAAGCATGCAGACCTCTTTTATCAAGTTTGTAGGCAAGATACCAAACAGATTCAGACAAAAACTCACATTTAGATTCCCTCAGTTTCAGTCCAATCGATTCCATACGTTCCAACACCGTCCGAAGTGTCTTTAAATGTTCAGCATCACTTCGGCCAGAAACCAGTATATCATCAAAATAAGAAAAAGCAAAGGCTATATCCTTCACGATGTCACAATCATCCGGAAGATGCTGGGAGCGTAGCTTATTCCGAAAGGAAGACGGGTATACTGAAAGAGTCCAAGATGTGTAGTTATGGTGGTTACTTCGCGTAACTCCTCACCAAGTTAAACTCGAGAATATGCTTGACTAAGACCAAGTTTATAAAAATTTGACAATTGGATAACGTGGCGTACAAATCTTCGATGCGAGGTGAAGGATACATTTCCACCTTGGTAGCTTGATCGACAGTTAACTTATAGTCCACAGCTACAAACGATACCGTCGGGTTTGAGTACAGGAACAATTGTGATACCCCAATCCGAGTGTTGTACGGACATGATTACGCCTTCTGATTGTAGCTGTTGTAGTTTTAGTTCAACTTTTGGATGCATAGCGTACAGTAATGTCCGTGCTTTGTAAAACTTGGCATTGGTGTTCACTCGTAGAATGATGGCAGGTTTGAAATGATTCAGCTTTCCCAAATTTTTTCGAATAAAGAAGAAAATTGATTCATCAGAGCTGCCATTGATCACGACCTCATTAATCTGCATCATTTCTGGGAAGTATCGTATCCAATTTCTGCCCAAGAGATTTGGTACCAGGATCAAAGGTAGGGGTAATTACCTCTCGCCGTGCCTGACTTTAATTATGCACTTTCCCAAGACCCTAATCGGATCTTCCGTGTAGGTTTGCAATTTGGAGTCACATGGTTGTAAGAGCGGCAGGCCCTTAATTGAATCATTGTTTATAATGGTAAGTGCAACCCCTGTATCCAGTTCCAAATCGATCGGTACCTTGTCGCTCATCATACGAATCGTATATGGAGGGCACTTGTTGAGTGATACGGTATTCAAGTAGACGGAATTTAGATCGTTTTCTAGGGCTTCCAGAACGTTTTTCTCCGTAAGCGGCAGCTTGTTATGGCGCCTCGATTGAATGAGATTGGTTGCTGCGGCAGGTTCCGATCTGCACACGCGGGCTAGGTGTCCTTGGAGCACGATTTCAAATCACAAATAAGTTGTTTGCAGCTGTGGATCGCGTACATACTGTTTTCCTTGTTGCTGTGTTGCGAACCGTTGCCAAGGCGTCAGTCGCGTTAATAAATTGCGATCGCCGAGCGTGTTCGGACAGGTACGCGAGGTCCATTGACAATGAGTGAGACCATTGTTGCAAACAAAGCCGACGGAGGTCAACGCACGTTCTAGTCCTGATGTAGGTCGACGCACCATCTGCCACATCCCGGCATACCTGCCTCGCAGAAGCTCGTAACCGAACCATTCGGTTAACCTAACGTCAACCGAGATATCCACACCTGGACCTGCGCCACTGTGTACACACACATACCGAAAACCCACTCGGCATCTTGCCAGCTTCTGACTCTCGTTTTGCACATGTCCACGTCGACCTGGTTGGATCTTTGCTTCAATGCAAATGCTTCGTGTGCCTCCTCGCCTGTATCGACAGGTTTACATGTTGCCCTGAAGCGATTCCGATAGCTGACTGCTCAACTGAGACAGTTACACAAGCTCTCCTAGAGAGTTTGATAGCTCAATTTGGTTTCCCAATCTTAGTAATCACCGACAGAGGATAACACTGACGGACTCTTGAGCAAACTTGGTTGCCAGCATAACAGAACCATCGTATACCACCCAGCAGCTACTGGGATGATAGAAAGGTTCCACCGGCAACTCAGAGTGTCAGCCTGTGTTTAATCTAACACCTCCTGGCACGAAGCACTCCTGCTCATTCTCTTGGGCATAAGGAACATGATTGAAGCCAATTTGCGCGCCACTCCTTCTTCGCTAGTCTTTGGTTGCACTCAGCGCTTGCCTGGTGAACTTGTCTCACCAAAAGCGCCAAATTTCGACTATAGCGACTACGCAGCTCGCCTATACCATTACATACAACGAATTCAGCCTGTGCAACCTGGAGCATACAGCTGGCTACAAACGTGAAAGAACGCTTAACCACTTGAACGCACGTGTTCCTTCGCCCTGACAGTGTACACTGACCACTCTAACCTTGTTCTGGCCCGTACCGTACGCACAAGATATTTGCCACTACAATAGTAAAACTGAGGCGATCAACATCGACCGACTCAACTCTGCATTTCTGGACAACTCTGACTCTACGGTGCTACAAGCACTTGCGTTAACACGGCCATCGCCACAACTTCAGACCAGTGGCTCCGCTTCAGTGGAACCTAAAACCTCAACCGACCTCATTCCAATCGACGTGGTAGAGATCAACCTTCCAGTCCATTGTTCGGACTTTGTTAGCGTTTGTTAGTTTACATAGAGCCTGCCTCTCACATGTTCATGCTCCTAGAAACGTTTTCCAAAAGACAAAAAATGCTAAAACGTTTTGAAACTACAGCAATGGGAAATACCTTTGTAAAACCCAGACAGATTTGCACGTTTTTCTCAATACACCCTTGGGTGTATTGCTTTGCGTTTACACTGCTCTTTTCCACTTTGCTTTGCACATCCACACCGTCGGTCAATCGCGCCCTGGTTACCCCCTTGGTTTTCCATTCCGCTGAATCTCCGCACTTTAACGAAGCACAACAAAGTCCTCGTTCAGCCAGCTACCCGGACTTTTACGAACAGCCCCCCAATAACCATTCTTTTCTGTTTCGATACCATAGGGAGGACACGGGTGAGAGCCCGCTAGTGTCCGATTGCAGGTGCATCAAGTTTAACAACCTGTTCTCGCAGGCTGGCCCACGACACAGTCCCTCCGTAGATCGAAGAACTGCTTGCACAGTCCGTTCTGGGGGAGGGCTATGTAGTAGTCTGGATATTCCCCGTTTTGCCTACGAGACACTAACTAAAATTATTATTTTATTGTACACTTAAGTGACCGGTGTCGATTGTCGAACTGGTTGCTGAATTCGATTGCACGAGCCGAGCATTAACATTTTGGCGTTCGTTTTAATTGCAACACGCAGTCGCTCCCGTGTGCTGTACCCTCTTCATTCTCCCTAGCTAGCAGCGTCAACGGTGTCGTCTTTTTATAGCTAGGCAAACAGGGAACGTTTTGCTGTACAAATAAGTTTCCCTGCAACTCGATCTACCTTTCGGAATCGCTACTCGAGTTCTCCGTAAAACATCAGAAACTATTGCCAGATTAATAACACGCCTATTGTTGCGAGGGCAATGGAGCGAATGGTCAAAGAGAAAACAGTAAACCAGGCTCTCTCTCATAACCCGTTCAACCAGACTCAGCATGCATTTCTAAGAAAACGATCATTTCAAATATACCAGCTAGAATTTCTGAATTGCCTAATGAGCTCTGTGGATAATAGCCATACAGATATAGAAGCAAATGTTGGTAGCTCAGGTTGTTCAGTTGATTGGCTGATTGTTCGCTGAGCTCGGCAGGTTGACTGCAAACGTTTGCAGTCAGCCATAGAGATATCATCATTTTATGGACACGCAAAAAGCATTCTATAGAGTGAAGCCCCTACTATGGGAAATATCACTATTTGGCATCATAAATCTTTTGCACGCGTGGTTTAGATAATAATATACTGGTTGCACGCAACAGCCTCAGATAGGAATCAATAGGTCACCAACGCTGCCTGCTTCTAGTGGTGTGATACAAAGGCGTGTTCTTAGTTTTCTATCCTTGAGGTACATTAATGACATGACGCCATTAAAAATGGCGCGCTCTACCTTTTTGCTGACGGTATTAAGGTATTGTACATCTTTAACCCTAGAATTCTGAGAGACACTTAGGACGGCATACGGAGAGACTTACTGGCTCTCGAAGTATGGTGTGACAACTGGCAGATTTATTCACTGCGGATAACTGTGGAGTAATGCGTATCGGTGCGAAATTGATATAGACAACTAATTGTGGTGTGAGCATGCTAATGGCAACCGTTGGTATTCGCCTACGCACTCTGAACGAACAAATAGGAGGCCGCGTGATCGACTGCCCGCCGCTAGTCCAGCAGCAGTGCCTTCACGCGAGAGCGAGAATCGCTTGGCTCGATCGATGAATATGGTGGGTTTCTACACAACGCATCCAATCAAATCTACGAAAATCAAATAAGAGCAAATCGGAGCCGCAGAACGGAGTGTAGGTTACCCGATAAATAATACGTTGCCTTCGGATCCAAATAGATTCTGATCGCAGCCGTTTTTGTTTTTGATTCTCGGAGGGCGTTACACAACAACGCAGCCAATTCCATTCCGCAACGAAATAAGACTTAGGTATATACTTTTCAAGTACTATCCATTTCGGGGAGCATATCGAATTCACAGCAACCAAAGCCCACCCGATAGCGAGGTTAATCTTCAAATCGCTGGTATCGCGTGACCAAGATTCGTATTGTACCAAGAACGAAGCGGCAATGAAACACAGGTATGATCACAAGCTACCTCACAACTCGCGCAGGCGTACAGTAATGAGTCACGTTTCCTCTCCACGACGCACCATCTCTCCTGACTACCTCTCGCGACACATCCATGCACTTTGGGGACATCGTGGTGGAATATTCCCTGCTCATTTCACCCCCGTATTTCCGCTTCTATGCATCCCATTCTGATCGTCCCGGAGTCGTTCGATAGCTCGTGATTTGCTTGACCGTGGATGCATCACTCTACTTAGGGTTTGTCCGGGATGCTGCAATCACGGCGTTCTCGACGAATATCCTGTCTGTTCTGCCTGACTCAGACTCACTACTGGATGCCGCTCGTGACCCGTTCTCGTCTCGTTCCGACAGGCCAGCGTAGCTCCGACAATCCTCTTTCCTTGCGCCTGTTCTCATTTTCGTGGTCTTTCTGTTCTCCAAGCAATCACTGCTTTCCGCCTTTCTACACCCGCCCCTTCTTGAAGTTGCTTTTCTTTCGCGTACCATGGTCGTAGCAGGGCAGCATTCAGCCAGCATAGCGGCGTCTCTTTGTCAATTTTGTAGTTCCATCCTTTCCGATCGAGTACTGCGTAGGGACCTTACAGCAGGCCAATCATCACTAGCGTGTACCTGCTTCCTGACCGAGTGACCATCAAGAGTCCAAAGACGTCCAAACCCCAAAACCTGGAACGGTTGGTTGACTTCGATAAAGCGCATTGGTGCATCCATATGACGGTTTGTTTGACAAGTTGGGCATCTACGATTGTATGCCGCGGCGTCCTTCCTTACGGTTGGCCAAAACATCCTGCTCCGCAGCAGGTCGAAGACTCTCCAATCCCATATGGGCGTCATCATAGGTCACCCGATCCCGTAGATTCTAAGGAATAAAAGGCACTTTCGTTCCAATTGTTGGCACCAACAGGGTACTGTTTGCGACATGAAGTTTGTCCCAGATCCTGATAAGTTCCTCTACCTCTCCTGATATTGCTTCTAGCTTGGTCCCGGCCTTTAAATGAGCGCACAGTAATCTAACCAATTTTATCCGCACGTTGACTTCCCAGTAGGTTTCGATCCTCAGCGGTGACGCCACACACCGTTATGGCAGTATCTGTCAGGAGCTCGTCTAGAGATGGGCGCGATAATATGTCGAGTATGACGTTCTTCGTTCCCTCTATGTGTACGATTGTAAAGGTGAATTCTTGGACCCGGTACGCCCACCGTGCAAGTCGACCCCGCGGATCTCTCGTCGCCAGTAATCATGATAGCGGCTTGTGATCAGTAACGACATGAAATTCAGTCTCTAGATAGTATGTTCTCCATTTCTTCAAGGCCCACCCGATATCAAGGCATCATTTATCCGTCGTGCAATACTTTTGCTCTGCGCTGCTCAAAACTGCTGGCGTATTCGATCACACCTGCTGGTTTGGATAATACAGCCTCAATTGCAACGTTTCTTGCATCCACCATCACTGTGAATTCCCAAACAGGCTTGGGTAGCCGTAAACATGTTTGCGCCTCTGGAACGCGTTCCTTTAGGCAGTTAAATGCCCGATCCGCTACTGGTACACAAGCAACTCCAACGGTGCACGGAGAAGGACGAACTGTGTGGGCTACTAAAGCAGAGGATAATGAGTGGATGGCCTGAAGACAAGAAAAAGCTGCCTAAGAAACTGACTCCATTTTTCCCACGCGACCTGTTAAGCAATGGTTTTTTACCAGTAATAAACCATTGTTCCATTTTTGCGACGAACTCATTACCCAAGCGGCTTACTATTGAAAGGCAACAGGATAGTAGTTCCGAAGGTATTGTAACGTTCGATGCTGGGGCTGATGTTTTGTGCGCATTCAGGAACCAACAACTGCGTGGCAAGAGCACGAGGGCTGTTGCTCTAGCCCAGAGTAGCCAGTCAAATACGTGACTACGTCTCCATTTGGGTAGCATGCAGGACACACGAGGTAGGCCAGCCAAAAGAACTGATCATACCACGTGACGTTCCTGACAGACCCTGACATTGGACATTTTTGCTCACGACGGAAGGAATTAATTGATTTTGGTAGATTATTTTAGTGACCACTTCGAGATAGATGCTCTTACGACGACTAGTACGCAGGCCGTAGTGAACAAGCTGCGGTGTCAATTCGCTCAACTCGGAATACCCGAGTTGGTGATTTCCGACAATGGGCCGCAACTTGATAGTGCAGTTTCGTACTTTTAGCAAAATGTGAGATTTTCGTCACCGGTCAATCAGTCCATACCATGACCAATCAAACGGAAAGGCTGAGTCCGCAGTGAAGGAGACGAATAAAGTGCTTACAAAAGCTAAAGAGATCCAGGCAAATCCATAACTATTGCTATTGGATTGAGGGAACACGCCATCTACTGAGATCGGATCGAGTCCCGCACAGCGTCTATTCAGTCGCCAAACAAGAACGCTAATACCAACCGCTACAACTCTACTACAGCCAGTGATAGCGCAACCGATGTTCTTTACAATAGACTACGGAGCAGAATGCTAAGGCAAAAGTGGTACTATTATCGCGGATCGAAAAGCCTCCCACCACTAGCTATGGGAGAAGAGGTATGGGTGCATCCAGTATCGGAATCCGAAGGATGCTGGCGGAAGGGAGAGAGGAGCTATGAAGTCAAGGTTGGGGTCAACATCATTCGACAAAATCGCGCGCAACTGATGGGAGCGCGTCATGAGTGGACATTGCAAAGCGAGTACGGGCAACAACAACCGGAGAGTTCTTGCTATGCAAGCCCAAGACACTAAAGGCACACGTGGTGAAAGGCAATACGGAACACCTTGCAACGCCATTCTAAAAAGCGAAAAAGGAAATGATGTGATGGGGGCTGAAACTGCTGGTGAATGAAAAGGCTGCGGTACCGGTAGGCAGATGGCTAATCGAACGCCACTCGGTATTTCGCTGAGTAACAGACAGGTGCAATCCAGCCCGATGAGTATGTCATCGGAAGCAGATTGGTCAACCGAGCAGCAAATGGTCGGCGCACGTCCGCGTCGAGCTCTGCAAGTACGGCTAGCAAACATCCACTAAGTTTTCAAGCGACCAATGAGATGCCAGCAGGTTCTCAAAGCACAGGCAAAGAAGCGTGCACCCGTGAGGAGCGTACTGGAGCGCCCTTGAGCCAACGTTTGTTGTGGTATTGAATCGAGGGAAGAAGTGTGCAATCTGATGCACAAGTGACCAACCGAGCCAGTCGTACAGTCCGCCCAAAAGATCGGCAACGCAGCTTGAGGTAATGTTAGACAGAGTGAACGTTGCGAGCAAGCGTAAACCAATGGAAATGGAGAATGCAAATAACAAGGATGAGCTAATGTAGCGGATTGTCGCAAATGATACATATACTTTATAAATGTGCAAGCGTAATCTTAATAAACGACTTCGTGATCACGGACCAGTCCTCTCGGTTTTCGGAGGGTTACTCGACAAGGCCTGCGGTCATGCGTACGCACTCATTGCATTTTTCAATTCTTCTGTAGCTGCGGAAGCAGTCGCGGTGGCAGAACAGATCGCTGCGTAAGCGGATAGGAGAGCTTATTTCAAAGCGGATGACTAAAATGATGGCATAACAAGCAACGGACAAGAAACAGCAAGCAAACTGTCGGTGTCATCCATTGCCAGACACCGAATACGTACAGGTCATCAAGTTGACTCCGGAGCAACGTTTACATTTGTCCATTGGAACGAAAATGCCAGCGTTTACATTTACCGACGCCGTCCCACTCGTTGTGTACAGAGGCAACTGACAATAGCCCTATAACTTCGTTAGGGTTCATGGCCTTTGTTCCGTAATTGTGTGCTCGCCCATTTTACTAAGTTCAAAGCGATCTACTGCTTCTCTCATTGATCTCTATATGCTGTTAGTTTGCAAGTAATCAGCTAATACGAAGTGGTGCCATCTTGCAATACTCCTTCTCTCATTGTCTTGTTCAAATCTCAGTTACTCCGCTGTATATCAGGAGGACCAATCCCAATGGCTCATTCCGTCTGAGGCATGGGAATTCGATACTCTTCAGATTCTCCGAAAACATCCTACCTCAAGTAGCGAAAGCGAAACAAGTTACATTATAAGATCATTTTCACTAGCTTGAATCTCGGAAACCAATAGTGTGACTCACTCTTGGATATTGCACCATCATACATTACAAGTTGTATAAAACAGATAGAATTGCTTGGGAAAATATCCAGCGTGCATTCACCAAAATGATCATGTGGCGTTCGACACTTACCAATGAGCAAGGATGTTCTTATCTCCAGCTTGACCCAAACTGGTTTCGATGAATGTACAGCAACCTCACCTTTCCGTACAGTAGAAATTATTTGCAAACTTTCTTAACCAATACGGCTATCGAATTTACAAAATGGCTCAACCTATCCAACTTGTAATGGGGAATGTCTGTAATCGATACAGGCCTGACGAAATATTCGCTTATGTTCCTGGTGAGGTACCCCCATCCGTGGAATATGCTACCGCCGCGATTAAGGACTAGTGAAAGCTTGTCTACATCTAGACATCAACTAAAAGCTTTTTTTCATGCCAAATGTGGTCAAACTTTTCGGTCTTCAGCAATCCATGGATGCACTCATGGAATCCAACGAGAAAAAGGTGACAAAACTAGTTTTCCAATAATCTTGTTTATTACAGATTCCACAAACTTCTGCATGACTGATCCATGTCGAACACAAAGTTCATAAATGAAGTGCTGTTGAAACTCAATGTACTAGTGATCGTTCCGCAGAGGGAAACGTATCCGGCACGTCGGAAAATATACCTATCTCTATATAACGGCCTTCAAAATAGTGCACGATCTCAATCAGGTGTCATCTTTCGAAGCGCAACACAAGTACTAGCTTGAGAGACAATAACTTAGAAATGAACAGAGTTAATTCCTTCGAAACCGCCGACACTGGAACTCTTCCAAGTTCAGTTGTTTATGTCCCCACGTTACTCATCTTCAAGAAGCGTCTGTGCACCGCACTCAGCTCCCGGCGATTTGATACATGAGCGCGGTAATCTGGAATGCATTTCTCAGATCTGGTATGTTTTGAATAATATTCCGAGCCACTGTGCGGGAGTCGGCGCAAGCGAGTGGGATATTCAAATGTTGGTTACCAGAATCGTCCGCGATTTCCACAAAATCACTTATAATAAACCGTCATACTCTCGCCTTACTGATGTGCGTCTTTCGCTTGTTCACGTATAATTCGTTGTTTCGCTAACCGGTGCCTGACTAAACTGTGGAAAATGTTGAATATAAACCATTATTGGAGTGGTTTCAAAGCGACATTGCGGTTCCCATGACAAACTCGTTTGAACTACCAATGCTAAGACAGATCGGAGGTAAGAGACCATTTCGTGAGACGGTAATGACAAGAACAGCACCTGCAGACGCTTTCCTTTTCGATCGGGTGAGGATCATTCTGAGTTGGGAGACATTCACTTATAACCTAGGTAGCATCTTTTTGGAGGACTGAAGAGTAGGATGTGAGGAAGATGTCGTCGATATACTCTAAACTACGAAGTCGGTCCCCCGAAAGCCGCTTGACACAACTGAATTTGCATTGCTACAAATCACCCTCTGAGATGTTATCTATAGTGAACTTGAATGGGATAGATGATGTTTAGAAACAGTGGCTCAAGTCGGTTGTGATGCTGAAGTGTAGAGGCGCCGAGGACTTCGACAACACGGAACAGGAGAAAACGACAGGAGCAAGAAAGAGTATCCGACAGAGGCAACGGAATCAGTCAGCATAACGCAGGCTCTACCGGACGAGTGGAAAAGGGACCGCGGGCGACGACGGGAAGAAAGTCTGCTCCCGGAAGATCTCAAACGATATTAGAGGAGAGGCCAAGAATTCAGACAAAGACGCCGATTGTTATACCCCAAGGAATGACTCCAAGCCGAGAGCCTTCGAATAAATCCAGGCTGGTCGGAAAGCGACATACAGGAGCGGAGATACGAAGCAGAACAGGCGAAGCTGAGTTGCCAAATTGTCGCCAATTGGCGGGCGAAGGTGCCCGTCGACCGCATCGCATTTCTGGTGCGTTGTGGTGTAGAAATGTGACTATATGTGTGTGGGCGCGAGCGCGTGTGAGACGGATCGTGACGTGCAATACAGATCGTGCTTTATTGCCCCGCAGTTCTTGCTACAGAAGGACAGGGAGGGGCGGAAGATTGATATACACTCAAAAAGGACACAATGCTACCATGCCTTGAAAAAGACAGGTCCAGCTCTCTGCGACCGAGGAGTGTTGAATACTTTAACTACCCTAAACGTTTAATTACTGAAAAGATCAAATAAAGTATCGTCAGAGTTGATCAAGTCCAATAAAATACGAACGAGGTCTACGTTACAATGAGGCGGTTGTCATACTCTCCACCGTTCTTCTCAAACCAGGTCTCTCGACTGAACAGTTTGTCTGCATCTGATCCGTTCAGTTTTATGAGGCTAGTGTGTGAATGAATCATAGTCTAACCATCGGACTACTGATAGGAGTAGATACTGGAAGAGATGCTAGAAATTGCAACTACCGGCGCTCCGAAGTGATTAAGCTATACATCCTGAAACAACAAGTCCCGTACGATAATTTAGGGATTCCCCCTTTGCTATCCACAATAAGTCATAACTAGGCTACCGGAGTATCCGTCCTGAAATCTGCGCGAACCCAAAGACGTATCGCAGAGGAACGTTCCACAGGCCTCTTGATCAGGGCTAGAGACCAACCGATGCTCCACCCCATACGAATAACAGTGTGAACACCGTTGTGCTAACCAGTTTATGCGAACTACCGTAACGTAGGATGCCGTGTTACGTGGCAGTCTATTCAGTAGTGCTTTCACAACCACTGCATCATACCTAAGGACAGCTATGTCGTCCGCATACTCAAGGTTGTCACCTGGCAGAACTTTCGCCTCGCAAGAACCTAAAGAAATCGAACCATTTCAGTCCCAAAGTTGAAGAGGAAAGGAGATATAGGACAAACTATGCGAACTGGTGAGGAAGATAAGAGACAGCAGAGCCGACACGGCGTTGGATTCCAGCGTGAAGGAATATATACCAAACTGGGTCCAGCGTGAAGTTAATCAACATCCCTGCGACGATACGTGCTCACGTGAACCGTCAGCGTCATCCATAGGGAGGCACATTTTGACGACCCGCCATCTTATTAATCCTTTGTGAGCGTTTCGAATATTGTTGCGTCAGCTAAATTCATGCCGTTCGCAATTTTCCGAAGCCGTCGCGATAAGCCGGATTAGATCAGCTTTATGCGCCCAAAAGCTTCTAGTCATCAATCTGCGGTTGAGGTGGTCCTGAGGCCAACACAACTGACCACAACCATGAATGTGACTAACCTAGTTATACTCCATGACAGCTACACA
This sequence comes from Dicrocoelium dendriticum, assembly GCA_944474145.2. Classification (NCBI taxonomy): domain Eukaryota; kingdom Metazoa; phylum Platyhelminthes; class Trematoda; order Plagiorchiida; family Dicrocoeliidae; genus Dicrocoelium; species Dicrocoelium dendriticum. The sequence goes on along the minus strand of OX104068.1, from coordinate 22,695,996 downwards.
TAGATTCCCAAGTTAGTGTACTGGAGCTAATAAGACAATACCAAATGCTAGCATCCAGCAGTGCTGGTCTTTTCATTGCACTGTTCAAAATTACAAGACTGTCAGAGACAACATTACGCCGGTGAAAGATGAACTGAAAACAGTTTGAATATGTGTAGTATGTTTGCTCGTTACTCAAATCGATGTCTCAGGTGACGAGGGTCGCTACAGACTTATGCACCAAGCACACTTGTGTCAACCAATGAGGCGGAATAATCGCACTCTGCCGTGCCAAGTGTCCAACGTAAGTGATTTAATGCTAGAGCCTCTGCTTGCATAGCCCTGGTTGTGTTAGCCTGAATGCAACCGTTTCGGCAGTCTGCAGAAGCGTTTCCTCAGCCCTTTCGGGTATCGCTTTGGTACGGTAAACAGCGAATGCGTCCGTGATCAGATTTTGATGCCCATTGTGAATCAAATAATCTAAGATAGAACTGATGATGCGTCTGATCGTGCCTACTTCAACTTTGCGCCGATCACGGCCTCTTTCTGTCGAGCACTAGCTTTCGTGGATCCTGGCGCCAACGGGCCACCTGGAGACGCCATCATCTGGCCAACCGTGGACACAAATTGACCACATCGCCAATAGCTATCGCTAGCGGGGCTGCATACAGGACTGCAAATCAATCTGGAGTACCTATTTCACTTCGAATCACGCGCTGGTGTGCGCCAAGGTCACGCTACGCTTTGGTGGCTCCCAGTAGCATCGCCGGAAACGGCTTGACGTAGCTAAGCTTTCTACCCCGAACGTTCTCCGCGCATTTCAGTATGTCTTGACTTCGAGGCTAAAGACGGCCTTATGCAGAGATTGAGACCCACTGACACACACATCTGCAACCCTGATCTGTGGCTTCACTACTGGATCTCTGCACGATCGCTTCAACTTCTCGAAGATCGTCGAGCAATTCCTACTAGCGTTAAATACGAATCACTATGCATGACCACTAACGCTGAACTCAAACAGCTTCTCCGGGAAGATCACGAGGTCTGGTGGACGCAGCGGATCATTGAGATGAAGCAAGCGGCCACCGCGCGTAAATTCCGTAAGCTTTTCCTCCTGATCCAACCTACTGGTTTAAAAAGACCGACTGTAAGCGAAGTTTAATACGAAACTAATGGCGAGCAAATCCACTGTCAAAAACGCCGACTCGAGCGTTGGGCCGAGCATCAGTTTAATTGACAAGCAGCAACAATGAGTTCCCATTCTGGAGCCCAGAGTGCTCCCTGGTGTGTAAACGCTTCAGCGCCTTCTGAGGATGAGGTTGTCCATGAGCATCGCCTCTTAAAGCGCTACCAAGCCCCTGGCCCAGATAAACTCCCTCCGGCTCTTTCCAAAGATGGCGGCCCATCACTAGTTCAGGAGTCGACTTCTCTCTCCTCCAAGAGATCTGGGTCAATGAAGTCTTCCCATCTGATTGGACCCTAGCGGATATCGTGTCCGTCTTCAAAAAGAGTGCCCGGACGGAATGCACCAGCAACGAAGAGATTAGTCTCATATGTGTTACTTCCAAGTTGCTCGCATCTCTGCTTTTAAAAAGGCTCAGCCTGGTACGCGAACAGACCATACGTGAAGAGCAAGCTGGGTTCTGCACAGGTCGGAGTTGCATCGATCACATCTTTACACTCCGCCAAATACTCGAGCGTCGTCAAACATTTGGCCGGCCAATGATCGTTGTCTTCTTAGACATACGAGCCGCGTTTGAATCAGTGGACAGAGCCGCTCTCTGGAGTTGTCTACAGAGAAGGGGAGTGCCCGAGGAGTATGTTATCTTGCCTCAAGCAATCTAATCTCAAACCTCGGGTCGAGTGCGGGTGTACGGCGGACTTTCGCCTAACTTTAGTATCACCAGCGGTGTGAGACAAGGTTGCCCAGCATTCTCTTTCCTGTTCAATTTCGCTATTGACGAAATCCTGGAGAAGGCTCAGGAGAACTGCGAACCCAGCGGTGTCGAGCTGTTCCCGGGGGACCGACTTCGGGAGTTGGTATGCAGGCGACATCGCCGTAATCTGCGACTCCTCACGGGCCGCCCAAAACCTCCTGTGTAGATTGGAGGTGTCTGTCACCCAGTTTGGAGTGACCTTCGCACCATCGAAGTGCAACGTCTTCCTGCAGGACTGGCTAGGCGCTGCTCCTTACCCTTCGAGGTCATTCTTTGGAAGTGGTGGACAAGTTCGTTTACCTCGACAGCTGCCTCAGCGCTAATGGTTTAACAGATGAGGTCTCTTTGCGCGTCTCCAAGACTTGAGACGCTTTTGCCAATCTCTGGCGTCGAGGCGATCTGAGTCTATCTCTGAAGGGCGAGTTTACAATGCCACAGTGAGAGCAGTTCTGCACTATGGTTGCGAGACTTGGCCTGTTCGCGCAAAGGATGATGTGAGGCTGTTTGTTTTCTTATCATCGCTGACTTCGGAGCACTGCTGATGTACGATGGCAACATTACACTAGTAATGAAGATGTTCGACGGAGGATTTTCAGAGCAGACAGACTTTGCCGGTCATTGAGCAGCATACTTTCTCTGCGCAGGCTTCGGTGGCCTGGGCATGTTCTTCGCATGTCAACTCATCGCTTAACTCGCGGGGACAATTTCGCGCGCAGAAGTCGGCTGGAAGCAAAAGCAAGGTGACCAAGGTATGACATGGGCCAGGACCATAAAGGAGCTAACGCCAAAGTTAGCCGTGGAATGGGTGCTCTCGGCTCCCTGGCTAGAGTGTGAAGGATTCGGAACACGCATGGCTGGAAACACTCGGATATGGCAAGAAACCGTGCGCAATGGTGGACTTGTTGTGACTCTCTAATCCCATTAACACCGTATTTTCTCTCTCTCTTCGTTTGTTTATTGTATTTCCCATACGTTGTGGCACAATGCCAATTATACTATTGGCGGTGTTGAATATATATATATATATATATATATATATATATATTCATTCGGGAATGATACCACAGGATTTGGCGAAGAGATGGATGAGGCTTGTCATATAAAACTAGGAAACGGTAGGAACAATTCATGGCAGCTGTTTAAAAGTAGTAGTAATTGACACAACCACGATCAGGAGCAGCCGCAAGTAAGTGTTGGGAGGTTAGCGTTACTTTAGTCGGTAGCAAGACTCAGATGACACAATCAGTCAGTCCAAATGTCGCGAAATGTCCCCCAAGCGTCGGAAGTAAGAAGGAAATGCGATGTGTAGCAGAAAATGTTGACTACCCAAAAACGTTACGAAATGCATAAAAATTTGCGCGGTTTTGGGAGGTTGCTGGATTGTGAAGGAAGACAGGGTAGTTGGACTACTCATGATGTCACGTGAGCAAGATAAGATAGGATACTAACAGTGGAGCAATCACGAAGCCGACGATGAACGTTAAGCAGAGAGGAACGTGATCCACTAAGCAATATCCTTGACGCGTTCAGTCATGAAGGAACAATCGCCGAGAACGAATCTGCAAGAGACAAGCCAAAATTTACGAGGGCTGTTATCATGAGACGTAGAGAAATCGAAAGTAAATGACCATGACACTAATGTGAACATCAACATGAACGGTAAAAAGTAAACTCAGAAAGAGATGTGGAACAGAAAACCGCCTCACTAGTGGAGGCAACTCATCCTTTAGATTATCCAACATATCACTCCACCTTCACGGCATAGCCCGAGCTAATTGCTCTTCGACAAACTGAAACTCAACTGTGTGTATGTACATAAAGGTGTGAAGCGTTATGCTTTAAACGCATAAGCATATTTGGATCGGCTGTGCTCACCCAAAGAATTTGGCAAATACTAAATTTTTTGATCCGTAGTGGGGTTTCGTTCCACTGATAGTATGCGAATTATTGAGTCAGCCCGAGGATCTCCATAAATACGAAATAGGATAAGCAAATAAGAGGAATGCGGAGTGCAGTTCATCACCGCATAACAAGCAAGGCAGTCGCACCACAGATGTGAGTGACTCACCTTCTCTCCGAATCGATAAAGGGGAACACTCGCAAATACAAGCAAGTGAACTCATACCAATTAGAGATAACAGAGGAGGAGTAGGGGGAGTTGAATGGTATAGGTAGAAATTCGTCACATCTAGATTCACTCAGACAGCCGTCACACGCCCGGAAAAGCACTGTACGCGCGTTTCATCCCTTCGGGAATCGTCAGCAGTGCGCATTCCATCGGACCCTGGTAGGGGTCGAACCCGCAACTCGACTGTTGCCAGTGCATGGTTGAGACCACTGAGCGACGGGGGACGGTAACGACCAACGTGAATAAGTTACTAGATGTGATATAGCGCCGCTCACTATCCACTAACTTACACGTTACTAGCGTGCAGAGGACAGGATAGCCCCTTCACCAAGTGATGAGCTTACTAAACTTAAGCCGCCAACTAACCTATGGCATTATAAGCAGTTTGGTCAGCTTACTGATTACAGAGGAGTAGTAGGGGGAGTTGAATAGTATAGGTAGAAATTCGTCAGATCTAGACTCACTCAGACAGCCGTCACACGCCCAGAAAAGCATTAATGATTCCCTAAAGGATGAAACGCGCGTACAATACCTTTCCAGGAACAAGCCGAGTTACGTGGACTCCAGCCCGGAAGCCGAGACGGACCAACTGCACCCAGCTTGGTCGTCAGTGACTTCATTTCCCGCTGCCAAGTCAACTTCTGTCCACCCCGAGCCTTGCGCCACCCCATACCTAGTAGAGTGAACAAGGCCCTCCTAGGTAAGCGGTGACCGGGCATGCGTAGCACGTGTCCGAGCCAACGCAACTTATTCAGTGCTATCTGTTGTTCTACGGAGCTAGCATGATTATCACTTCCTAGTACTCGTCTACGCACATCATTGTTGCGGACACGCTGGTGCCTTCCGGCACCAGCAATGCTTCGCAGACAACGATGACGAAAGAGTTGAAGGCGCTCCAGATCTTCAGACCGAAGGGGCCAAGTCTCACTAAAATACAGCAGTACGGCCCTCACTGTGGCCTTGTATACACGGCCTTTCAGACGGAGGGAAACTCCCTTCCGTCGCCAAAGATGCCGCAGGTTCAAGAAAACAACTCTGGCGTTCGCAGTGTGTGAGCTGACGTCAGTTTCTATACGCCCATCGTTGCTGATGCAGCTGCCAAGTTCCTCGTTAACAAGGGGTCATAAAGTGGCTGGTGATCCTGCAGCAACACTTTACACTGAAGGTGCAAAGCGCATACCAAATAAGGGGACCACTCTAGACAGGCTATTCAGGGTTGATTGTGCCGCCCCAACATCGTCGAAAAGCAAGACGATATCGTTCGCATAATCTAGATCATATAATCTTTCACCAGGAAGCACTTCAACGCCTACATCGTGAGATTCCGCAAGGGAACGCTCCATGATAGAATCCACGATGCAATTGAACAAAAATGGGGAAATCGGACAACCCTGACGAACGCCACTCTTGGTCGGAAAGCTATCCGACAGGTCACCGTAGACCCAGACGCGGCCTGTAGTATTCGAGTATAGAGCACGAAGGAACTACACATATTTCGTGGGAATATCTTACCGCGCAAGTATTCCGAACAGAATCAATCGATCGACCGAATCGAACGCACTCTTGAAATCGAGGAACACAGTTATTGTCGGTCTGCGGTATGCGTGGCGCTGCTCTAGCACCTGCTGCAAAGTGAATATATGGTCCATACAGCCACATCCCGGGCGGAAAGCAGCCTGTTCTTCCATAATCCGAGATTCCCGTTCCACAGTGAGGCGACGAACGAGAATCGACGCCAGTAATTTTGTCACAAATGGCGTTAGGCTAATACCCCTGTGGTTGGAACAGTCTGTGCGACTGTCCTTCCTGTATATTGCCACTATAATAGATTCGCTCCAATTAGCCTGGATACTCTCTTCCTTCCAGATAAGTTCGAATAGGGAGGTCAGTACTTTGCAGAGGACCTTACCTACATCCTTAAATGGTGCAGGTTGGAGGGAATCAGGGCCAGCGGCACGAAAAGATTGAGGGCTGTGATCGCGTTTCGGACTTCAGCCTCCGACGGAGGCTCTAAACTAACCGTTCATGGCTCCTCCTGCATCACCTGAGTAGGAAGAGGTCCGGGAACAGGGGGCCAGCTGGAATGATCTCGAAAGTGTTCCGTCCAATGAGCCGTACGGCGCTTCTTATTGTGTATCAGTGCACCTGCGCTGGTTCTGATCGTCTCACTGACGCCTTGTTTTCTGGGACTAGTGATGCGGGTTAGTTGGAAATGCTTGCGGTAATTGCCTACTGCTCCTGCCTCCTCCATTTCTTGAGCCCGAATGGTCCACCAGGTTTCATTGGCAGCACATAGGCTCCGTTTTATTTCGCACCTAATAGCCCGTCTGGTCACACTGTGTTCAGAGCCAGCCGGGAGGTTCCTATTAGATTCCAACAGGTTCACCGACATCTCGGATATCCAGTGACCGGTGCGGTGACGATTGATAGTGCTCCAAGCAGATGTTCCTGCGTCGTGCATAGTGGCCGAGATCCTATTCCACTGCAGCTCAGCGTCATTAGGACAAGAAAGCGAAAGTTCGGTACGCAGTGCATCTTGATAGGCTTGCCTGACAGAGGGCTGAGACAAATTCTCAGTTGCCACTCGAAGGAGACGCTTGGTGCGCCTTCCGGTAAAGTTCATGGAGAAACGACAGCGCACCAAGGCATGGTCAGAGTCGACGCAGGTACTCCAGTAGGAGCGGCAATCCAGGATGGAACCACGCCACCTGTAACTTATGGCTATGTGGTCAATTTGGGTCCACCGCTGACCAGCTACAGGAGGACGCCAAGTGGCACTTCGGCGCCCACTGTGTCTAAAAGCAGTGCTACTAAGAAACAACTGGTGCTCCGCACACAGTTGCAGCAGACGCTCACCGTTGTCAGTCCGTTCGGAGTCAAGCCCACTTTAAGGTCACTTTATCTTTCGTTCCGTCGCCCTAACCTGACAGTTCCCTTCTCACTTTGTATTTGTTTTGCAATGCTAACTCTTATCTGTTCATACCTGGAGGAAACACATCGAACACCTGTAGCAGTTTACAGTGTACCGCGAAGTCAAATTTCGATATTCATTACTCTACTACTCGATTGCCTGAAACTACCACAAAATCCTTCGGAAAACTCTTTTTATTTTTCCTGTAACCTGTGCACAAACAAAGGAGAAAACCATTGGACATATGCCACGCATTTACCGTGATTCTTATTGCACTATATTTCTCTTCCGATTGTTGGACACGATTCGGAAAATCTCCTGAGGTGACAGAGTGAGGATTCCGAAGAAATCAGTACACTAATGACAGGCGAATTGCCACAGACCTGCTGGCGAGTAACTTAAGTGCCAGGCTTGCAAGAGTCGGATGTTGAAACGAGCGAAATAGCTTGGCATGGAAAGAAAGAAAAACAAAAAAGAGCTATTCGGAACGAAGGATCTAAAGAATTGCCATGCACGGAAGCAGGTTCTCCGTCATTATCATAGTTTTAATTGATCAAACATCCCGAAAACCACTAGGAAAACTTTGGCAAATATTTATCTATTGCGATCATACTGATCTTACCACAGTCGAGAAAAATACAAGTTATATCTAGTAACGTCACTGATAAACTGAGTGCGTTCACACAACATCCCAAACAAGTCTTCGACGATACATATGAACTGGGGCAGGGGAGAACAACACCTAGAAGTGGCCTTGGTAACTATGTGTCCGAACACATGAGATGAACAAAAGAAGTTGCTGGTGATCAAGAAGAACAGATTCTTGATGATAACAGGGAGTTCTCTGCTATACGTCAAATGGTGAAACTCAGTACAATCAACAGGATATGAAGAGGTCGTCGGACTCATCAGCAATTAAAGGTAGCTGAAAGGTGTGGCAGGAAATGATCGAGTGTTGAGTTTTAAAAATTATTAGAGAAGGAGATATCAGCTGTACTCAACCGATAGTCTGCCGAGATAACAGTGACGGATGATAAACACCAGGTGGCACGAGAAGTAGCAATTTAGGCATATGGACTTCCAACTTTAAGCCCCGGTCAAGAGTCCTCGCTTCGGCACGGAGTTAAACGCTCCTACAGTGTACAAACCGGCCTACAACCGCCTCTAACTGCAAGCAGTTAAAGAATTGGTACAAAGCATTGGAACACGGTTGACACCGCCAATACAGGCACAAGCGATTAGAGACAAATAGTCTCCGGAGATTCGCGTACAGAAATAGCCACTTACTCGAAGCACTGGGTATCTGGCTGAGCTATAGAGCTGCACATCCAGTCATTAACTGGACGGTTAATAGTATGCTATCTGCATAGACAAGACTATGAAAACCCCAAGGAGCAATTTAGCTATACGAATTAGCTGCCTGATGATTTGACTGCTAGAGTTGATGCTGAATCGATACGGCTCTGGTGGTCATTCACTGATCGTGGAAACGCGAAGCGGAGTATTCCAACCCTGCAGCACTCATTTGCACTCTAACGGTACAGAGCGGGTGTGCGTGTAATAACATATCATGACTGCTATTCGCGTTAATCAATAGTATGGATAAGTGCTAGTGAAAGCAGTGGAAGGAGATGGTTTGCCAAGCAGGTTTTGACTGGCTGAGGCTAATTGTAAATATGTGGACGAGCGCTGCACCTAACAAGAAGCATTTCGACACTGGACGCCGATTGGGCACTTGATTCCACATTCCTACAAAGTTGAAAAAGTCAACAGTAGTACGCCGGTACATTGTACCGACGCTTCGCTGTCACGCGACCGCCACCGGTCGCCTGTGGGTTGAGTATACCCGAAGGTCGCCCGCCTATACGCGGATTCGAACCGGTGTGACTTAAGGATTGCAAGCCAGGCGTGCAATCCTTTCGACCATCGACCGACTTTATCTTTTAATCTTCGGGGAGACAACCTTAAAGGGGCCCTCGTAAGGCAATGTCCAAGGTTTACGGACGGAGTCGACAAGTATGAGAACAAAGGGGCAAGTGCGCAGATCCAGGTGTACCTGTTGACTCCGAGGACTGCAAATTTCCTTACAGTTGATCAGGAAACCGCTACTCACCACCATGGGGTAAAACAAATGTGTATAAGTGAGAATGCGTGTCATGAGAACAGTAAAGTTACAGAGTGAGTGTTAGATCTGTCGCCTTCTATGTGCCAATAGTTGAACTGATTCTTGTTGTCTGTTAGGTCAAAATCTCGACCGAAATACGGGATCCAGCGTCTTGACATAAAAGCGTATTTGAAAAGTAGCTGCCGAAGTGAACGTAATTAATCTGAGAATCGCCCGATATTTCTAACATACCCAGAATGTTGACATTCTGGAAAAGCTACGTCAGCTGTCGTGAATGGCGGTTCAGTTCCGCTAGCCAACGCATGTCATGTCATGGAATTGAATATTCCTGAAATGACTCGATGTTTCGATGTATACCATTGCCTCAAAGCGTTTTCGTGTTAAAGTGATAACTTTTCCAGTGAGATTTTACTTCCTCCCCGGATAGTAAGATTGTTAATCGTTATGATCCAGTAAATTGAAAGTCAGTTTCAAGAGAGAAAAAAGGGAAAATTCAGTGGGATTAAGGAGCCGCTAAGTATCACTGTTAGCATACACATTAGCTAGAGGTGGAAAAAACACTTAAACTATGGTGCTACAATCTGGCTTGCCGAACAACCTCCTCGTGGTGTCAGCTGGGTGGTTCGGGTTTACCCCGTTCCAGCAAATCGCTCGGTGGCAGTGTTTCAGGACGTGGTGGATGGGACTAGCCACCAAACAAAGCCACTGAGTTTTGCACATCAAGATGATCCTACCACATTCAGGAAAGGCAGTCATCCATTTCGAAGGGTTCCCGTGATCCTTTCTTGCACTGACAACCAGATCAAACACAGTCACGCCTGGCTTTTTGGCGTCTTGACTGCGTACCTTTACATGACGAAACAATTAACTCAAGCCACTCTCAACTACAGTGCCTATGACAGACTATACCGAGTGCCGAGCATATGCAAGTATATCAATGACAAAAGTTGCTACAAGGCAATATCTTCGCGATTATCAATCAACATGATTGACACTGTACTTCTTAAAAGCCTTGCCGACGCATTCTCAATGTGCAGTCTTCTCCATCATAGAAATCAAATCTATCTATTTGGTTATACATGCAGCGTTACATTAACAACCTCATTCAATATGACCACATGCATAAGGTTGGCGGCATCCGGGTCTTGGATTTGTGTGAAAAGCAGCGTATATAAGTGGCATAGATCTTTATCGGGTTTGTGAATGTTACCACTGAAAACAATTCGGAAACCGTCAAAGACTAACCCTACCTAATTGAATTTATATGATTTGTTATGGTTTTATGTGAAAGCATTGAGGAAAAGGTCGCTGTTATTGGTGAGAAAAAGGGATAAGTAATGCTACCTGATGATAATGAATCAATGTTTAAAAGGTTAGTTTGGAATCTATATTCATCCCACTACTGATGGGAAAAGGTTCTCACAAGTGCATGCGGACCACAACAATCATACCAACCGCATCGATCTGCAGCACAGGCGTATGCATCGGATAACTTAGAGCCCAACACAGTGGGCTATATGGTCGTTGTACTGCTAGCTTTCAGTCCTCTTTGCCTTGTGCTCCAAACCAATAGAAAAAAAAACGGAAGACAGTGTATATATCGCGCCAAATATCGACTACGTTTATGGGTCAGACATCCGTTCCAACATTGGTATCGTTCTCCTCCAATCGTTAGTGACTTGGCCTCATCCCTTGTGAATGTATACTGCCTGGCTAATTTGCTACACTGTACCCACGGACCACGCGGATTTTTGGATCACCGTGTGCTTGACACTACCTTTTCTTCGGATTACTGTGTTATCAGTGTTTTATCTATGTGAATTGTGCACCAATATTCTTCCTTTGACGTATTTTCCAACCGGTGCAAATTTGGCGGCCATTCTTTGCCAATTCCGGAGATCTCATTGATTTGCCCTACTGCCATCTCTGTCCGCCATCTTGCATTCGCTCTTGCTTGTGATGCCGTCTCAAGCTACTTGTGGTTCATGTTCGAAAGTTGTGGGAAATAAGGCTCATGCACTTCGGTGCTTTCGGCTGTGATGTTTTGTTCCGTATTTCGTGCCGTGGCTTATCCGTTGAGGTGTTATGAAAATCTCTTGACATCCGACATCGTTTTTTTTCAGGTTATATGTGATAAATGTCGCGGTGAAGGACATCAGAATACACAGCGACCGCCAACAACTGCGGGAAAATCTTTCTTTCAGACAGAAACAAACCATTCACCACATGGGATCAAACGCTCTCGTGAAAGTACCTCTGTCACATCGCCTCCATTATCATTCCGCGATCTGCACCACCATCAGCGTCTTCAACCACGGCCGACCCTGAGGTTCAATGTTCCCCACCGATGGAATACTCAGACTCGGAACCTACGAAATGCCGCTTCACTGATCGGTCCGTGAATTTCTCAGAATCTGTCTGTAAACTTCCGAACACCGAGGATCCATGGACCACTCAAAAGCGCAAGGGGCTACGTAATCGAGTACAGACGACGTCTGCTGATAAACAACAACCCAATCAGTTAAGCGCCTCTAGTTCTTCTCCCAAAGGTTCATCACTGATTTCGCTGAGGCGTCATAATCTCATGATCTTCCACGGACCAGAGTCAAAAGATGAAAACCCTCAGATACGTTATGATCACGACGTTGAGTTCCTCCAGGGGCACATCGATACACTCTTAGACGTGGGCGAAGACAGTGTGACGATTAAACAAGCAGTCCGACTTGGCCAGAAAAGTAACCAGTCATGTCGACCGCTGAGAATCATCTTTACAAATCCCAATTCACAGATTCGAAAGGGACCGTCCTATCCGCCACTGGCGCGATTTTGAATACGGGCTGTTGTTTATCATGACAACCTGCTTCTGATTTCTCAAACAAAAAGGATTTTATTGGATACTTGCGCACGTGTTTGTAAAGAGGTCAGTACCTCCAAAAATCTAAAAACTGATCTGTACCGTGCCTAATTGCGAAGTTGAATAAAAGTGGAAAAGTTAAAATATAACAGTGTTGTTAAAAAGGAAACGGAATAAAAAATGGTTTATGGAAGTCCACTGTATGTACCGGAAAAAAGAATGAAGTGGGAGAATGTATGGTAAATTGTCCAAGACACAGGAGAATCCACCTACAACCGTGTGTACCGGAATCACACTGCCGAAAAAACGTTATTTCCAAGTGACGGATAGGACGCTCCGGCCACAAGCACAATTCCACAGCGGTCTGTTCTCGGACCGCACCTCTTCGTAGCCTTCATTGACGACGTCACACCGCAAGTGGAGTCTTCGCGGCTGCTATACGCTGATGACGCGAAGCTTTGGCGCACAATTAACCTTCCGGACAATGCCCACGCACTTCAGACGGACCTCGACCGTCCACATCAGTGGTCCCTAGAAAACAACCTTCCATTTAACGCTTCGAAATGTCGCGTCCTTTCTACCCGCCCTTCCGCTTTTTCTCCTATATATTACTTGGGAGCGTCTATCCTCCAGATCTCTTCAGCTGAAAGAGACTTAGGTATCATTACCCAGACGAGTCTTTCCGTATCCGCTTCCTGCCGGAAAGCAGCTGCTGCTGCTAACCGCATCGTGGCATTGCTGAAACGAGCCTTCAGTCAAATTGACCCCAGCAATTTCCGCCTCTTCCTCAACGCTTTTCTTCGACCCCACTTGGAGCCCTTGGTTGTTGAAGGACCAACGCATACTCGAAGCCCCACGTCGAGATTATCCACAACGACTTCAGTGCCTGGGCCTCTACTCGCTTAAGTACCGACGTCTACGGGGCGACCTGATCCTTGTATTCATGATCTTATCCAACCCTGGGCATACCTGTCGTCACCTACTCACACTGCACCAATCGGGCTCCCACCTACGTGGCCACCCACTGAGGCTCACACATCAGCACAGTCGACTGAACTGCAGACGACACTACTTCGCTTTGCGAATCTGCCGACCATGGAATGCTCTGCCTGCCAATTTAGTCTTGGCTCCCACTGTGGCGGACTTTAAGACCCGCTTGGACTGTCATCTGGCCGAGTTACGCCGCGATATTCCCTTATATAACTACCTTCTTCTGGATGGAATTTCTTTCTTTTTTTCTTCTACCTACTTCCTTTCCAAAGCCGTTTCGGAGGGCGTGATGGGATGTCACGCTTTGAGCCGACGTGCATTCTGTTTAAATGCCGCAAAAGCCCGATGAAGATACGGCTAACACGCGAGTCCAACCCGCTATAAGGTTGCTTGGCCTTTCATTAGACCCGACCCGAACTCTTTTTACCCTATGGGTTATGTAAAGCTCGAGCTTTTATTCCCATTAAATACGATGTTCCAATTTACAATGTCCAGTTTCTGTCCAGTTTGCTACGTTTACTGTTACGATTGTGCTACCAGGAAATATCGTTGATATCCTTGGACGTCCTGTGGATATTCCACGGGTTCTGGATAGACTCTGGTAATGGTCTACCTTATGCTTGCTGCCCATAAACCGGACAGTGTACAGTTCTGCGTATCGGAGCGTCTGATTCCTCCACAAGTTATGTGCTCGATGAGAGTGAACTTCCTCACATGACTCACCAGGTTGATCCAGGTGTCGTCCACTGTTCCACACTACACTGAGACAACTGAAAGAAAACGGCAAAGGATTCTGGATGTTGTGGTTTATCACTCGTTCTTTCGGGACCCTAACCGCTAATGTGTTTGTGAAGCTCTTCTCAGCGTTTGTGCGACCCCACCTAGAATATTGCGTCCAGGCCTGTCCACCATGCTTTGTCCGGGACAAAATAGCACTAGAATGGGTGTTCCGTATCGATACTAGGTTGTTCGAGGGGTTACGAGGACAAACGTACCCCGAACGCCTACTTAGTTTGGGGATGCATTCAATGCACTATCGAAGGATTAGAGGGGACCTAATCCTAACCTACCGTATTTTGACTGGAAAGGTTAGCCCTGATTTGTCCTGGCTATTTTTTACTGCTAGATTATCTGGTCTCCGCGGGCATTGTGTGAAGCTGGACAAACCGCGGTCCGATCGAGTTAGAGCGGAGACACGGTTATCGCGTCGAGTCATCGAGCACTGGAACTCGCTTCCAGAAAATGTTGTCAAGGAAGCTACGGTCAATAAGTTTTAACGTCAACTAGATGCTCTTGGGTGGCAACACGAAACCTTTCCTTTTTCCTAACTAATTCCCCTCTTCATACTTCGACCCTATTTCATGTACTTTCCCTCACCATTGGTATTATTCTCCTCTTTTAGTTGATTTCCCTTACTCTTTACCTTCGATTTTTCCTCCACTTTTACTTTACGTAACTGGCTTAGCAGGGACAGCTAATGTAAGGACGTAAGCATTAAATCGGTGGACCAGGGTGTTTTTTCGGGTGCTTTCGTTTTAGATCCATTCAGAAGTCAGAGCACCCCTATCCACTCCTGGATCAACGACCCGCTCAGGAAGGAACACTTACGAGATTCATCCTATCGTTCCAGTCCCACTTGAACTTGTAGGCTGTTCAGTATCCCTTCCGCGAAGCGTGGCTGCACATTGCATGTTGTAACATCGGTAAACGTCTGTACGATCCACTGCAGTGGACCACTTCCTCAGTCGTCGTCTTTATTTATGGCCCATGTCTCGCTGGACTGAGTGTCAGTCCCTCATGTCTGCTTTCTGTGCAAAAGCAGAAAATTGCTCCGCTGCCCCCCAACGACAAGTATATCCTGGCCTGTCAGACTCCAGCAAAATGGCAGTTACCGACGCTGCACCGCTTGATGGACTGCCTGCACTCAACCCGCGTTTCTTTTTTTCTCAAACCGAGGCAATCAGCGATACTGCTTACTTGACCTCCCATGCTTCTCGTCATCTGCTTCTGGTCTGTTTACCCCCACTAGTATGCGAGACCGGGCGCAATGCTCCTCAATTTATGTGACGCCGACGGCTGTTGACTATGGGGAAGCCCAAATACCAATACTTATGCATCCGTAGCGAAGGAATGTACGCCATTTCACTCGCCAGTACGATTGGCTGAAAGGAAGGGCAAGACAGATGTCAAGGTGAAACGCAAACCATTATCTTCACAATCGCAGTTGAAGCTAGTTCTGGATAGAATCGGTCAGCTTTATGTTGGTCCGTCTTCCCACAAACCACAGTTCCCCGATAACAACAAATTACTCTCTCGTGGCAGTTGCTTAATCATCATAAATGCTCCCGAGTCGTCCAAAACCATTCCAGCTGTAAGGATTATGGATGATCAAGAGTTTCTAAAACATGATCTCCTTACTGCTCGATGAAGGTGAGCCAAGAATCAACATCGTCTGCGCTTTCCACTTGGCGAGAAACAGGAGGACTCCTCTAAGGTCCGTCCTTTGAACATTGTATGTCAAAGCGATGATGAAGTCCGTTGCAATATCCAACGAGCTCCGCGTCTTAAAGGTGAACCATTTTTCGTACTGCGAGAAGGGTCCGTCTGACACCAATTGTGTAACGTGAATTCGAGCGAAGCGTTTGACTGAAAAGCGAAATCGATGCAGGAGTAAGGCACGCAGCTGGATCACACGACGGACAGAGTAGCCGACCAGCAACATACAAGGAAGAAGTCAGACAAACTGCACGATCAAAGTATATTCCATGCGCACTAACAGCTTGACCAGCCAAGTTAACGGAGATATAAAAAACGGTACAGCTTGCTTAATTAAAAGAGCTGGGTTCACATTCGAAACACTGATTCGCATTCTGACGATTGTTATCGTTCTCCGTAATTGCGTTCACTCCCGGGTAATCTACGAATAGAAAAAAAAGAAAAATGTACAACTAAACAATAACTCAAAAATTGTTCTGGGTCCGGTGATTGCTGTCACGCTACATGAACTCATTAAAATCACACAGTATATTTTCGGCCTATTTAAAGTCCGTTAGTTACGGACTTCACTCTTTCGGCCCTTAGGGCATCCGGAATAAACTTTCTTTTGATTTAATGGAATGTCATAAAGCTGAGCAGATTGGGGAACGTCCCTTACATTACGCCAAATCCGCGACCCCGAATACTTCGCGTGCTCCTTTCTACCTCGGAGGGACGCAAATCATTACTGCGGTTTGCATTCACACTTAAGGGTAGTGGTATCAGTGTCCAGCCGGAATTTTCACTGGCAGATGTATTGAATTTAATGGAGGCTATCAAAGACCTCAATGCTAGACGGGCGGTTAATGAGCAAAGCCTCCGTCTGGTGGGTTTTCAGGTGATCAGCCCGAAATTATTTTCCGCCCTATCAGAACCCAGGGACGGTCGTGCCGACTTCTTTGAGGTAGTACTTAGCATTCGTAGCCTAAGGAACAAGGTGCACGAGTTTGGTCTACTTGTAGACAAATCTCGACCCGACATACTTGCTTTCACTGTAACGTGGTTGTCTCTGGATATCGCGGACGGTGAGGTGTGTTTACCTGGCTACGCGCTGCTTAGAACTGATCCCTCCGTTGGTCGCCAAGGCGGAGGCGTTGTACTGTATGAGTTGTAACCTAGATGTGTTGAGGACCTGCACATTTCAGTCATCGGATTAGACTGTCGAAGCCCTATCGGCTGTTTTGTACACTTCCTCTACCTAGTTTATAGTTGTAGTGACCTACAGGAGTCCTGGAAGTTCTAGGGGATAATTGACTTTATCCGCACTCGGTCCGCGAATAAGTGTTTAGTTCTAGGGGATTTCAACCTCCGGAAGTTTGTTGGGCCGATCTTGCCTGCAATTCGGCGTCGGAGACATTCAGTGCAGACTTTCTCGAGCTGACTCTTCAAGTGCCTTTGCACCAGTTTGTGGACTTCCCCTCTAGGTATATGGACAACCAAATACCATCTACTTTAGATCTGGTTTTAGCTAAGTCCCTCGACTTCTTGTCTGACATTTCATACGGTGCACCTCTACGGTCCAGCGATTACGCATGCATAGCCTTTCGGTGTGCTCTTTCAAGGCACCAACAGACCGCCGTTGAATTACTTCCGAATATTTAGCGGGCGGACTTTAGTGCAATGCGAGTTAAGGCTTCGGTTCTGAACTGTGAGATCTCGATGGCCGGCTCTGTCCAGTTAGGCTGGGATAAGGTTAAGGCATAGCTTACGGAGTTTTCACTCCTTATATTTCCACTCATGAGGAAAAGAAACTTACTGGCACAGCCTCCATGGATAGATACCACAGGAAAGTACCTACTCAAGAAACGATCTAAATGCTGACGAACCTACCAAGCAGCTCCATCAGCCAGTACCTATGATAGTTATCGAGAGATTAGAACTAAATGTAAGCAACATCTCAGGACTGTTCGTCTGCAGTACGAGAAGGGTTTAGCGAACTCGGCCGCAGCTAATCCCAAGAGGTTTTTTCGCTTAGGTTAATAGATGCAGCGGGGCAAAATGGTCTACACCAGCGTTACTACGAGCAGACGGGACCTATCCGCAAACTGTCTATGACAAGGCTTGTATACTTAGTGATCAGTATACTTCAGATCACTTTACCACAGGTTGAATTGATTTCAACAGTTCCGGAGGATTCTTGCTTAGCTGCGTTTGACATAACGAAGACAGCTACTGCAAGGTATTAATCCCTCTAAAGCTTCCGGTCCTGATTCAATTCATCCGAAGTTGTTGCATGAATTGGCCACTGAGTTGAGTGGTCCTCTCACATGCGTGTTATCAATATCCCTTGACAGCTGCGTCCTACCTTCGGAATGGAATGAGGCAATCATCTGTCCGATCTTTAAGGGCGGTGACAGCGCTCTGCCTGCGAACTATCGGCCTGTGAGTTTGACAAACGTAGTAGTCAACTTGTTTGAATAGCTGATATGGGATTCAGTGGAGAACCACCTCAATAGATTCAACCTTCTCAGTGTTGCGCAACCTGGATTCCGCAAGGGCTTTTTATGTCAGACTAATCTACTTGTAGCTCGTGAAAGCTGGGCCGAAGCGGTAGGCAGTAGCCACGCTGTAGATGTGTTATTCGTGGACTTTTCTAAATCTTTTGACACTGTTCCTCATCTTCGACTCACTAAAGTTGAAATCTTACAGTATATCTGGTCGCGCCCTTCAATGGATGTCTGCTTTCCTTGAGGGGAGGGAACAGTGTGTACGGCTGGAGTTTAGCCTTTCGCTCAGGCAAGCTGTCCTTAGTGGTGTCCCGCAGGGCTCGGTATTGGGGCCATTGTTTTTCGCGATCTATGTAAATGACTTGCTGGGGGAGCTGGGAGTGTCATCGCTAATGTTTGCTGACGACCTTAAACTGGTGTATTGTGGATATCCCAGGGGTCCTGAAGCGATTCAGCGTGACTTGGATAGGCTCTGGGAATGGTCTACCTTATGGTTGATGCCCATACATAGGGTCAAGTGCTCTGTTCTCTGAATCGGAGCTGCCAATCTTCCCACCCGACATGTTGTCGGCGGTAGTGAACTCCCTGTTGTCACTTAGCAGGTTAATTTAGGGGTCGTACAGTTATCAGCACTTCATTCTGGCGACAATGGGAAGAAGGCTGCTTGTCAGAGGTTTCGTATGATGTGGTTTATCCGCCACTCTCTCGGAATCCTAACTGCCAATTTATTTGTGAAGCTATTCTCGGCATTCGTCCGACCCCACCCGAAATATTATATCGAGGCTTGTCCACCATGTCTTAACCGAGACAAAATGGACTTGGAGGGGGTGTTACGAGTGGGCACTCGGTTAGTGCAGGGTCTACGGGGACAGACGTATCCTGAACGCTTGTTCAGTTTGGGGATGTACTTAATGCACTACCGAAGGATAAGAGGTGACCTGATTCTCACTTATCGTATTTTGGCGGGTAAGATGGGCCCGGACTTCTCGGGGCTATTTGGTCCCGCTACGTTACCTAATCTCCGCGGTCGCGCACTGAAACTGCGTACACTACGGTCTGATAGGATTAGGACGGAAACTCGTCTGTCGCGCCGAGTTATAGATCGATAGAATTCGCTTCCAGATCACGTGGTTAGGGAACCTACGGTTAAGGGTTTTGCGCGCCAGCTCAATGCTTTGCAGTTCTTTTTAATGGCTCAAATATCTTGGTTTTCTACTTGCTTGGCTCCTTCCACTTTCTCATTTTCGCCTTTCGGGTTTACTTTTTTCTCTTTCTTCACGTAACCGGCCCAGCAGGGACTGCTAGGGCAGGATACGTGTGCATTATTTGGTTGGACAGGGTGTGATGCGGTCTTTGTTTAAGTTCATCGGTATTTCATACCCCGCCAACTCCTTGTTGAACGACCCGCTGAAGAAGGAACATTCACGGGATAATCCTATCGTTCCAGTTCTGCTTGAACTTGTACTTGAGTCTGTAGTAGCCTTCAACTGGGGCTACGATGAGTGTTGGTCTGATGTTCTCCCGGAAATATTGTACTTATACTGGAATATGCAGTGTAGTTTAATGCTGACACATGAAAGTGCAAATATTGCTCTTGTTCTTCCTTCATTCCTTTGCAGAAGCAATCCAACGTCGAAGTGCCGGGGCCCGTTTCACTTACTGGCACAAGAAATAGGACGCTCGTTAGGCAAAAGCCTCTATGATCCGTTGCACCTTACCTGACGTGACGTGACCTGACTATCACTAAAATACCATGCTAGGTCTGCTACTACTGGGCGGCGTCCGTTAGTTACGTACTTCGAACGCTACCACTACGCTGTCAAATGCCGGAGAAGTCTGGTGCACTCCCAAATAAAGCGGATATAATAGTTAACCATTCAAGGAAAGCGACGTAGACTTTTAAAGGACTGTGACATGAGATAGTCAGCAATGGCTTGCATTTTTCCAGGAAGCGGATTGATGCCATCACGGTCTATTTGATGACCACGGAAGTCAATACGCGACTGGCCAAAGAGGCATTTGTCAACGTTGACCAAGACACCGTATTCAGTAAAGCGCTCGAAGATTAGACGAAGGTGAGATATGTGTTCTTCGCAATTCAAACTAGCTGCAAGGATGTCATTTTTATGAATGAAGTCAAGCCCTCTAAGGACTCGATTGATGAACCGCTGGAAAGTTTGCGCTACATTTTGGAAACCAAAAAGCATGCGGTGGAATTCGTAAAGGCCAAAAGGAGTGGTTCATTGGTGTGTAGAGTGCAGAAGGAGAGACCCTTGTCAACTCCGTCGATTCCGATTCAGTGCGAGTTTGAAGCAACACGCTGCGAAGCGACATTCCTCTGGGGATCGTTACCGTTGCAATAGGAGCAGCAGAGTCCTGCCGTATTCATCAGTCGGCCGGTGGCCGAGTGGTCTGCACGTTTGCTTCGCAACCATAAGGTCAGCGGTTCGAATCCGCGTAGGGGTGGGCGTCCTTGCGGTATACAGCCCGCGCGCGACTGGTGGTGGTCGCGCGGCAGCGAAGCGCCGTTACGGCGTATAAGCTGACACCTTTCATCTTTCTTTCTTTCTTTCTTTCATCAGATGGCAGTCAAGCAGCCGTTTGAAACTCCTCTGTCGGTGCACTAGAGATGATCTACGGTAGGCTGTTCCAACAATTCACTACACGAATTGATAGGGTAGCCTTTGGACGGACGTGGAGTATTCGGCTGTTGTACAGCTTCCACTTGTGGCCTTGTGTCGAGCCCTCCAATTTGAGCTTAAATTGCTTTTGTACCTCCCTCCCAAGTTCACCTCTTAGGATCCGTCTGGTGTAGGTAAAGTCTCCACGGCGCGGACGATAATCCATTGGACAAATGTTCAGCTTTCTGAATCGAAGATGGTAAGCAAGACCACGAAGCTCCATGACGGACTTCGAGTCTCGCCTCTGAACTCTTTCCAGCAAGTCGCATTCAGATTTTAAGAGAGGATAGGCAGCTAGAAGCCCATACTCCAATATCGGGCGGCTATGTGGTGTGAACAGAGGTCTGAAAATTTCCGGAGTGATAGGGGGAACGACCTTCTTAGAGCACCCAGCATCTTGTTTGCGGCCGCGACCTTTCTCAGGGTGTCTTGGGAAGTTCTAAGGTCATGTGACACGGTAACCCCCAGGTCCTTCTCGTGCAAAACTTTCTTGAGAAGCTTTATACCAATGTGAAATACACCGAATGCATCCGGGTTACCAATCGGAAGAACAGCACTTTTGTTTTAGTTAACGGGTAGTTGCCACTTGACGGACTAATGGTGCAGCTGGTCCAGCGCCGTTTGGAGTCTGTCCGCGTCCTCACGACTAGCTACTTCTGACCATAGCTTGAGATCATCAGCATAGACTAAGTAGTCGGCTTGAAGAGCTGCAGGGCGGTCATTAGACACAGAGCCAGAGAGCGTTTGGTTCACCTTCACTTGAAGAGTCCGATCTCTCAAGAAGTCCGCAACCCATGCAAGGACTTTTTCGATGACGCCAATTCCCTGGAGTTTGAGCAGAAGTCATTTGTGTGAGACTTTGTCATAGGCCTTATTGAAGTCAATGTACATGACATCTAGGTGTCTCCGGTCGTCTACTGCTTTGACCCATGCTTCTCTGGCAACAAGCAGGTTAGAGATGCAGGAGCGAGCCCTGCGGAATCCGTGCTGAGCGAGCGAGTTGGCGCACAGGCTTTCTCAGTGGGTGCGGAGGGTGCGCTTGGTGATCCGTTTCATGAGCTTGCAGACCACAGACGTCAGGCATATCTGTCGATAGTTTACAGGGTCGTGTCGGTTCCCTCTTTTGTACTTGAGCATTACAATCCCTAATTTCCATTTAGATGGTAGGCGCCCATATGCAATTGAACGCCGGAAAGTTTGATGCATCGGCTCAGCAATGTGTTCTGCTACCATCTTGAGGAATAGCGGGTGAAGTCCATCGCGGCCCGGTGCGGAGTTAGGGTTCAGTTCAAGGAGGAGTCTCTTGACTATCTCGGGATTGATTTCAACTTGCTCGAGAGGAGGATAATGCGTTGCCAGGTCGTCAGTGAATAATGACAGTTCCATGGCGAGGCTAGTAACTTAGCCTTCTGGTCATCTTCGTAGAGCAGTATCCTCCTAGTAAGATAAAGCAGGGATACCACTGCCCGCCTTGGTGTTTCGCTTCAGGTACGAGAACAGCTTCGGGCAGGTTCGTGCTTGCATGACTAGGCTGTGTTCATATTGTGATCGTTTCTGGCGCTTTCTTAGTGTGCACAGATTTCTGATCACTTCGTACTTCGTGTAATCTGACGTTACCTGTGTTGACTTGAATATGTCCTACAGTTTAAGTCGTCTATTCTTCAGGTATCTCACCTCTCGGTCGATCCAGGGGGCCTTTGGGAAAGGCCTGCTTTGGTGATAGGAACAACTTTATTGATGACCGACATCATCTTCGAGCGTAGTAAGTTTCATTTCTCATCAAGGTTCAGGGATTGTGGGATAGTCCAGTCTGTGATGCTTGCCACTTCTTTTAATCTGGATGTGACACCACGCCAGAAGTTGCGATGGTATGTCCCCTGATCATGTATGACAAGGCGGCATGCCCGAAAGAAGATGGTAGAGTGGTCACTCCCTCCGAGTGATTGGAGGATCTTCAGGCCATGGACATCAGAGAGTGCTGGTGTGAAGACCGGGTCCAGTATGTTTGGTGGTTGACCCGGTATCATCCGTGTTAGTGCTGAGGTGTGCTCGATCAGATTGCATTCGTGAATAGCGTTGAGAAGGGCTTGCCGAACTACCTCGTGCCAGCTGGGTGGTTCGAATGTACCCCGTTCCAGCAAAGTGTTCGGCGACAATGTCCCACCTCGGTGCCACAAGCGGCATCATTTAGGTCAAGGAAAACCACTATAGTCGGTCGTTGTAAGTACGAGAGTAGAACAATGGGTTTTTGAATGCACAAAAAACCCCAAATTTTTTTTACAACAAAACAAACATTACACTTTCTCGAAGTGCTGCCCACCAGCGTTCATACAGAGTTCTGTGCGCCCAAACCATTCGTAAAAACAACTAGACCATGCTGAAGCGGGTAACTCCTCAAGTAGCTCAATAAAGGCCTCTACTGTAGCTTCTAGTGACTCGTAGCAAATTGCACGCATCATGCGCTTGACATTAGGGAACACAAAATGTCATACAGAGCCAGATCTGGACATTGGGGTAAGGTGACCAACCTCCTGGATTCGTTCTTTACTCAGAAAATCTACGACAGGGGATGTATGTTCAGGTGCGTTGTCATGGTGCAGCAAAACCTCGTGCTCGAGCTCTTGGACGATGCCTGGCTACAGCTCCCAGCACTTGTGGTAGACAGTGGGTGGCATACCAGTCTCCGGTGACTGTGAATTACCGCATATTCGCCAAATGTTACTATCAACAGGACTGTCTTCATGTGGCAAATCAAATTGTCAAACTGGCTTCCGAACTACCTCCTCGTGGTGCCAGCTAGGTGGTTCGTGTGTACCCCGTTCCAGCGAAGCGTTCGGCTACAGTGTTCCACCTCGGTGGGGCATTGTATTCCAGCAATTGTGCTGATTTCATGGGGAGTATTGGGCCCCTGTTTGGTGATCTACCAAACAAAGACGCATAAACCGAAAATTCATTCAGAGCCTCAATGGGCGCGATTTCTTGAATTCGCCCCGCTGCCTTGCGGGTAAGTTATTTAGCCAAAGGCTCGGGGTGGAGTCCCCTAAGTCAACTCTTTACTTCGGCTGGGGCAACCGGGTAGTAGCACGCCCCCTCGCAAAACCATGGGCTCTGCTACAACGTGCTCATCAGCTACTGTTTCTGCTTCTCACATTCACGCGACTTCACCACTCACCAATTGTTTGTTTGCTAACAATCCCCACTTTCCGTTACCCGATTCATGTGTTTTACAAGCTGGCTGCGATTCTGGTTGCGCCGTAGACCACGGAGTTCAACCTATGGCTCTCCTTCGGCCCCGATCCTCATTCCGTCTGGCGTGCTTCAACATTCGGACACTCATGCAGAATGGACAGCAAGCCGGTCTAGTGCGCACCCTACGTTCCCTAGACACTGATGCCTGCTGCCTTTCAGGAACCCGATTGCAAGATCCCAGCACTGTGGTTACATTGACATCCCCCACTGACCACGAAACCAGATATCACCCGCGTCTTTCTGGAGATCCAGAAGCAGCCTCAGCGGGTTTGGCTGGTGTAGGTATAGCAGTAAGTGTCAAGGCCGAGACGGCACTACTGGACTGGTTTCCGATTAACAGCCGACTATGTGCAGTTCGGCTTCGGGGTCCATGTAGAATCAACAAGCACCGCAAAGAGAGACGCAACTTGTTTGTGATCTCCGTGTACGCTGCAACTGAGGGCAGTGGCGACTCGGTCAAGGACGAATTCTGCTGGGATTTACATCAGCTCTTGACTAGTGCTAGAAAGACGGATGTCGTTGTCCTTGCTGGGGATTTTAATGCACGGGTTGGTCGCCTGGTACCATACGAACGCCACCTTAGTGATCATCACGCGTTCGATGGGAACCGCCATGATAACGGAGAGAGACTTCTCACATGGTGCGAAGACAACCATCTGTTTTTCTCAGGCACTAACTTCAGGCGTACGAAGAAGCCTTCCGCAACGTGGTGTCCCCTTTCGCCAACGCATCCGTGGTCTCAAATTGATCACATTGCAATTAGCTTCAGATGCCGCGGCAGCATACTGGACTGCAGGTCCTTTTGGTCCACCTTCGTTGACTCAGATCATGCTCTGGTATGCACGGAAATCTGTATGTGCTTTGGAGAATCCCGAAACACGAAGCACCGGAAGATTAATGCAAACAGATTAACTGATTCCTCTGTCCAGGTGAGCTATCAGTCTTATCTGGCATATGCACTGTTGCAATCCACTACAAGACGTGGAGCAACACTGAACTTGTATACGGAAAGCGATGGCCATTTCCGGACAATCAAGCTGCGGCCTAACTCGAGGCCCCATAAAGGCTTGGATCTCTGCTCGTTCTCTGGAACTGTTTGAACGCCGCAAAGATATCCTGGCGGAATCAGATTGCAACGAGCGGCGCCGTTCTGCCAACTTGCTGCTCAAGCAAAACCTACGCAAGGCTCGCGAGACATGGTGGTCTGAGCGTGCTTTAGAGATGGTGATCGCTTCCCTATCTGGCAACACTCGCAGGCTTTTTCAACTCATTCGGTCCACTGGCCTCAGGAAGCCTGGTGTCAGGTGGATGTGTCTCCGATCACCAACCAACAGAGTTGTGTGGACCGCTGGGCCGAGCACTTTCATTCGCAGTCCAACTGCCCTCCACCGTCCATCAGTACATGCAGGACACCGTGTTGTCCACCCTGGCCCGTCCCACTGAATCCACCCAGCGAAGCGGAAGTCTGCCTTGAGATTCGACGCTTAAAGCTGTTCAACGCTGCCGGAGCTGTTTAAGTACGGCGGTGTGGCGATCATTAACCAGCTGACCGCGCTGTTCGCAAAAATTTGGCACGAAGAGAAAGTGCCTTCCTCTTGGGGCGAATCAGTTATTGTACCGATTTTCAAGAAAAGCGCTCGCACTTCATGTGCACATCATCGCGGGATCAGTCTTATTTCGGTTGCCTCTAAGCTATTGGCATGCATTCTGCTCCGTAGACTATCCCCAGTACGTGAATCATACTAACGTGAAGAACAAGCTGGTTTCCGTTCCGGCCGCGGATGCGTGGATCAAATCTTCACGCTGCGCCTGCTCCTCGAACATCGCCACAATTATTACAGGCCCACTGTCGTTGCATCCCTAGACATACGTGCCGCTTTTGACTCCGTTGATCGACCTGCTTTGTGGCGTTGCTTGCTTAAGAACGGGGTGCCAGAGAACCATACCGCCATCTTCCGAGCACTTTACCTTCATAGATCCGGCAGTGTGAGGGTCAATTGCAAGCGGTATGCGACAGAGCTGCCCTATGTCCCCATTCTTCTTCAACTTCGCAATCAAAGACGTTCTGTCGAATGCTCTAGAAGGTTTCCAACCTTTTGGCCTGAAGCTTCTACCGGGTGAGCGCGCGAGCGACTTAGACTATGCTGATGATTTCGCCTTACTTGGTGACGATTCTCAGGGTATGCATCTCATTGTGGATCGTTTGGTGGTTGAAGCATCTAAGTATGGCATGAGCTTCGCCCCATTGAAGTGTAAACTACTGCTCAAGGATTGGCTATCACCTGCTCCCGTGCTCACTCTCGAAGGTGCACAACTTGAACAGGTAGATGATTTCGTCTACCTTGGGAGCTGTGTTCCTGCTGATGGCGCTATCAACAAAGAAGTTTCTCTTCGCCTCGCTAAAGCTCGATCAGCATTTGTCAATCTGAGGCACTTGTGGCGTCGCCGCGACGTTTTATTCTCGCTGAAATGCCGCGTTTACAGCGCATCAGTTCGCTCAGTATTGTTGTATGGGAGCGAGTCCTGGTCGATTCGCGTCATCATCATCATCATCAACAGCAGTACATCAGCCATTTGTACTGATGCTTCGCTGCCGTACAACCATGAGGACCTATGGAATAAAGAATAAGAAGAAAGAGAGAAGCGGGACTTACCTGAAAACCCTAATGCCCTAAGCAAACATTCAGGGTCAAGGCGCCTACACCTTGTGTTAACAACATACCGTCACAAACAGCTGGCTATCGTGCAAAGATAAGGCGGCATCGGCGAGACAGCTTCTTTGCGGCTTTCACTGCCACGCCTCATAATCAGCCATTATCTCGCAGATAACTCAGCACCAAACACACTTTAAACAGGCAATCCAATTAGGAGACGGCAGCAGATGCGCCACTGGTGTCTACTGCGAGCCATGTCATGTAAAGTCTCGAGCCAAGCACAAGGCGAGTCACGTGGACTCCAGCCCGAAAGGCGAGACGGACCAACGGCACCCAATTTCGTCGTCAGTGACTTCATTTCCCGCTGCCAAGTCAACTTCTGTCCACCTCGAGCCTTGCGCCATCCGACACCTGGTAGACTGAACAAGGCCCTCCCAGGTAAGCGGTGACCAGGCATGCGTAGCACGTGCCCGAGCCAACGCAACTTATTCAGTGCTATCTGTTGTTCTAGGGAGCTAGCATGATCATCACCAACTAGTACTCGCCTACGCACATCATCGTTGCGGACACGCTGGTGCCATCCGACACCAGCAATACTTCGCAAACAACGATGATCAAAGACTTGAAGGCGCCTCAGATCTTCAGACCGAAGGGGCCAAGTCTCACTACCATAGAGCAGAACGGCCCTCACTGTGGCCTTGTATACACGGCCTTTCAGACGAAGGGAAACTCCCTTCTGTCGCCAAAGATGTCGCAGGTTCAAGAAGGTAGCTCTGGCCTTTGCGGTGCGTGAGCTGACGTCAGTTTCTATGCGCCCATCATTGCTGATGCAGCTGCCAAGATAAGTGAAATGATCAACTACCTCGAGTTTCTCGTTAGCAAGCGTCAAGGGGTCATCGAGTGGCTGGTGATCCTGCATCAACACTTTGCGCATTGAAGGTGCGAAGTGCATACCAAATAATGGGACCACTCTGGACAGGCTATTCAGGGTTGATTGTGCCGCCGCAACATGGTCGAAAAGCAAGACGATATCGTCCGCATAATCTAGATCAACTAACCTTTCACCAGGCAGCACTTCCACGCCTACATTGTGAGATTCCGCAAGGGAACACTCCATGATAGAATCCAAGACGAAAGTGAACGAAAATGGGGATATCGGACAACCCTGACGAACGCCACTTGTGGTCGAAAAGCTATCCGATGGGACACCGTAGACCCTGACGCGACCTCTAGTGTTCGAGTATAGAGCACGAAGGATGTTCACATATTTCGTGGGAACACCTTTCCGCGCAAGTATTTCGAACAGAATCGATCGATCCACTGAATCGAACGCACTCTTGAAATCGAGGAACACAGCTATTGTCGGTCTGCGGTATGCGTGGCGCTGGTCTAGCACTTGCCGCAAAGTAAATATATGGTCTATACAGCCACGCCCTGGGCGGAAACCAGCCTGCTCTTCCCTAATCTGAGATTCCCGTTCTGCAGTGAGGTGACGAACGATAATCGAGGCTAATAATTTTGTCACAATTGGCTCTAGGCTAATACACTTGTGGTTCGCACAGTCTGTGCGACTGCTCTTCTTGTATATTGCCACTATAATCGATTCGTTCCAATTAGCCGGCACACTCTTCGTTCCAGATACGTTCGAATAGGGAATCCGGGCCAGCGGCACGAAAACGATTGAGGGCTGTGATCGCGTTTCGGACCTCGGCCTCTGACGGAGGCTCTAAACTAACCGTCCATGGCTCGTCTTGCATCACCTGAGTAGGAAGAGGTCCGGGAGCAGGGGGCCAGCTGAGCTGATCTTGAAAGTGTTTCGCCCAACTAGCCATCCGGCGTTTCTTATTGTGTATCAGCGCACCCGCACTGTCCCTGATTGTCTCACTGACGCCTGGTTTTCTGGGACCAGTGGTGCGGATTAACTGGAAGAGGTTGCGGTAATTGCCTACTGCTCCTGCCTCCTCCATTTCTTGAGCCCTACTTGTCCACCAGGCTTCCTTGTCAACACGTAGGCTCTGCTTTAGTTCACGCCTAATGGGCCGTCTGGTCACATTATGCTCAGAGCCATCCGGGAGGTGTCTTCTAAATTCAAACAGGTTCACGGACCTCTCGGATATCCAGTGACTGGTGCGATGACGATGGATAGTGCCACAAGCAGATGAGCCTGCGTCGTGCATGGCGGCCGAGATCCTATTCCACTGAAGCTCAGTGTCATTAGGACAAGACAGCGAGTTCGGTATGCAGTGCTTCTTGATAGGCTTGCCTGACCGAGGACTGAGACAGGTCGATTCGCGTGGAAGATATGCGTCGTTTTTCTGTCTTCGATAACGGTTACTTAAGGAGGATTGCTCGTGTTTTTTGGTAACATCGAGTTAATAGTAATGACGTTCGACGTCGCATCGTGGGGAATGCGAGTATTCCCTTCAACAAACAGGTTTTGTTACGCCAGTTGAGGTGGCTCGGTCACGTCCTGCACATGGCACCTGAGCGTCTACGGCGTCGCGCTCTATTTGCTGATCAGGGACTTGACTGGAGGTGACCGCATGGTGGTCAGCATTCTACATGGCGGCAGCACATGAAATCGCAGGCGTCGTGTCCAGCCGCTGTTGGGTCCATACGTCTTCCAGGATGTGGACCCAAAGATGAGGACTGCCACTGAAGACTTGGCCCGCAACCGGAATCATTGGAAGAATTGTGTACATAATTGTATTGATTCACATGTTTGATGCTTCAAACATTGAACATGACAAAAAAAGAAAAATCGGCTTTTGAAAAACAAGCTAAAAATCTTTTGTTCTACTTTTTGTCGAAATGTTCCATTCTTCCTGCGGCATATTAGCTGAAGTGTGTTGCTCACCTTCAACTACTATGCCACGATGATTATGACGCAATGATGGTCCCTTATCCGCTGATCTCCATGGTTTTCTGTTGGCTCTGTCTAGTTGCTGGACTGCTGAGGTTACTACTACTACTACTCAGTGAAGAAGGTTCCAGTCGACACTGGGTGCATTGAAGTCGACCATTAGCAGGCAGTTCCTTCCTCGATTATTGGTTTTTACCGACTGTAATAGACGACGCCTGAGCTCAGTCGTCCTCTATAAGCCACACCGACCGTGTGAAGCTGATAGCCGTCATGAATTCGGCACCACAGTATCTCTGAGGCTCCGTCATTGTCGCAAAGAGCTTCGATAACGTGTACTTTGAGCAGGACCTCAAGTAGAGAATTACTAAACCCCCACTGAAGTGATCTGCTCGTGAGAGTTGATATCCTGATATGCTTATCTCAGCGTCCTGGATCTCTGGTGATAACCAGGTCTCGCTGAAAGCCAGTAAATCTGACTGATACTCAGTAATGAGAAGAGGAATTTCATCGGGCTTATTTTTAAGGCTGCGTACATTGGCAAATACCACTCGCAAACCGCTATTTAGACATGGGGGCTTCGTAGCAGAAGGATTGGCTTCCAGCGAGTTCTCTGGATTTTCTGAACAACGCATAAATCTTCGATGTGGAGATCAGTTTCGCCGTTCGCTCGGCGAGTTCGCAGTTCTTTGACGGCTTGTCTCATTCTGACTATCTTCTGGGGAAAGGTCTTTCAGGACAAAGAACGTTTCTCCTTTAAGACGCGACGTACGCCTGAGGTTATGGCGACATTCATCCTCATCCTGACAAACGACTTTTAGCGGTCGAGTCTTGGATGGATGTTCCTGCGTTCTACCTGGACGGAAAGCAAAGACAATGTTGATACCCTGCTAGCCTTCACCGAATAGGATGGATACAATCCGCTTCAAAAAAGCCTGGTCGACAAGAATTCTTATAGCTGATGATTCTCTGTCGGATACAGGAGCATTCGTCATTATTAAGCAACGCTCACGAGGCGCTTTGTTCCATCCTGAGAGACCTGGCTTTTGTGGGACTGGCTTTTCTTTACTGAGCCGTTCAAGTCAGGTAACTTTGTCAATAATGAGCTCCAGTTGCGTTTTGTTGAATTTTGCTTTAGGCCTTGAAGCTGCTTTTTTGTCCGTCTTTTGACCGGGTTCATCGCGGATATTTCTGCAGCGTTTATGCCCGCCACAGCCGCATAGGTCCTCGTCTTTTTGGCTAAGTTGCATCCAACTGGTCTTTGCGGACACTACCCTGCGTTAGTAATGCACCCTCTTAAGAAGAGAAGGTGATCCAGCTTGGACTTTGATCTGGATTACCAGGACCGACGGGCAACAGTGTTTCTCCCAACGTGGAAGTGGCACGGCTTCTTTTCCCCCTGAGCGTAGAGTAGCCAGACCCGGGCAGGCACACAGATGAAACAGGATGGGAAGGTGCCTTCCCACCGCCATGGACAATGCGTTACACTCGTGTTCTATGCCAATGGAGCTATGAGCTAATAACTCGTGGACCTGTTGTCCACTATGGCTAGGTTTTAAAGGAAGAGGGCCATCGACCTCCCGCTGAACTTCCGAAAAGGATTGGATTGAGAATGAGTTAGTCTGACTCTTAACCACTGACCTGTCTGGTATGAGTGCCTCTGAAAGCATTTGGAAAGTGCCATCCAGCATGGCTCATTGGATTACGGGGCTATGCAAGCCATCGCACTACGTTAAGGTGCAGTCTGTTTGCGATGGGTCAACTAGTGTACTCAACCAAACGTGTTCGTCCTTAGGACCCCAATCCTGAAGTTGGGATACACCAACTGACGCCAAGTTCGAAGTGAGGAACTTCATTTCTTTTGATCAAGTCACTGCTTGGCCTCCCCTTATCTTCTCCCATCCATACCCTCGACGCACAAACAACGCACCTCGCGGGAGTCGGTGTGGTGACATACGCAACACGTGGCCAAGCCATCGGAGCCTGGTGCGTGATATAGTGATGCTGAGTGGTTCAGTCGCTCTTCCTGCGTGACGCCGAACATTCGCTGCCTACGTGGTGTTTCCACTAGACATGGGTTAAACTGTGAAGTCGACGATGGCCGAACGTAGAAAGCCTCTAGGTCTAACAATCTTATGGGCTAGTTTCCACAACCGTACAGTGGGGCTGAACGGATGTCTGCGTTGTAAACTGCGTCCCTCAGAGCAGAAGTAATGTCACGCCGGCGCTACAAGTGGCGGATTTTGGCAAAAGCGCTTCAGGCTTTTGCTATACGGCTGTGACCTCATCTTGTGACATCATCCTCAGATATGGTTGGCGGCATCCGGTTTTGGATTTGCCCGTCACTGTGGCTAACCGCAGGACGCATGCGCCTACAGCGGAACCATGGGGGGTTTGCGCTGCACCACCCACAGCGCCAAACACATCCGCAGATATGGTTGGCGGCATCCGGTTTCGGATTTGCCTGTCACTATGGCAAGCCACAGGACGCCTGCGCCTACAGAGGGACCATGAATGGCTTGCGCTGCACCACCCACAGCTCCAACCACACCCCATATCCAGTGTAAACCCGAAGGAATAAGACCGGGAGGTATGCGGATGGGAACCACGTTTCATCAACGGAGCCGGCCCACACTCCTTCACAGGCAAACACAAGCACGCTGTATTTGGGGAAATCAATCGCACACAAGGCGGTGGCTAGACCGTAGTCCGCTCCACACTGAGTGCATGGAACCACTCTTGGAGCCTAGCACGGCCACAAGGACCGCAGATATAGCCGCCTACATACCTGCATTTCTAGGCTACTACTCAATGATCACCACTAAGCGTCAGCTTAAGATGGGTCCTTGCTGTCCTTGCTGGATGAGTACTTTGCATTTCGATAGTGCAAAACATGGCCCAAATAATTGACAGTCAATACTAGTCTGTCCATTGCTACTTAGCCGGTTTGGAAGCTGTCACAGACTAGCACAGTGTCGTCGGCATACTCCAGGTCCATTAGTTGCTCACCAGAAGGCAGCTCCATAACTTGTAGGTCGTGTCCCTTGGATGCCGTTTCCATGACTTCGCCAATGACTCTCTCTCTCTCTCTCTCTCTCTCTCTCTATATATATATATATATATTGAAGGGTGGTGACAGCTTGCCGTAAGCCCTCACTCTGCCCGTGCTACACTCGTATAATGCTCGGATAATATTTACATATTTCTCGGGCACACTTTTCCTGAGTAGACAATTCCAAAGGGCACATCGATCAACCGAATCGAAGGCACCTTTGATGTCGATGAACACGACTAGGGTGGGCCGCCAATCTGTGTGACGGTGCTCCAACAACTGACACAAGGTGGAGATGTGGTCGATGCAGCCACGACCCCGACGAAACCCGGCTTGCTGCTCACGAATCTGGCTTTCACGAGCGCCAGTCAGTCTGTGAAGGATTATGGAGGCGAGTACTTTGGAGGCGATGGAGACCAGACTGATTCCTCTATGCTTGTCGCATTCCGAATGCGAGGCTCCTTTGAAGATGGGAACGGAGCGGCTCCAGTCGGTCGGGATAGTCTCCTGCTGACACAGTTTCACTAGTAATTCATATAAAGCATCAACAAGAGCAGAGCCTCCGAATTTGACGAGGTCTGTAAGAAGATCATCTGGTGTCGCTGCTCTGTTCAACTTCAACAGTACGATCTCACGTTCGACTTCTGAGTGAGACGGTGGATCCATAGGGACAGTCCACGGAGCAGGGCGATCACTGGCCTGCGAAGAATCGAACAATTCTAGCCGATTAAATTGCTTTTCAAAATGCTCAGCCCAACGCTCCAAGCGCTTTGGCAAATTGTGGATAGGCTGTCCACTCTCGTCACGTATAATTTCACTAACAACAGGTCTCCTTTTGTCAGTTTCCCGTATCAGACGGAATAACTTACGATGGTTGCCAAGGGCAGCGGCCACTTCCATCTCTGACGCACGGTGAGACTACCAAGATTCGCGGTCTCTCTTCAGGATAGCACAGAGTTTTGCCCGGAGCTCTTTTCGAGTTTCATTGTGTTCGCTTCCAGCCGCTATATGCCGGCGAGCATCGATAAGTTCTAGAGACTGCGAAGAGACCCAATAACCATGTTGGCTATTAGACATACCACATGAAGATTTGCCTGTTGCTAGTAAGGTCTGGTGAACATGTGACCAGTGACCATCAATTGTCTCCAGTGAGCGTTTACTCAACTCGCATGTCAGCGTCCTTCGATACGCATTCAGAACAGCTGGCTTTGTCAGTTGGCTGGTGTCAATGAGCTCACAGCGTCGTCGTGAGCGTCCGCCAAAACGCATCCGCATGTCAGCACATACAAGTGCATGATCGGTGTCCACACATGTGCTTCAAATCGACAGTTCTGAACGCAGCCTCTCCATCGGTAACTTATCGCAATGTGATCTATCTGCGTCCAAGGCTGGTTCGAGGCTGTTAGGCGTCAAGTCACCCTCCGGCGGGTGCTGTGTCGGAAGTTAGTGCTCGCAAGAAATAAGCGAGCATCTTCACACAAATGAAGTAACCGCTCACCGTTATCATTGCGGAAGCCTACACCGTGCTGACCGCCCAGATGCATTTCATCAGTGGACAACTTTCCAACTTGCGCGTTCAGATCCCCGCCAGCACAACAGTGTCCGTGCTTCTTCTGTGGCGAAGGAGGTGGGTCAGTTGGCGGTAAAAGTCGTTCTTTACCGAATCATCGCTACAGTTTGTGGGCGCGTAGGCAGCGATGACGAATAGACATCTATTAGTCCCGCGCAACCTCTAAGCTTTGAACGAGCCAGCCAATCGGACCGCACACATCCGGCTACTGACTGGAATGCAATCAACCAGAACAGCTTCAGCCCGGGGACTCAGGGCAATGCCAACACCAGCTTGGCCGGTGCTCGAAGCTGCATCGTCACCGGATAGGCGCAATGAGAGAACACCGCTTGCGTCACCCGAAGGGGATCGCAGAGTGAGCACAGAGCTCGAGCGGGTCTCCGATAAGCAGCAGATATCGATCGAGAGTGTCTCTAATGTTCGCGCAAGTGCTGCCTGTTGACCGATCTGTAGTAATGTGCGCACATTGAGGCATGCCAATCTGAAGGAGGATCGAGGGCTCCAAATGCAAGCCGATGAACTGGAATAGACCGCTTAATTGGACATGGGCTTGTCGACAGGAGAGGAGTGACGCTCCGCGTTCACATGTGACTTGAAATTAGAAGCTAAATGCCTGGCAAAGCATGTTGGGGGAGGGCCAAGAATCGGGGGGATTGAAAACTGGAGGATAAAAGTGAAGTTGGAACGGGACGGTAAGGGTGAAAAGGCGTAAGAGGGGGAATAAGAAGACGGGAAGGCTTGAGCAGTAGCATCCAAACCCCTATCCACCCTGCTCGATGCAGCAGATAGGGCACCGTTGATTATCATTTGCGGTGGCCAGAGCATCAAGAAATTGTTTGAGGAAAAATTCATTATATTGCGTGGGCAGGATACTGCCAGGTTGCCCAGGCCTAGATAGGAGTACGATTAGGGTTCTCAACCAAAGCCTTTGGTTCAAAAACCTGACCGCAAGGCAGCGGGTTTGGCGTTGGGCTACAAGGAGCCCGTTTTAAGGAATAAGGTGCCATCCTCATTCGAACCCCCAACCTGGAGGACCAGGATGCTGAGTTTGTCTGACCTCTAACCATTGACCGATCTGGTATGATTGCCTCTGAAGGTGCAAAAGCACCACCCAGCATAGCTCAATGGATCATTGAGACACACAAACCCTCGCACCACGGTAAGGTCCAGCCTCATTGCAATTACAGTACAATTGGCCGAATGCCACAGCACATAGAAGGAAAAAATAATTGGAAAGGGAAACCAACTATTAGGGCAAAAGAGTCTCACAGCAAGTGCACCATTGCGTAGGGTCCTTAGCCATGTCCTCTAGCGTTTGCGGCATAGTAGCTGAGGTGTTTCCCACCTCTAGCTGACGTGTATAATAATGATGACGAGCGTTTGCAACCAGATGTACTCGGAATCCTTTGGTCCCTAACCCGGGGAGTCGGGAACGCTCGACAACAGCCAGCTTCAACATTTGCGCCTTAACGTATTCGATCCCAGTTTTACATTGCCCTCCTTTTCGTCGCTTCCAAGCCACGCCTGTGCTCGCAAATAGAGCTCGTCGTGGTAGCCGCTGGGTAGGCATGCGGAGCATATGCCCAAGCCAGTGAAGCCTCCGCAGTGAAATGATGCTATCAATCTGTCGGCGGCGTTCGTTAGATCTAAAGACTTGCCGACGAACTTCCTCATTACTGATGTGATGTGCCATGGAACACCAGCAATGCTACGCAGGCAGTGGTGATCGAAGAAAGATAACCACTGAACATCGCTTTTGCGAATGGGCTGTCTCACATCCATACAGTAAGATCGCTCGTACCGTAGCACTGTAGACTCGTCCCTTGAGAGCGAGGCTGTGGTCACGACGAAGCCACAGGTGACGAAGGTTAGCGAAAGCGACTCTAGCCTTGCAGACACGCAGGGGGATCGTATCTGTCCAACCGCCAATACTACGACAATTCCCAAGGTAAATGAATTTGTCGACCACTTCCAGCGGATGCCCCGAAAGGGTGAGGGTAGGACATACACTTGGCCAGTCCTGTAACAGGACCTTACATTTGGAATTTGCAATGGTCAACCCAAATTGGGAGGCGGATATCTCCAGTCTAAGCATCACGTGCTGGGCGGCTTTGGATGACTCGCAAATCACAGCGATGTCATCGGCGTACTCTAAGTCCCGAAAGCGGTCACTAGGGAGCAGTTCAGCACCACACGACTCAGAGTTTTCCAGGGCAGTATCCAGGATCTTGTCCATGGCGAAGTTGAACAAGAATGGAGAGGCTGGGCAACTCTGTCTAACACTGCTACTGATACTGTAAGGAGGCGAAATGTCTCCGTATACTCGCACGTGGCCCGAAGTTTGATGGTAAATAGCACGGAGGATACTGATGTACTTCTCAGATATTCCTCTCTCCAGTAAGTAGTCTCAGAGAGCCATTCTGTCAGCAGTAAAACGCGGGTCGAATGTCCAAGAATATGACTATAGTTGGTCGACTGAACATATGGCAATGTTCAAGTATCTGGCGGATCGTAAAAATGTGATCGACGCAACTGCGACCCGGGCGAGCTGGTGGCCAGTTGAACTAATCTTCAAAGTGCTCTGCCCATCGTACCAGACGACGGTGACGACTGTGAATTAGTTCATCGTCATTTTCACGTCAAACCTCGCTCACTGTTGACCTGCCTCCCGTGGAGCGAATAAGTTGGAAGCGTTTGCGGGAGTTTCTTGATGAGGCTGCCCGCTCCATCTCAACGACGCGCTGTGTCCACCAAACCTCGCGATCCTTCCTGAGGAGCTGTCTGAGCTCAACACGCGTGGTTCTTCATAGTGCGTTGTACTCAGCTTCGGCGGGAATTATTCGACGACGTTTCACTAATTGGAGTGACTGTGCAGAGATCCAATGACTAGCAACTCGTTTAGTGAAGCCACAGACCAGGGTAGCGGACTTCTGTAAGGCGCTCTGGATCTGTGCCCAGTGTGTCTCAACATCGGAGGATAGAGAACGCAGGTTGGAGGCTAATGTGTTCTGAACTGCGCCGAGAATATTTGAGGCGGCGCGCTTGTCTGTGTAAAACCGTTTCCGGCGACGCTGCTGGGTGCATCCAAAGCATAGAACGAACTTAGCGCACACAAGCGCATGATTCGAAGTCAGGTAAGGGTTTCCAAATTGACTTGCATTCCGTTATGCAGCCTCACCAACGGTGACTAATAGCGATTTGGTCAATCTGCATCCAAGCTTGACTGGGCGCCCGAGGTCGCCAGGTGGCTCGTTGGCGCCAGGAACGTCGGAAATTGCTACTGGAAAGGAAAAAGCCGTGGTCGGCGCACAGTTGAAGGAGTCGATCGCCGTTGTCTGTCCTGCGAATACCATGGCTGTGTCGACCCCCAAATTCGCGCTCATGTACTTCTAGTCTACCAACTTGCGCATTTAGGTCTCCGACGAGTATCACGATGTCCGTGCGGCGTTTCTTGCGGAGGTCGGTGATTTGGTGGTAGAAATCGTCATTAGCTTCGTCCGGGCTACAGTCAGTAGGAACGTACGCCGCCACAATAAATAAGCAATGCCTACTGGTCCCGTGGCTGGAAGATCACACTAAACTTTCCAAGCGTACTGCACAAAGACGGCTGTTGACAAGGAACCAGTCAATAAACGTTGCCTCAGCACGCGCGCTTAACGCAACTCCCACGCAGGCGCAACCAGAGGCTGCCGCTGTCGCATCTCCAGATGAGCGCAAGTTGAATGTGCAGTTGGAACTTGGGGAAGGTGTGAGCAATCGTAGCGTTGTGCTGGAGTCCTGTAAACGGGTTTCGGTTAGACAGCAAACGGCGATTAACAGGGTTTTCAAGATGCGCCCAAGAGCAGATTGTAAACCAATCTCCATGAGTTTTCAAACATTGAACGTAGCTAGTTTGAAGAGTGAGCGGGTGCAATAAAAACCTTGTTGTTGGTATTGGAATGTGTACTATCGCTTTTGAGCGGTTCATTGATGAGGCCAAAGGTACCGTTTTTACTTGCAATGTTTTTCGGGAAACTCGAAATTGTAGAGGGTTGCTAAGTACAAGAGGGTTGAATAAACGTGGAACGAAGAACGTGATTTGCTGTGCGGTAGGGTGAGGTTTAACATGCCCGGTCGCCAGCAACTCGGCCAAAGAGAGAGGGTCCAGAGAGCGACAACCGTGCGCAGGGAGTCGTAAGTCCATCATTTCATGTGTTGTGTGGCCGTACAGCTTTCCAGTTACCCAGGCCGAGGAAGGGGTTGACTTAGGGGGCCACACCCGGAGCCTTTGGTCATAGAGACCTGACTCTCAAGGCAGCGGGACGAATTCAGGAAATCGCGCCCATTGTGAGCTGGTGATCGATTGCTCGATTCCTAATGATGATGATGACTCCTTTCGTTTAGCTGGTTGCCAAACAGGGGCACAATACTCTTAGGAATCCTCTGTCAAGCTGAATGATTACAATGATCCAGCGAAGTGAAGCAAGGAGCAGTGAATTTATTTAGTGGTGAGTCACATCCGCCACGTAGCAGTGTTGTTAAACGGATATGTAGCTTTTTATAGGGTGAACGCTTGCCAGGCGAAAACCCACTACATCCTGGAACACTGCCGCCGAACCTTTCGCTAGAACGACTTGATCGCGAACCACCCAGTTGGCACCACGAGGAGGTAGTTCGGCAAGCCAGCAGATGACGAAGTTAAATAAGTAAGATAACAGTGACCGATCTTGTCTCGTATCGCTAGAGATATTGAATGGCAACGACAGTTTGCCATAAGCCTTCACTGCTCGAACTATGCGCGTACTGTGCCCTGATAATGGGCACATTATCCGATTCCGGATTTGCCTGTCTTTGCTGCCTCCTTAGGGCAGCCACAGAACGCCTGCGCATACACAGGGACCACGGGTGGCTTGCGCTGCACCACTCACAGCTCCAACCACACACCCCATATCCAGTGTAAATCCGAAGGAATAAGACCGGAAGGCATGTGGATGGGAGCCAAGTTCCATCAACGGAGCCGGCCCACACTCCTTCACAGACAAACACAAACACACAGCATTTGGGGAATCAAGCGCACACAAGGCGGTGGCTGGACCGTAGTCCGCTCCACACTGAGTGCATGGAACCACTCTTCGAGCCTAGCACGACCACAAGGACCGTGCACCCTGTCCCCTCCAGCAACGAGCAACTGTCTCCTAGAGCCAGTATGGACGAGGTAGTGGGTAATGGACAGATAGGCACCTTGTCAACATGCACATCAAGCGCAGCCACACCTGGGATGTCAAACAACAGCCAATCGTTCGAAATGCCAATATCATAGAAAGGAAATCGGATAAAGTAAACTTAGATGACGACATAAGTAATCGCTAAATTAGCACATGGAGTAAATTGGTTATAAGCGAATCCGCGGTAAGTATACAATCTCCGAAAGTTATTTAAAAATTATCACGTGATAAAGTTACGCAAGGTTGCCACAATTAGCATGAGCGACAGGTGCAAGTTAGGAGAAGCTTATCAAGTACGCAGAACAAAAAATATAAAGTAGAATGAATTTTATCCACATTAAAAAGACCTAGTTTAAGTATAAGTTGATTTAGCCCAACTGCCGTGAAGAAGCATCATGAATGCTACATCAGTCATATATATATATATATATATATATATATATATGTATATATATATATATATATATATATATATATATATATCATTGGCGGGAGAGCCTATGGTGCGCTGAGGCTGGTTGTGGCTAGATCCTGATAGATGATCTACCCACTGCTGCAACTGTTGCGCCATTGGCTCATGTCCTGGACGCATCGTGGCGACCGCTGGGTGGGAGTTGGGTTTTGCCCTTCTCCCTGCTAAGATCCAGGACACCAATCCGCATGAGTCAGTGAACTGACCATGTGCTAGACCCACTGCCTTTCGGGTGTACATTTAATCGAAGACTTTGGCTTAGGACCCGAGTCGTCCTCTTGTCAGGTGTGCGCGCCCTGCCAGTATCCTAGTCCATCCTCTTCGGAGGTTAGGAAGTGGTCGATGGCCCTCTTCCCGTAAAACGTAGCCAACGGAGACAACAGGTCTACGGAAATCTAAGCTTACAGCTCGATTGGCGTAGAGCACGAGTGCCACGCATTGTCTCTGACGGTGGGAAGGCACCTCTGGGTGTTTGCTACTCCGGGTGGTTTGCTACTGCTCGCCTCAAGCCAGGCAGCCCCTGGTCACATTGGTGCAGACCCGCCAAAACCCACCTGCGTCTGGCCGTGGTCGCAGGTGTATCCTACTACTATCACAAAACATATATAAATCGTTCCAGTACCTCCAAGGCTGCGTGTGACGGCCGTCAAGCAGATCCCAATCTGTCTCTGCAACCACATTCGCGAGCTGGATCTGCTCCCCACTGTCTTGTGGGTCAGGCTATTGAGCCAAAGGCTCCGGGCGGAGTCCCTCAAGCAAACCTCCGAAGCGAAACGACCACCTCGCGTGCGATTGCCCACCAATGCAATCGTATGCCTGCGCGCAAAGCACTCAGCATCGGGTGCTGGAACGTGCGGACACTACTGCACCTGAACTGCAGTGAGCGCCTCGAGCGACGCACTGCACTGGTCGCCATGGAGCTGGCGCGTTACCACATCGATAGTGCGGCGCTCAGTGAAACTCGGCTCGCTGAGCGAGGTAAGTTGAATGAAGCAGGTGCTGGCTACACATTCTACTGGGTGGGCAACGCCGCCTCAGCACCACGTGATCATGGGTCGGATTTGCAATATCCGATCGTCTCCATGGCCAGCTGGTGGGTAAACCAACGGGCATCAGCGCGCGACTGATGACTCTTCGCATACGACTCGGAAGAGGTAATTTTGCCACTTATATGAGCGCGTATGGTCCGACCATGTGTTATCCTGATGACCCGCGTGATCAATTCCACACTCATATATCCTCCGTGATACGGTCTGTGCCGAGGAGCGACCGACTATTTCTGCTGGGTGATTTCAACGCTCGCGTTGGGCGTGATGCATCGGTGTGGACAGGTGTTATCGGTCCGCATGGCATTGGTTTAGCGATTGCGAACGGTGACATGCTGCTCTCATTGTGTGCCACCCACGGCCTGATGATCACGAACACTCGGTTTGCACTGAGTGCGAGTGATATAGCAACTTGGACGCACCTACGGAGTGGTCACGCTCACCTGCTCGACTATGTCAGCGTTATATATTTGAAGTGCGCATGACACGTGTACTGCGTGGAGCTGTGTGTGGCACTGACCACAAATTGGTGGGCACCAAACTGTACATATTTTTACGTAGATCCTTATATTGCACTCCTGCCGTGAGTCGGCGTAAATTTAACATTCTCTCGGTACTATGGAGAAGCTTATTAAGCTAGAGAATGCGATGACTGTGTGATGTGGAATGTATAGCCACAGTGGGCGACCTGTGGCATCACATTCGCGATCAGGTTACAGCTGCTGCCGCGGAGACCATCGGACGTGCAAACTACAAGCGCCCTGATTGGTTTGATGACAACAATGCGACGATTGGCGCATAGGGGTCGGAGAAGGATGCAGCATTTGCTGCACATGTGGGAGATCCCAGTGACTTGGGGAAGAATAGTCAGTTTCGCAAATTTCGGTGGCGAATGACCCGCGAGATCCGTCGCAATAACAGTGCATAGTGGACGGAGAAGGCGAAGCAGATGGAATGCTACGCCGAACGCCGCCAACACAAGGAATTCTTTGACTCCTTGAAGGCGGTGTATGGACCGAGATTGGAGCCGCTGAGGACATTGACCGATGGTAGTTCAGGCGCTACCTGCACCCAGACTGCAGACATAATGCAGGTCTGGCGGAAACACTTTGAATATCTCTTGAACAACCGTTCAGAGATCGACTGGCCTACTTTGAACGGCCTCAAGCAGCACGATGTGATGGCGGATCTGGCGGATACGCCGACACGGGATGAGACGCAGAGAGCACTTACTCAGCTGCGAAACGGCAAGTGTACCGGAGCCGACGGGATCCCGCCTGAAGTATTGAAACACGGTGGACCCGCGTTGTTGACTGCGCTGCACCACTTGGTGCAACGCGTGTGGATTGAGGAGGAGGTGCCTCCTGAGCTGAAGGATGCCTTCGTGCTACCACTGTACAAGGGTAAAGGGAGCAAGCAATGTTGCACGAATTATCGTGGCATCAACTTGCTGAGTTGTGTGGGCAAGGTGATTGCCCGAATCCTGCTCAATCGCCTCGTGAGTCAGATTGTGGAACCTAACGTGGCGGAAGAGCAGTGTGGATTCCGTTCGGGTCGCAGCACTATAGATATGGTGTTTCCGGCTCGTCAGTTGCAGGAGAAGTGCAGAGAACGACACCGGCCATTGTACTCGGTTTTTGTTGATTTCACCAAGGCATTTGATACGGTGAACCGCGAGGCATTGTGGCTGGTGTTGGGTAAGTTTGGTTACCCGCGTAAGTTTGTAAGTTTAATTGGATGTCTGCACAGTGGTATGCGAGCGAGGGTGCAGCTGAGTGGAGAGACCTCGGGTGACTTTGCAGTTGTCTCTGGTGTGAAGCAAGACTGTGTCTTAGCTCCTGCCCTGTTTAATATATATCTTCATGCAATGTTGTCTTGTGCTTTTGATGCGGCTTGTGCTTACGGTGTTCGTGTGAAGCACCGTATTGATGGTGGGTTGCTGAACATCCGTCGTCTCGATGCGAGAACTCTAGTCTGTGAGACAACTATCCGTATGTTGCTGTTTGCTGACGACTGTGCGTTGTTTTCATACAGCGCGGATGAGTTGCAGCACATGACTAGTGCTCTGACTTCGACAGCGGCCAAATTCGGGCTCACCATCAACACAAGCAAAACTGTCTGTCTCTTTCAGCCTTCACCGGAGATGCAAGCTTCAATATTGCCGTGAATCAGCATTGGTGCTGAAGTATTGGAAGCCACCTCCCGCTTTTGCTACCTTGGGAGTGTGATATCGACTAATCAGCAGCTACACGTTGAGTTGCGTATTCGCGTGTCGAAGGCGGCAGCGGCGTTCGGGAAGCTTGAGTACCGAGTGTGGAACAACCATCAGCTTAGCATTGGCACGAAGCTGATGGTGTACAAATCCATGGTACTGTCCGTTCTTCTATACGGCAGTGAAACGTGGACGATGTACCGTCGGGATGTGCGA
This sequence comes from Dicrocoelium dendriticum, assembly GCA_944474145.2. Classification (NCBI taxonomy): domain Eukaryota; kingdom Metazoa; phylum Platyhelminthes; class Trematoda; order Plagiorchiida; family Dicrocoeliidae; genus Dicrocoelium; species Dicrocoelium dendriticum. The sequence continues at coordinate 22,652,874 of OX104068.1, read as the reverse complement.
TATCTCGAGCGGTTCCATCAGCAGTGTCTGCGACGAATTTTGCGGATCGGTTGGGGCGCCAGAGTCGCAGACACGGAAGTGTTGCGCCGAAGTGGGATGTATGCAGTGGACTGCATACTTTTATTGCGACACCTGAGATGGCTCGGTCATGTGAGCCGTATGGATTCGGCGCGGATACCGAAACAACTTTTATACGGTCAGCTGATTATTGTGAAGCGGCACGTGGGGAAACCAAAGTTACGTTACCAGGACATGATCAACGTGAGCCTCACACGTTCTAATCTTGATTGCAGATCATGGGAATCGAAGGCGGTTGATCGGCGTGCATGGCGCGATCTAATCAGGAAGACCATTGCAGTTGTGCAAGAGAATGCCCTTGTACTTGTAGAGAAGAAGCGACAGTTGCGAAAGCGACAGTCGCCGATGGGATGTACTTCATCTACGACGAGCGCATGGTGCTGTATCACATACGGTCGCGAGTGCCTGAGTCAGGCAGGCCTAGTGAGCCATGAGCCAGGCCACTCGGGATCACCACCGAAGTGACGACGGGTCCTGCGGAGAATGTAGACAGAATCGGCGCAGCGTTTGTGGGCACGCTGCATTCGACTTACTAATCGCGCGTTTGCATGCTGAGTTTTTTATTTCTGTTGGTGGGTTTTCCTTCATGTCTCAATGCATATCTTTTTTCCCCTCTTAAACTTTACTTGAACTTGCAAACGTTGCTTAAGCTAATTGTGGTTATGTTCGCTAACTTTTTCGCGCTTGTGGCATTTTAAAAATATATTTTTTTCAGACATCTTAAACTTATTGCGGAATTGTTGTTATCCAATTTGTTACATATGCTCATTCAGGGTAGATTTATCTCAGGGTTTCCGTATGCTTTATTCGATATATGTTTTTTTAATTCTCCTTCGTCTCGGGCGCAGCCATTCGGTGCTCGTAAAATGATTGTCGCTATACGCCGTTTCCTATCCGATGTGATATACTAAGACACTGATGTAACATTCCCGTTGGGTTTAACCTTTTTCTTTTTCCATCCAAAAGATTGGTCACGTGCAATTCAGCTTGTGGTAGGCGTCTCTGCGCTTCCGCTTTCCATTCGCTTAGTGCGTGCGTTTTCATTAGTCCCGGTAAATTCATTATGACTGATGAACGACTGGAAATATAACTATGCTCACTGTCATCACCAGCCTGCGAAGTGAAACATGAACTGGCGACATCGTGATAATCGCTAGTTGGTTAATTGTCAAGGTTGTTCACTTGCCACATAATTTCCAGGGAAATTTATCTTCGAATGTATAGACCAACGTGGTCGAACGAGGGACAATCGTTGAGTATTGTGTTCCAAATGTCAAACTTTACACTTTATGCGTACTGTAAGCGGCCAAGCGCTGGTAACCTTTTGATTCAAGCGTATCCATCGAACTGGAAACATACTCAATAATTTGCCACCCTAGCATTGATCCGTATCAAGCACACAATTCGCTCGGAAACACCGCGCGCACGTCAACTACGAATGAGCTCATGGATGAAGTACACCATTATTCTGCGATACACCGGCTCCCTAAGCGTCGTGCTAATTATAGCATTGGGTCGCTGGTCAAGCTACAGATATGTAGTCTACAAATCGATTTCAAGGAGTAGAGTGTGTATAGCATAGTTCGGTGAGTATTGCCATGGAGCTTACATAGTGATGTGAATCGCGGCCGAATAATAATACGAAGAGGAAGATGCCGTAGCTTACCGTCTCGGTATGTCACCATACCAGACTCCACTTGAGACGGTAGCAAGAATAGCATAGGTCATAATGAGTACGACATTGTTATGGGCAACACGTGAAGTCGTCGCGAAATACAACCGAGTTAAATAAGCCCAATAAAGGTAGGTTAGCTGTGGCTCATCCGTTCTAGGCAGGTGCAATAACGATACTACATTGCACCAAGTCCGTAGTTAATTATTCGAGAATGAAACTGTACCCAAGTGTGACTTACATGTGGGATATAGAATAAGGATGACACAAATAAAATGACGGGGATTGAGTATGCAACTTCTCAAGTCAGCAGGGAAATGGTGCGATTATGTCCGCTGCAGGCTATCCGTGTCGGTAGGTAAAACCAGAGCCGGTCCGGTCGTCTCTTGTCCGAGGTCAGCGAGAATCAACAGGGATGTAGAACCACCAGGCACTCCATTGTCTGTTACTATCTATTCCCTCCTGGTCATTCGTTCTGACGGCTAGCATATCACGACCAATTCATCAATACCTAAAATGCTACCTTTGCCCAAACGTTTCCATTTGCCGCTGCTCCGGAATCAACCTTGATGACTTGTCTGAATCTCAGTGCGTTTACCTGAAAGCGGCAGCAGTACAACGGGGCCGTATAGAGACACTTGCGATGAGATACATTGACCTCATATTGCAACCCGCAGTAAGTCATGGTGTCACTCGATAAGTAATGTAATAAGATGCATATGTCAAGTGGGAACGTAGCGAGACACGAACAGATGTTAGCGGGACTAGTAATTTAGGCGAGTCCCATTTGGCCATCGAGCCAGCAGATAATGGTGTCGCGAGTGAAAATGTCATCAGTCTGTTAGGCTAAAGTGTGGCGCTTACAAGTGTTTCTAAATGGCTTCCACTTAGTCATTCAACATGAGATATTAGTTGACATACCAAAGGTCCCTGGTTCGAGTTGCAGTACTGCAGTGTTGCGAACGGGTCTTTCTTCACACTTGTGTATGGACTACCACATACTGAATGGAGAAACAACTAAGTAAATTGTAAAGCTTCAAAACTACGATGAGAATCGCAGGCTGCATGGGGATATCATACGTTCAGCTAACCACCTTATTTGCACCATCTGCCGAGGCTCTTGATACCCATTATTTGTCTACCCCCTAGCGATGAACTATGCAATGCTCAATGTTTTGATGACACATCGCACCACGGATATAGAGATTTGCTCGAGATAATCTAAGTGGTTCCATTCCAACCCCCGCTGTTAGATACGTTCGTGCCCATACTGTGTAACATGTCTAGGTGTCCGCTTACATATTCACTTGTGATATTCTCTAGACACATTGGGTCATCCCCCGTGTTATTCCCTTCATTACACATTGGCCCAGAGACACTACCCACCATCCTATGCGTTATGGTGCGAAGCAGTCGCTTAAGGTTGTTTGACCCATTAAAAGATCTGTTTTGCCTTGTTTCTGCGCATTACAAAGACCCGGTTGTACTAGGACTGAGGTATGTACATATTGCATTTGTGTTGTATTTTGTTTACTTGTACCGTAGTTAACGTCTCGGCTTCCTTTCTTGGGAGCTTTTATGTGTCAAAACGAGTCTGTCGTTTACATAAATAACTTGTCGCCACAGTTGAGTATACAGCCACATTTGCCAACGGTTGGGTAATTGGATGTTATGCAAGCTACTTCTTTTAAATTGGCTAAAACATTTTGAGCACCTTTTCGAAGGCCAAATGTAGAACAAGACGCAGCGGGATTTACTAGATGTCTTCTTCCTTTAATCGCGTCATAGCGGTTATCAGAGAATCTGTGGTAGTACCGCCTAACGCATATAGCTGACGACATCTGCAGCACACAATGACGATAAGACATCACTGTTTTATTGTATCTCTTATTTGTGCATCACTCCACCTGGTAACCTTTTGATGGCATTTGCTTCCCTATATATATATATATAGTGTATATATAGTGTATATATAGTGTATATATATATATATATATAATATATATATATATATATATATATATATATATATATATATATATATATATGGGTCCAGCACAACCATTGGAGGTACAGTGTGATAGTAGCCAGAGTGGAATAGGTGCTGTTCTGTTGCAGAACGGAAGACCTTTGGATTTCCGCAGTCGAGCACTCACAGAGGCCGAGAAGCGGTACGCACAGTTCGAGAAACAGATGCTAGCAGTGGTCTATGCCAAGGAGCGTTTCATTGATTATACTTTTGGAAGAAAGACAACCGTGTACACTGATCATAAGCCGCTGGTGTCGATAGCCACTAAACCACCGAATAACGTTCCTCGCCGTCTGCAGCGTATGCTTATCCGGCTCCAAAAGTATGACAGTGACATTGGGTACACAATTGGCACACAGGTGTTCATCGCGGACACCCTGTCGAGAGCACATCCGCCAGTGGCCGAACATCATCCAGAAGAGAACGGGACAGTTAACATGGTGCAGCATCTGGCAGTGACAGAAAACCGTTTGAAAGACATAAGGCGTTTCACGGAGGAAGACCAAACTTTTGCAGCTTTGTGAGACGTTATCCTCAATGGGTGGCCAGAAACAAAGAAGCAGCTCCCGAAGGAATAACCACCCTACTTCAATTTTCGGGACGAACTCACTGTCTGTGACGGTCTGTTGTTCAAGGGAAGTCGAATACTAATCCCTTCTTCTCTCCGAAAGGAGATGCTGGAGCACGTCCATCGCGCTCCCCTGGGTGCAAATTACACCACTAATCGAGCAAAAGAACTGATGTTCTGGCCAGGAATGACAGGTCAGATCAAGGATCATGTGGCAAAAGAACCGTAGCAAAAGGTAGCAGTGGATCTATTCTGCGACAACGGAAAGGATTACTTACTCACGGTGGACCACTATGGTGATTACTTTGAAATCGATTTATTCACCACCACGACCACGGAGGCAGGAATCAACACACTCAGGTGTCAATTCGCACGGCACGGGATACCGGAGAAACTAGTCTCGGACGACGGTCCCCAGTTCAGCAGCAGGGCATTCCAGGCTTTCGCAACCAAATGGGGATTCGCACACCGGAAAACCAGTCCCTATCACAGTCAATCAAATGGGAAGGCAGAGTCGGCAGTGAAGCAAGCCAAGCGACTATTAACGAAGGCTAGAGATACTCGGGAGGACCCATACCTTATGCTACTGGAGAGTCGCAACACTCCTTTAACGGATATCGGCCTGAGCCCATTGCAGCGACTATACAGTCGAAGGACCAGAACTGTGATGCCTGCATCCGCAACACTTCTGCGCCCTGTCACGCCACAACTTGAGGAAGTACAGGCCCGTTTGAAAAGGCGAATGGCTACACAGAAACGGTACTACGACAACGGCGCACGGGAATTATCTGAGCTGACAGTGGGGAAGAAGTATGGTTTGAACCAATTCCCGATGGACAGGAGCGGTGGAGAAAAGGAGTCGTGGCTGCGAAAGTCGGTGAAAGGTCATACGAAGTAAATGTTGGAGGTAAGAAGCTGAGAAGAAACCAAGTACAGCTGAGGAGATGTCCGAGGCGACAGCATGAATCAGGGAGAGACCGTTATACTGCGTGCGGCAATGAGGCGACATCGGCAGACCCAACAAAGAGGACGCGGAGTGGTAAAGTGTAGGGACTATTTAGTAAAGTACAGCAGCAAGGACATGAAAAAAGGGAGGGTGTGATGGGAGTATACACTCGAACGAACGTGCGGTGCAAGCCCAGCAAGGAAGCCGTTAGGCTGCCGCAATGAAAGGCGGCAGCTAATTGGACGTTCACACGTTTCTCGCATGCACGCTGATTGGCCAACAGTTGGACGCATTGGAGTGAGTTTGTTTGCCTGAATCAAAGGAAAAATGTCATGCATTCACAAAGGTCGTTAATTATGGATCCAACTAGCTGTATATACCGATATGTTTCACTCGCCCACTGCCTGCGTTTTTGCCTGGTCCTTTTGTTTGCAGAATATACGTTTTGTCCCTGAAGGACCGACTTTTTACAAAGCGCTGACCGTAAAATCATTCATACGCTGTGGGACACGGAAGTGTATCTCCACGCGGCATTGACTCTGACGAGGATATAAGGAGTCACTGAGTGCCGAAAAATGGGAAACCTGCAATATCCAAAGGAATCACTACGTAAACCTTGTACGCAAAATTACCATACAGCAACAGCATCATCTGGCTGAGAAATTCCTTTCAGCTCACAACATCCGCTACAAACACGGTAAGAAGCTTCGTAAAGTAAAGCAATGGATTCCTGCTTTGTACACGTCAGGTGGACTTGCGCAAATTGTAACCGAGGCGGCCGACGCTCTATATCAACAATTCATCCAGGACTTATAGAGCACGACATCGTCGCAAACACTGTTCCCGCACGTTGTAATATCACTACGACTTAGCCACATTATGTTTACGGCTGCGGATATTATGAGAAGGCTAACTGCCTTGCGCAGGTATACTTCACCCGACGTTGTTAATATTCGTCCAGGGGCGTTGAAATCGGCTGCAGTAAACTTGACGGACTTACTCTCCAAGTTCTTCCAGCGATGCCTCAGTGAGACGCAGGTGTCACTGATGCAGAAGCAGGGAATCGGTACTCCCAACCATAAGGGAGAATTCGTGCCCATCCGTTCAACCATGGCCCGATAACATTACTTCCGATGCTTTCCAAAATCATGGAATCTTTTGTTGCCCAAGCGCTCATGAACTACGTGGAAAAGCGCAAAATTAAATTACAAGGGCAACCTGGATTTCGCAAGAACTGATCTTGCACTTCCAACATGCTACTTTTCTAAACCAATTTGTACTGAGGCCATGAACGATGGCACGGGTTGTAATGCAGGATAACAGTCTTTCCCAAAGGCATTTGACCAGCTGAACCACGTCTTTTCCTTCACAAGCTGCGGTGCTGTGGAGGCGGTGACCCAAGCTTTGGTATGATGGCTAACTACTGGCTTCAACTACCTCTGAATGTAAGCCATCGGGACGTCTTCATTGACCTAATCGATAATAAGTGCGGCGTGCCCTAGGGCTCAGTGCTTGCACCTCGACTATTTCCGATTTACATATACGATCGCGTGACAGTGGTCACTTACAACCCCTTACTGTTCGCTGGTGAACTTTAAGATATGGCTAGCCATTAGAACAACCAGCGGCAATTAATCATTCCCGTGTGAGCTTGAGAGGGCCTACGAATTTATGACTCAGAACCTGCTTCAGTTCAACGATACAAAGTGAAGGCGTTGAGCATATGACACAAGTCCACCTACGAATACAGGCTGCAGACCAAGTATCGCAGCGCACTTCTACAGAATGCCATCTGGGCGTGATAGCGCAGGCCAGGGCCGTTTTGGTTAGACAGAGAAGGCCACCAAAAGCTACCCAAAAACTTGACTTTTCGAGGAGGGCATTGGGACGCTTTGTTCCTTCCATGTTTTATCAGGTGCTCACCGCCTACATCCGGCCTCATTCGGAGTACGCCATCCACGCCTGGAAGTCATGGCCATGGCAAGGTTTTACCGCCCAGCAACTGACAGCATGAAGGGGAGCAAGAACGTAAAGGGCCTGTTTTATCTCCCTTACCGTTTGCGGCTGAGAAACCTTGGGTCTACATTGGACAATATCGACGCCTGCGTGGAGACTTGAGGAGAATGACTTATGTGATTCTGAGGTGTCTAAGCCATCCTTGTCGTCACATACTAAAGCTGAACTGTAGTAACACACTAAGATGACACCGGCTAAAGCTGGCCACAAAATACAGCCGGTTGGAATGTCACCGGAATTCCTTTTCTCTTCGTTCGTCCCAACGCTGAAACGCTCTTCCCACATAGGTTGTTAATTTTTCACGCTAATGGTATTCAAAAGACGTATGGATGATTCGCTCATCCACTTACATTACGCAATATAATCAGTGAGGTCTGTGTCAAACAAACGCGGCCAAACAGTGCTCATTCTCAGCTTTTGTGCTTTACTTACACGCTGCTGTGGAATATCGTTCGGATATACTACAACCGGATTCATCAATTAAATGGGTCAAAGAAAGCGGCGCATGATTGAGCGCTTTTGTTTCTTTTGTTCTAAGGCCGTTCACTTTCCATTTCACTCTACAGTACCAGTTCAGTAAACATTCCAAAATCTTTTCAAATGGCAGGGCCGCTAAAGCGCCAGACGTTTTACTTGAAGATATACACATATTTCACTTCATTTCAATTATCCTACGAGAGTTGTAAAGCAAACGCTTTTTGCCCGTAGTATATCCCTGTTTATTGTTCATTTAATGCAATCCGCTTTAGCTACCGGAATTCCGTTGTATGCGCACACCGAGTCGATTTTACTGAAAACGCTTTTATCTGCTATACGGGTGCTGAAATCCACGATATGTGGGCTGGGATAGCGAACAGGCATGGTTACTTTGTGTAGAGGTCGATAATCGCCACAAGAGCGCCAGTCCTTCATAGACCTTTTGCAACCATGAGGAGAGGTGGTGCCCATGAGCTGTTGGCTTACCTTAATATATCGAGCTGGAGCAAATGTTTGAATTCAGTACCTGTGGGAGGCGAGTCGTCTTGGTCAGACACAAGTTGGCGGACCGCACGTGAGAATGTGATAGGCGACCTGTCGTGACTGGTAAAAGAGCTGCAGCTGGTAGTACCAGTTGCCGGCATTCCGACGGGCGGTTCGCATAAACTGAACTTACGTCGGTGCTTCGGAAAACAGGACTGAGTACCGGGGCGTCCGTAAGAACGACTTCAACTCTTAAATAAATAAATAAATATTTTATTCTCGACAAAGCGAGACACGCCTTTTGGGCATGATCAGCATATTGTATTATTGTACATGATAGCCGAATAAGCAGCACCAACAGTGGGAGTAGTAAAGTTGGAGACGGTAGTGTGGGCCCATAGAGCCCAAAGGTTGTATGTAGTCTATGTACACAGAATGCGAAAGGTAAAACTAGTGATCAGATCACTTATATGGTATGTTGATGAGGAACTAGTCCGATGAGGTCCCGTAAGCAATGTAGGTCAGTGAGTGAAGTATGAGGAAACGGGTGGAAAATACTTAAGAATAGTGGTATGTCACTAGTCAGATATGTAGGCGTGTTCATGCGAGAGCCGATATATGCACAGAACTTGTAAATGTGGTGTCAATCAACTTGCCAATGTGTTAGGGGCGGTGACTTTATTGAGTGGCGAGTCACATCCGCCACGTCGCAGTGTTGTTAAACAGACATTTGTGGCTTTTTGTAGGGAAAACGCTTGCCAGACGAAGACCCACCACGTCCTGGAACACTGCCGGCTGTTGATATACATTGGCAAGATGGTACCTGACTGATTACCCTCGCGGATATTCGCAGTTAGGCAACGCCAATTTGTCTCCTATGGCTGTGTAGTCGCCTTCGGAGTCCAATACAAGTGGTTGGAGCTGTTGAAGTCGGACGACTCAGGTGACTTGTATTGAATTGACCAGTTTCCTAGGTTCTTTAGTGTGTCATGATTATGAAGTGCGGGTTTTGTCTTTGTTCTTTATTGAATCCGTGTCCATGGGAGCGTCGCAGGTACGTCTTCAGCGGTGTTCGGTGCAGGTAATGTTATCCTGTAGAACAAGGGTGAGAAGAAAAACGGACCGAGCAAACTGCCAACAAAGTTGAACATGACTATGTTATTGTACAAATATAAAATTTATGGTAAAGTTGTGCTGGCTGAAAGCAATGGAGTGACCGATGAGCTGATGCTAGTGGTACCTATACCGCCAAAGAATAGTTGCGATATGAGCGAAGAGAGACGCCAAACAATAGAGGAAGACGTTAATGTGAGCTGAGATGCATGATAGTGGAGCCGAGAGGCAAAAGTCAATCAGAGACCGGAAATTCGGATTTCGGTAGGCTTTACCAAGCATAGAGATAATGATTCAGACAAAGAAGAGTATCATAAGGTTGTAACTTATACCAATAAGAACTTGAGTCGATGGCAGCCGGTGCTCAAAATAAGAGAGGCCTTGGCTTGAGACCTATGGGCATTTGGAGCCTCATAGGACTGACTTGGCCAAAATGTTTTGGAATGAGACGCACAAAAGGAATGGTAACCAAAAGAGACCTGGGATGTTGCGCTGACGCTAGTGATAACTATACCGCCATTGGACTGTTGCGATATAGACCAGAAGAGAGGCAAAACACGAGAGGGGACGTAATTGTGCGCTGAGAAGCATGAGAATGGAGCCGAGAGGCAAACCTCAACCAGGGACCTGAGATTGCAATTTCCGTAGAACGACCAAGCATGCAGATACTGTGTCAAACGGATGCGAGCACATAAGGCAGTTAATTATACCGATGAGAAAATTAATCGGTGGCAGCCGATCCTCAAAAGAAGAGAGGCCTTGGTTTGATGCCTATGGGCATTTGGGGACTGAGAGGCTGCAGTAGTCGAAGAAGTTTAAAACTGAGTACCACAGTAGCAAAGGGAATCAAAGGAAGCTTAGGACGTTGCGCTGACGCTAGTGATAACTATATCGCCATTGATCCGATGCGATATGGACCAAAAGAAATGCCAAACAAGAGAGGGGAACGTAATTGTGAGCCGAGATTCATGATGGTGGAGCCGAGGGGCAAAAGTCAATCAGAGACCTGTAATTGCATTTTGCAGGGGACCAAGCATGCAGGTAATGAGTCAGTATCATGAGGTTGTTTCTTATGCCAATGAGAACTGTAATCGATGCTCAAAGGAAGATAAGCCATTGATTAAGACCTATAGGCATTTGGAGCCGGAGGCCGGTGCGGTCCAGGAGGTTTAAGAGTGCGTGGCTGAGTCGGAACTTGAATCATATGTGGCCTAGTATGTTGTGCTGACGCTATGGGAACCTAAACCACCATTAAACCGATGCGATATGGACCAGAGAAGAGGCCAAACAAGAGAGGGGTACGTAATTGTGATCGGAGAAGCATGAGAGTGGAGCCGAGAGGCAAAATTCAACCAGGGACCTGAAATTTCAATTTCGGTAGAAGGACAAAGCATGCAGGTAATGTACAGGACTGCTGCGAGTACAAGAGGCAGTTAATTATACAGAAGGGAACATTTGCCGACGGCAGCCGATGTTTGCATGAGAGACGCCTTGATTTGAGACCGATGGGTATTAGGAGCCTGAGAGGCCGGAGAAGTCCAGTAGGTTTAATAATGAGTGTCACAGTAGCAAAGAGAATCAAACGAACGCTAGTAAGTTGCGCTGGCGTTAGAGGTACCTATACCGTCACTGAACCGATGCGATATGGACCAAAAGAGAGGCCAAACAAGAGAGGGGGACGATACTTGTGAGCTGAGAATAACGATAGTGGAGCCGAGAGACAAGATTAATCTGGGACATGATCTTTCGATGTAGGTAGAGGGATCAAGCGTTTGACTGATTTGGCATTGTCGAAAGTACAGAGAAGATGCGGTGCATTTTTGTCGAACGCGAAAGACTAGGTGAAGACACAGACAGGCCGCAATGAGCTGGAATGTCTTGGAAGTACCAGCATACGCCGAATCACTTGTGTGCCTTCTTTCGTCACGGCGTGGCTGTCTTGTTTCACTGCTGGACTTTTCTTACTGGGAAGCCTTTTGTGGAAAGAGTGTTGAATAACTCTAATCAGAACGTTTGTCTTCGTCAGTTTCTTATGCTTCAAAAAAGCTTGGAGGTACACCTTAGTAGCAAGATTTTTTAGTTTTAAATCTGATAAGGCTTTCATCCCAACAGTTCACAAGCTACATAGCAGAGCCTAGTCCGGAAAAGCGCCAGACGAGTTTCGTCCTATTGGGGCTCGTCAGTGGCGCGCATTCCCTCGGTCCTCTAAGGAGGATCCTCATTAGAGAACCGAGGGAATGCGCGCCACTGACGAGCCCTAATAGGGCGAAACACGTCTGGCGCTTTTCCGGACTAGGCTTCGCTATGTAGCTTGTGTACTCTTGGGATGAAAGCTTGGAGGTGTCCAATTTACCAGCATTTGACGATGTTGAAATTTCTTACCCACTGTTCAGGGTTTTTCCATGGCAATATTGCTTGGCCGCTGTTCCAAGACTCCATGGCAAACGATCCCGGGATTTACCGATATCCCATCGATCGAGTACAAATCGGGTTTATATTCGTACGCGCGAAGCTGATCAATCCCTCGTTTCTGCAGTCTCCCACCGCTTTAATAGTACACAGCTTTAAAGGGTTATTCAAAATAGGAGCCCGTTATTGTCTTCGTTACTACTTTCCTTGCTGTATTAAGACCAAATATGTGCAAACGAATCACTCCAGGATTTAGCTGGTTGCTGCTCGCGTTGACTGCATGGCAGCCTACCGTGACCCGATTTACCCTCATATGTTACGTACCAGCGTTTCTATTTTCATGATGGTAAAGCTATCCGGTTCCCAGTCACCCCCGAACCCATTAACCGCTTCGTCAACTGTTTGGAGTAAGGCAAAAGGTTTAGCAGCATTTATTGGCTTTTCAGGTGGCATGCAATGGTACATTTACAATCGTTAGTTCCAGGAGGCGTGCACTGGATTAGCTAGACAGCAGTAGATCTTGCTAGAAACCATGGTGATTTACCCTATAATTGCTTTGCTTGTGCACAGCACAAAGCATCTGGTCTAGTTTCAAATGACGATTTGGAAACATGGGTGGATATAGTGGGTCCCCTCCTACCATTGTTTAGTTGTTTAGAGGGAAGTTTCATCATGTCGTTGCAAGTTTTGAACGTGCATTGGTTCTCAAAACAATCCTGCGTTCAGACGACTGCAAAACTAGCACTGCCTTGAAAGATTCACCGGCACTAATGGCTGCAACTGAAAGTGGTAAACATCCTGACGTTATATTAACCTCAGAATTGTGGGTGGGGGTTGTACAGGCTGATGAATCCGCGAGGGTAACACTGAGTAAGATACTGAAATCGAGCAGCAACAGCAAGCACAGGCTAAACATGTAGTGGTGTGTTCTGTCGGTACTCCGTCCCCGCGATCGGAGGCAGAAAGCTCTTCCACCCCATTGTCGGAATCCTTATTATGTGCACCTGCTGTTCCTGCCAAGGAGGATATGAACTCGAAAGCTGCGCCGTCCACTGCCACATTGACGTCTGCCGTAATCACCCTTCGGAGGAGTACTGCGTTTACAGTCCACAGAGTCACGTTTAGGAATACGGCGCTGTCCTCTGCTACCCTTCCGAAACATTGCATTGTTGACGACAATCTCTGGTTCAAGCTTTGCGTTACTAAATAACTTGCTCCCGGGTTTCGTGGGGCCAGGATCATAAAACTTACTAGGCTTGGTTACATATCGGGGGAGAGTACTAAAATAGGTCCTGTGAATTACGCGGGGTACTGCCTACACCGGAGAAGCGCAAAGCACCTTTGCGCTTCTCCTTTAAAATAAGGTTTCTGGCTTGAGTATACGGCCGGACTTCTCTTTAGCAAACAGCATAAGACATAGGGGAGCCATGAAAAGCTAAAAGCGCATCAACAAACTGACGCGTTTTCGGGTGCTAAGCCAGCGGCACCCTTCTGCATAACCACAGCATATGCTGGTAGCGCACGACGTGAAGTTCTGCACGCCAGACCTTTTCACATAGAACTCGGTAACTTGCGTAGCCATGGAAACGAAATGTGTAAATTTGGGGCCCTAATTGACGTCTCGCATCCGATGTACTCGCGTTCGCTGAAACATGATTTCCTTCTGACGACATTGAACAGTGAAGTAGGCATTCTGGGATATGCATTACTAAGATATTACCCCCAACTGATCGCCGCGGAGATTTGGTCTCTATGTGCATCAAATGTGGTGTAACTATAACAAAAACACATACTCTAAACGCGGCTGATCTTATTGTTGAGGCTCTTGTGGTTCAAGGCTCTATTGAGTCCACGCAATTTATAATAGCGCTTCTAGGAATACCTTTGCCTTTCTCCGCACGCACTCGTCGAACAGATGCTTGAAAATGGGGACTTCAACGTCCCTGAATTAAATTGTCATGACCTATCTTATAAGGCAGCGACAAAGGGTGGGCTGCCGAGCTTCCGAACCTGACACTAGAAGCATCCTTGCACCAATTTGCCCATCGACCCACCAGGTCCATGCAGCGTCATGCGCTTTCTTTGGAACCAGATTACGCGAAGTCGGTTGACTTCGTGACTGACATAGTGTTTACTCCTCCTTTAGGAGCCAGTGACCATGTGTGTTCGGCATTCAGTTGCGCGCTTATAAGAGATTACGGTTCATGCAACGTCAAAACTCCGAACATCTGGCACGCAGGCTTTCAATCTGATAGAGCCAAGGCAGTAAGTTCGCCATGTAGAAGCTTGTTGAAGGTTGATACGCAGATCATTTAAGATTGGTTAAGTATTTCCTAGCTAATATTTTCCAACCCCAACTCACCTTTTTGGTGAAGGCGTTTACCAAAGTGAAACCACCATATTTGAACCCTGTCGCACACTTGCTAATGAATAGACGGGTGTGATGCTCGCAGCTCTACCGGAAGGTGTTCGCGGAATGTAATTCTCGCCCTTGTCGCGAAACACCAACTAATTGCAAGGGACCTTTATGAGCTACTGTCCTTAGCTAGGAGATGGAGCTGGCTAACTCAGCCTCCGCAAATCCCACAAGATTCTTCGTCTTCGTCAAAAAGCGTAGCAACCTTATAGATAATATATGAATACATAAATAGATAAATAGTTTATTCTAGTCACTGCGAGGCACACCATCAAGGGCGGGGTCTTGGTATTACACACATGTATGATCGGTAATTGCACAAATTAGTACATTTTGACCAATAGTATGGGAATTTACGTGTGTTGAGATGTAAGACTATGTTTAACTGTCTATTTGAAAGGAGACGGGTTGTGTGAGTAGATAAATTTGACTGTGTGTGCTTTTGTTCGTTGTGTTCGCCATCAAAGGGGGAATCAATAAAACAATTTGGATCGGATGACGTTCGTGATGCGTGAATGATCCCCAGCAAAAGGGAAGAGGCAGTGGCTTTATTTAGTGGCGAGTCACATCCGCCACGTCATGGTGTTGTTAAACGGATGCTTGTGGCTTTTATAGGGAGAACGCTTGCCAGGCGAAATCCCACCACATCCTGGAACACTGCCGCCCAACCATTTGCTGAAACGGGATTTACCCGAACCACCCAGCTGGCTCCACAAGGAGGTTGTTTGGCTAACCAGTAAAATGGGGTACACCTATGAAGGAGCGATCAAATATGCATACGAGCATGGCTGTATTGGAATAGTAAAGGACCTCGTTTTAGTGAAAGGTATAACCGAAATGTTGTAGTTCATGCGAGTGAGCATTTCGCCAGGTAATAATCCAACCAAGGAATATGGTGGCGCTGAAACGCGCGTAAAAATTAGTCATAACTGTTGTGTCAATATACAAGCTGGGCGTGATTTCACCATGTATTTATATATGAGCACAGTGGCCAAAACAAGAATTTGGTGCAATCAGCTATGCCAGTGTTATTTAGGCAAGGACGAAGCCACTACTAAGCTTGATCACGTAAAGCCTGCCTACACAGTGTGCAGTATGCGAAGTCTTCTGTTCGGGGTAAACAGTTGCTGCATGTCGACTTGGCGATGAGTCCCACAGGACTCCTGTTTAACCGATGTCCCAAGTACGGAGGCATAAATTATCTCTTTTCGAGGGGCTAATCATGGTAAATCTGATGGGATGAATGATATTCACCCAAAACTTATGTACGAACTCGCCGGCGGTCTATGTGGCCCAGGGACACGTTTGCTTCAGTTATCGCTTCACAGCTGCCCTTTTTCCAAAGACTGGAATGATGCTAATATTTTCCCGATGTGTAAAATGGGCGACAAGCATCGCCCTGCCAATTGTAGCCCGGTAAGGCTGACAAGTGTGCTGGTCAAGTTATTAAAGAAGTTGGGTAGTGATGTAATTGTATAGCTCGATGAACTCGAGAATACACTGTTTATTTATTTATCTTGTGAAGGTTGGTCTGCTCAGTCCACTTCAACACGGTTTTGCAAATGTCACCTATGTATGGCTAATTTGGTACTTTCATGCGAATGTTATTCAGATGCTTTGGATTGGGGATATGCAGTAGATGTACGGTTGATGGACTACATAAAAGCGTTCGACACTGTACCGCACTCTCGCATCACCATGAAGCCTCGGTCCTATGGACTATCAAGGTGTGCACTTCGAGGGATCCCAACATTTTTGGTAGGGTAAGAGTGGTGTATTTGTTTAGGGTCTAGTCCGTCCTTCCGTCATTCTGACTTCAGTGGTGTCCCTCAGGGTTCGGCGCTGGGCCCATTGTTATTTTTCTGTATGTTACTGAGCTGCCAGAATTGCTGGGGGTACCATTTAGCATGTTTGCAAATGGCTTAAACCTTTGACACACAGCGTCCGACCACAATGGATCTCATACACTGCAACAGGCTCTTGATAAAAATTGTGACTGGCTTGCTCTGTGGCAGTTCCCCAGAAATTAAAACGTGTTTCACCCTAGGATTAGGGCCCAATGTCCTCCAGATGCGTTAACCACTTAGCGGGAATGAACTACAGCAGGTTTCTTAACTGGTATAAATAAGGATCACTTTGAGTTCATAGCTGAAGTTCAGTAAGAACTATAAGAAAGCAACCTGCAAGGGTTTCATGAGGTTGTGGATGATGAGCCGGCCATTCTGGATCAACATCAGCGTTAGGTTTGTTAGGTTATTCTCAGCTTTTGTCAGGCCACACTTTGAATACTGCATGCAGGCTTTTCCACCCTGCTGCGTCAAGGACGTATATCAGTAGAGAAGGGGTTTTTGCGTTGGAACCAAAATGATTCAGGGACTGCGGAACCCACATTACACAAAAGGACTACCTGAGCTGAGAATCTACACAATTCCCTAACGTCGGCACCGACGTTACCTGACCTCGACTTATTGCTGCCTTCCGGTAACGTCGGACCCCATGTATCCGGGCTTCTCAGGCGGCTCCGCCTCCATCTCTTCAAAGCACCCGATAAAGCTACACAAAACTTGATCGGATGACGTCCGGGTGGGTTATCGTTTATCAAACGAAAGTTTGGTTTCCGGGAATTCACTGCCCGGGTACGCGCCTTTGGCACTAAAGGTAAGGCCTTGGCCTTCAGGTTTTTAACTTTACCCTACATATCCTAGTTTATTGGCCTTATTGCATTAGTAAACCTAGTAAAATTAGTTGCTTAACACATTTGTTATCTCCCTAATTCTGTTTATTATTGTACGTGACCGACGGGGGAATTTATGCTACTGTTTCAGTCCCACTTGAACTTGAACTAGCCAACGTGATCAGCATCTGACCTTGGCAAACGCTTTTTCGAAAGCTTCCTTGTTGCTGCCCTACGGCAAAGTAGCGCAACTTCCTCGTCCTTAGGAGCAGAGTTATCTGACGACGATGAGCAAATATGAGACACGGATTTTTATTGGGGAGAAAACGTTACCAACGCTACTAGTCGTATGCTTCGAATGACGTTCGAAGGCAGCGTCTGTCTTGGTAGATAATTCTTTCAGGGACGTATTCAGAAACATGGACAACCTTTAAGACAAAAGCTCTGAAAGGCATGCAAACCACAGTACATGTATTCCTTCTTCTCTCAAGAATAGTGGACCAGCGGTGCACTGAATTTCCCGGAGCAACGTCCTCTGCATGCAATCTCCCAGCTTAAGACCATTAAGTGGTTCATAGCGAGCTCGTGCTCTGGGCTATCCCTCTTTTAGCATCGCTTCTTATATCGTTTGCCAAGTTGCCTCACTCAATGGGCAGAGTAGAATTTCCAAAACTAACACCACAACCGACGAAGGAAGGACTAGGATGGGCTGATTTACTTCGGACGGCCCGTCTGACTACCCTTATATTACAGCTCGTTTTCGAGCATCGAGCACTAAACCACTGGGCTGTGTTCCATGAAACTTGGAACCGTCAAAGTAAGCATGTTTACACTATGATGCGACTCACTTGCTATTTCGGTGTGAATCGGAAATAACAACGATGAATAAAACATGGCGAAACAACTAAAATTACGCAAGGAACCAATGAGCACACGTATATAAAAGAGAATGGGAAACAACCTCACAAAAATAACAAACGCGAACATTTAAAGTCGGTTGTGTGAATCTGGGTCACCACTTTGTAGGACTAGTGAATACTATTGCGAGACGGTGTGCGAAATTAAATGCGGATATCAGCAGGTAGCTAGAGTCTAAAACAGAGGACAGTATTCGGTGCTATACAAGAAGATGTGGACGAATGAAACAAGACGAGAGCAACAGGGTACCGCGGAAAATTACAATACGGCCAAGTGACAAGCCGGTTACCGATAACTAACGGGTAGCAGCAAAGTGCGCACGTTGAGGCATGCCAGTCATAGCGGGACATGAGGACTCCAAAGGGAAATGGATGAACTGACGTTGTCCGCTTGGTTGAACATGGACTTGTCGACTGGATTGGAGCGACGCAGTGCCATTGTGTGGGATTTGAAATTAGAAGACAAGCGACTATTGAAGTAAGCTGGGGGAGGGCCAAGAATTGGGGGATTGAAAATGGGGGGATATAAGTAAAGTTGGGGCGGGACGATAAGGATGAAAAGGCGCAAGAAGAAGACGGGAAGGCCTGAGCAGTAGCATCCATACCCCTATCCACCCTGTTCGATGCAGCAGATAGGACGCCGTTTATTATCCTCCGACTGCCGGACCCGATTGTTAATGCATAATCAGAAGGTAGTTTAAAAAGTTCACTAAACATCTTCCAAATGAGTACTCCAGGATCCTACATGACTGATCCTACATCCTGAGCTAGGACACAGCGAATTCGCCTGCAATCCTTGGAAGGTCGGGAAGCGAAGGAGCTGACACGGAATCTCCCTTCTGTTCTCTATCACTCAATGAACATAACACTTTTGAACGCGGACATCAGGGAAACCCCTCTTTCACCTGCGTCTCCGTCAAGCGCCTGTACTGTGGATATAGCCAAGGCTTCCTAAAATGGAAACCATGACAATGACACAAATGCAATCGCCTCGTTCGTAAAATTAAATCTTCAACTTGAAAGAGAAATTGGCTCAGCAATCCAGCATCCTCTAACGGTGTAGCAGCTATTATACCGTAAAAATGGCAACTTACAGTTTCCCAGGAACGTTGCTACGCCTGCAGTGAACACAGTGATACTGCACGTACCGTTACGGGTACTCGTCTGGCAACCCCTTCCACTTTTGCTGTTCATACTGCTCTGGAGTCACAGCCGTATGCTTGCAAAAAGCTGTGGCAGTTGCAATTGTTTTTACATCGGACTCAACATCATCAACTTTCCGATAATAGTACGCACCAAAAGACATAATCTCTCAGATTCATCCACCATGATGACAGTTAAAATTGTGGCGCCCAGTGATTTCCAATACTCCTGTAGTTTATCACAACAACTAGCTATGAGAACCACATTAACCTCCAATACAAAACATACACCGAGTTAACATGTATATACTACTTATATACAAACCGCCACCTAATGTCAACCTCTTCAGTTGGCCTGGCATACCTACCGAACCAAACCCGCCGCTAGGCAAACCTCAGATGTGAGAGTCCCGATCCGTGTATTCGGCGCTTGTTTAGCGGGCGTTACTGGCAGACTCAATGGTTAGGACATTTGCAAACAATTTGCATGCAGTACAAGATGCTGTGCTAATGGGTAGCGTAAAACACGCTACGACCTACGCCGAAACCGTCAATCATCATGCAGTGCCAAAGAACAAGTTCAAGTTCGGTTGGGACCAGAACGATAGGATAATCCCGTGAATGTTCCTTCTTTTGCGTATCGTCGGATCGGGAATTGACAGGTCTGCTTTAGAGGCTGAAAAGCCTAAAACAAAGGCCGCATCACATCCTGCCCAACCAATTACTGCTCATATTTTCCTGCCCAGCAGTCCCTGCCAGGCCGGTTTATGTGATGTAAGAGAGTAAAGGGTAAGCAAAGAAAACAAGAGGAGGAATGTCGGCTAAATAATGATAATACCAAGGTGAGAAGAAAATTAAAAAAGAAGGGAAAGTTGAAGATACAAGTCGGTTAGGAGAAGGGGAAGGTTTGGTACTGCCACCCAAGAGCATCTAACTGACGCTCGAAACCCTCTACCGTAGAATCCCTAACCACGTGCGCCCGAAGCGAGTTCCGGTGTTCAATAACTCGACGCGACAAGCGAGTTTCCGTCCTTACCCGGTCAGAACGCTGTTTGTGCAGCTTCAACGGGTGACCTCGGAGACTAGGCAGCTTGGCGGGACTAAATAGCCAGGACAAGTCTGGACCGATCTTACCCGTTAAGATACGGTAAGTGAGGATCAAGTCTCCTCTAATTCTGCGGTAGTGCATTGAGTACATACCCAAGCTAAGCAAACGTTCGGGATACGTTTGCCCCCGTAATCCTTGCACTAACCTTGTACCCACTCGCAAAACCCTCTCCAGTTCCATTTTGTCCCTTACAAGACAAGGTGGACAAGCCTGGATACAGTACTCTAAGTGAGGTCGCACAAAAGCTGAGAACAGCTTCACAAAATATTGGCCGTTAGGACACCGAAGGAGCGGCGAATAAACCACATCATACGGAACCCTCTACAAGCAGCCTTCCTCCAATTTTCCCCAGAGTGAAGCAATGAGGTATGGGTGATACCTAGATCAACCTGCTGAATGACAACAGGGAGTTCACTTCCACCAACTACATAGCGCGTGGGGGACTAGCACCTCCAATGCGGAGGACAGAACATTTCGCCTGATTTATGGGCATCAACCATAAGGTTGACCAATCCCAGAGCCTATCCAAGGCACTCTGAAGTGCCTCAGAGCCACCAGGGATATCCACAATATTCCAGAGCTTGAGGTCATCAGCAAACAATAGCGACGGTACTCCAAGCTCCTGGGGTAGGTCATTGACATAAATTGCGAAAAGCAACGGCCCTAGAACCGAGCCCTGCGGAACGCCACTAAGAACAGCTTGTCTAAGCGAAAGGCTACGCCCCACGCGTACACACTGTTCTCTGCCCTCTAGGAAAGCAGAAACCCATTTAAGGGCGGCTCCAGATATCCCATACGATCTCAACTTCATGAGAGTCGTTGATGTGGGACAGTATCAAAGGCTTTCGAGAAGTCAACGAAAAGCACGTCGATGGCGTGACCGTTGTCTACTGCCTCAGCCCAGCTTTCACGAGCTACAAGTAAATTTGTCAGACATGAAAATCCCTTACGGAATCCGTGCTGGGCCGCACTGAGAAGGTTAAACTTAATCAGGTGATTCTCCACCGAATCCCTGACCAATTTTTCAAACAACTTAACTACTACACTTGTTAAGCTGACAGGCCGGTAGTTCGCGGGCAGAACTCTGTCCCCGCCCTTAAAATCGGACAGATGATTGCCTTCTTCCATTCCGAAGGTAAGGCACAGCTGTCGAGTGATATTGTAAACATGCATGTCAGAGGGCCACTTAGCTCAGCGGCCAATTCATGCATCAGCTTCGGATGAATTGAATCAGGGCCAGAAGCTTTGGAAGGATTTAGCCCTTGCAATAGCCCGAAGACTTGTGTCTCCGTTATGCTGATTTCAGTTAGGCAAGAATCCTCCGGAACTTTTGTGACCAGCTCAACCTGAGGTAGAGAGGCCTCATGAGAAAAGACACCAGTATACTGTTCGCTAAGTATACAGGCATTATCATAGTCGGTATGCCCATGGGTCCCGTCCGCTCGTAGTAAAGCCGGTATAGACGAGTTTGTACCGCTACGTCTCTTTACGTAAGCAAAGAACTTCTTTGGATTTGTTACGGCTGCGTTAGTCAAATCCTCCTTGTACTGAAGACGAAGAGTTCTAAGATGATGCTTACATTTATTTCTAACCGCTCGATAGCTT
Source organism: Dicrocoelium dendriticum (assembly GCA_944474145.2). Classification (NCBI taxonomy): domain Eukaryota; kingdom Metazoa; phylum Platyhelminthes; class Trematoda; order Plagiorchiida; family Dicrocoeliidae; genus Dicrocoelium; species Dicrocoelium dendriticum. Next base: position 22,631,221 of record OX104068.1, on the reverse strand, counting down.
TCGTAGGTGCTGGTTGATGAAGCCGCTTGGTAAGTTCGCCAGCACTTAGAGCGCTTCCTGAGCAGGTATTTACCTGTATGATCTATCCATGGAGGCTGCGCCCGTGTCACCCTTCTCTTAGTGAGTGGGATGTGGGGAGCAGAGATCTCGGTGAGGTATGCCTTAAATTTCTCCCAGGCTGTCTCAACGGTGTCAGCCACGGTGATCGCACAACGCAAAACTGAAGCTTTGTCTCGCATTGCGTTAAAGTCTGCCCGCCAAATATTTGGACATGCCTCAGCGGTAGCTTGATGACACTTAGTTAGAGCACATCGAAAGGATATGCAGACATGGTCACTGGCTCCTAGAGGACAGTCGTAGGTAATATCACTTACGAAATCGTGTGACTTCGCAAAAATGAGATCCAAGGTAGACGGAATTTGGTTGCGCTAATATCTAGTCGGGAGGTCCACGAACTGATGCAAAGGCAGTTGCAATGTTAGCTCGAGGAGATCTGAACCGAAAGTGCCCACCGCCGAACTGCAAGATAGATCAGCCCAGCAGACTTCAGGCAGGTTGAAGTCACCCAGTATTAGACACCTATTAGCAGCCTGAGTACGAACAAATTCAATAACCTCCTTGGAGATACTTCCAGGACTTCGATATACCACTACAACTGTAAACTGAGCATATGAAGTGCACACAATAGTCGACGCGGCTTCAACAGTTTGATCCGGCGACTGGAACACACAGGTCCTCAACACATCGAGTTTACAACTCACATAAAGAGTGCCGCCCCCACCGTGGCGGCCAACGGAGCGATCACATCTAAGCAGTGAGTAGCCAGGAAAACATACTTCACTGTCTGTGATATCCGGGGACAGCCACGTTTCGGTGCTAGCAAGTATGTCGGGACGAGATTTATCTACAAGTAGACCCACCTCGTGTACCTTGTTTCTTAGGCTACGCACATTACTAAGCACTACCCGAAGGAACTCGGCACGACCAGCCCTGGGTCGTACGCTAACAGGAGAGGTTCTGGTAGGGCAGAATTTGACTTCCGGCTGACCACCTGAAAACCCACAAGACGAAGGCCTTGCTCACCAGCCGCCCGCCTGCTCTTGAGGCTTTTGATGGCTTCCTTTAACTTCAGTCGACCCGCCAGTGAGAGGCCCGGCTGAACGTTGACTTTACTACCCTTGAGTTTGAATGCAAAGCGCATTAAGGCTTTGCGTTCCTCCGGGGTTGAGAGGACTACACGAAGTAGTCGGGGTCGCGGATTTGGCGTGTCTACAGGGACGTTCCCCAATCTGGTTAGTTTCCTGATAGTGACACCGGGGAAACCAGGTGGAAGCATCTTGTTGACGCAGAGCTTGAACCATTGAAGGTCATCCAGCATGCGTTCCTTTGGAAGAGCTGCCGCGGATTTAGCAACGTTGCGAAAGATAACGCTACTATCAGTAAATGAATCACCTCGACGAGGTGTATTCACTCCACGCGTCTTTGACGCGACCTCAGTTTCGACCGGTTTGGCAGGTGACACGGCGCGTCTCTTCGCCAAGTGAGCTGGAGTAATTGGGGTTGAGGCTTTATTCTCTGCCTCCAACTCCCTCACCGGTCTAGTCTTTTCAGACTTTGCGGGTGTGGCCGAAGTCGACACGGCGCGTTGCTTCGTCGTTCACCAGATGCGTCGCGTCCGCAAGAAGCACGTCCCCGTATTTCGCCGCTACAGAACCCATTGAAGCAGGAACGAAAAACACGAATTGAACCTGCGACCCATTTATTTCTACAGGCACAGCGCCATTCTTACTCAGCAATTCCGCAACCGCGTTTACATTATTTCCCTTAGATACCCCACCTAAGCGATGGCGGATGGAAAAGAGGTCCTGGCGATTCAGACATTTGTTATATCTTTCCAAGACATAGTTTCGCAATTCTCCGGTATTACGGAAGGATTGCATTAAACCAAACACCTGCTGCTTCGCCTCGGGAGTCAGACGCCGGTTACCCACGTACAAACTTGGATTCCCCGAGTGAAAATTATGATTATGCACCAGACAATGCGAGCCTATATCATAGTAAATGTCCTTAGCACTGATGGATATGCTCGCTTTACAACCGAGGCTGACATACCTATGCAACATGAATTACGCTTATGGCCGGAAAGGACAACACAGGGGAGTTAGAGAAACAGTTGGCCGGCTGCCTCAAGCGAATGATGCAAGCCAAACTGATCACAAAGAGCGAATACGAAAAGTTGAAGCCCTCGGGTGGACACCTACCGAGATTATATGGCCTTCCAAAAGTTCACAAGGAAGGCGCCCCAATGCGTCCAATCTTGGACATGGTGGGTTCTCCCCAGCATTTGTTGGCCCAATGGATGGTGAACAAATTGCAACCGTTACGGGATATGGTTTGCACTTACTGCGTGAGAGACTCCTTCGAATTCATTGAGAAGATATCTGAACTCAACTTTACTAACAAAAGGATGATATCTTTTGATGCCCAGTCGCTCTTTACAAACATTCCCCTGCTCGAAACGGTGGAGTACGTGTGCGAGTTAACCCGGCAACTACCAATATACGCTAACTTTCCAGAGGATCTGCTAAAGGAGATACTATTTCGCTGCACGTTAAATGTTCAATTCATGTTCAATGGTGAGATGTACCGTCAAATTGATGGAGTGACCATGGGATCTCCTTTGGGGCCGTTGTTGGCTGATATCTTTATGGCGAAATTAGAACATGGCCCACTCAGGACGCACATCTGTGGAACTGAAATGTACATACGGTACGTCGATGACACCTTCGTGCTTTGCGAATCCGAAAAGCATGCAGAACAGTTGCTGAAGGCCTTTAATGATGCACATAATAATCTACGCTTCACCTGTGAGCACGAAAATAAAAACCGTTTATCTTTCTTGGATGTAGAAGTCATCCGCAATTCGGACGGCTCATGTAGCAGATAGGTACACAGAAAGCATACGTGGACTGGACAGTACACTAAGTTTCACAGCGCGGTGCCTTTACAGCACAAGAGGAGTTTAATCCGATCTCTTGCCTTCAGGGCGCGCAGTATTTGCACTCCGGATACCGTCAACGAAGAGCTACAGAGAATCAGCGACGCCCTTCGTGAGAATGGTTATCTCGATAAGTTTATCATGAAGCATATGAAAGAACGCAAGCGAAAGCCACCTAGAAGCATTGCTCCCAAGAAAGAGCTGTTCATACATTTACCATTTAAGGGCGACACTGCAGCTGATATCCTATCTCGACGTTTGAAAGATGCTGTTGAGAAAACTTATTTCGCAGCCCGCTTAAGAATTGTTTACCACAACAAACCATTGCTCGCAAAACCCTTGAAAGATAGTCTGCCATCGTTGACCCGTTCAATGCTCGTTTATCAGTACTCGTGCTCTTGTGGTGCACGATACGTGGGTCGCACAACGAGACGTCTATCCCAGAGGATTCGCGAGCACATCCCGGCGTGGTTTTACAAAGGTGAATTGAGGGCCTCAGACAGCTCAATCATGTCGCACCTGCTCGAAAGTGGCCATACTGCATCGGAGAATGACTTTAAAGTCATCTATTCACTACCTGAACGCTTATCACAAGGCTTCCGAAAGCAAATCTTGTCTATCGCCGAGGCTATTTACATCCATCATCTGAAGCCGGAATTATGCGTACACAAACGATTCATACGGCCGATACTACTACCTTGGCCGACTTACATGGTTACTTAACTACCCTTTGTGACCTTAGCTATTTACTTTAGGCCCTGAAGCTTGTATTAATTTCCTTTGATGCATTTTTCCTACCATCTGTAGCCACCTTAAGTCATCGATCTTGAGCTTTCAAACACCTTAGAAATCAATCCCAGCCCGATTTGACGCTTACCCCACATAATCCGTGTCATGTAAAAGTTAGGGTCTGACGAGATTTTACCGAAAAGATATCTTAACCCTGAACTGTTTTCTTTCCTTGATTCATTTAATTACGCATAACACAACGTTCACAATTACCGACTGCCACCTTTTCCTTTCCGGGTGCAATGGACACAACGATATTGTACCCATTTGTACCGCAGCCCATCGGGTAGCTCTTGACCTGCACACTTCTTATACGACACAGCGGTCAACACGTCATATTTGTAAAAACTCGTCGACGTCTGAAGTTGAAAGCGCCTCATATCTTCTTCGAATTCACCAAACGCCTTATAATATTGGCGAAAAGCAGCTTGGAACGCAATGGTATCATCCACAGCCATTGCAGCGGAACCGAAACAACACCTGCGCACTAAAACAAACACCGTCTCATATATCGTAAAATAATGCATCACCATTTTCCGTTCCCCTAAATCAATATACCTTTAATAAACCCTTATCAAGCATTAACAACGTACTTCAAAACATTTATCACCAGCAGCCAGTACAGCAAACATTCCGCCCCCAAAATACGATCAGCTGTTTCGATTATCGGCTGGTTCGAAATGAGTGCAAGCTACATCTTAGGTTGGCCCGGCTTCAGTATGAAAAGGGCTTAGCTAATACTGCTTTTCAAAAATCCCAAGAAATTCTTCGCTTACGTTAAACGACGCTGTGGTGCAAACTCGCCCATTCTACCATTGCTTCGAGGAGATGGGACCCATGCCTATAGCGACTATGACAAAGCATGCGTGCTTGGTAAGCAGTACTCAAGCGTCTTTGTCCGCGAGACAAATACGCCATATAAAGAGTTAGCTTCAAGAGTCCCTGAAGACTCTTGTCTGAATGAAATTCCTGCAACAGAGTCCCAAGTTCTCCGGTTGCTAAGACCCTGCTAGCACATGAAGTCCTTTTTTCGGTCGTCAAAGTCCTTCAAAAGTCTTTCAAAGACCTTCAGTAATTTATGAGTGGCTTCTTGATCTACTCCGTATTCCAGCAAGGGGTGCACATATATGTGTAGGGTACGTTAATTAAAATATAAGCATAACATTGGTTAGTTGCTTCATTCTGTCAAAAAATGCTATGTGATTTCTTAAAAAGAGTCATCGACCCACCTTTTGAATTTTGCCGCGCCCTTAAATTTTCCGCTTCGTCTGGCACTGCTCCGTTTGGTTGTCAATTCTGCTTCGCCGTGGTGGACTTCTATTTTTCGTTGTGCATTTTCGATAGCGAAGAAAAAGTTTGAGTTGATAGTAAGCCATTTCGACGTGAGTTAGATATAAGAAGCACTATATGTGTTTTCATTGCAGTATTGCAAAAATAAACTTCTCAGCTTGATTTCATTTTTCAAGCTTTGTCCTTGGTTTGCCCTAGCTGCTGTCGCCCAACGCACAGTTTGCGCATTGTTATCTCCACTTGCGCAATTACTTGTACTCTACGTAGATAGCTTCATTGTGAGCTTCTTTTCTATTTTGCGGGGCGCATTCGCTTAGTAATATCGGTGACGTTATTGCACGACGTTTCGGTGTTTCTATTAATCAAGATCTTCTTGTATGTACGTCGCCATCTTCAACATAACCTTTGATGTTCAGCATTATTAATGAGACCTCGGTGTACAAACCGACAATTGCCCGCGCGGGGTTGGTATTTGTGCGCGAAAACATGCCTCGGACAAATTGATCAAAGAGATTGTCCTGTGGAGGTTACGGAAAATGAGATCCTAACGCCTAAAAATGTTAACCATTACCACATACCGGTAATTTATAATCTCCCTATGTTATTGCTGATTACCTCATATAAGAAAAAACAGGGCGTTTGTTCACCAATAACATACAGGTACACCGAAGTCTGCAGACTGCCGATGACTTTGAGCCACTCAAGGAAGCGCATGGTCCCCGCAGCCGTTCTTTATGGCCCTCTAGCTATCTTCTCTTTAACTGAGTTGGCCCGCTGGATGGGTAAGACCCACGTCAGTCGTCTTCCCAGCAATACAACATGGGCAGATACAAACCAGCTTATACAGGTAAGGGATACATTTTTCTTAATATTAAACTTCAGCATACAATACTGCATCTCACTGTGATAAAAATTCGAACGAAAAGATTCGGAAAACGGATTCCGATTGGTGCTTACACTTTGTAGCTTGAGTGTCCTAGTCCTAGAGTCTACCTGACTCCTCCTCCATCACCGTTCCTACAAGCGATTGGAATGGCATTCACCGTAAGCATGTGCTTGAGGTTTTACCATTTTCTTGCGGGCGATATGAACCAGCGGAAGAATAAACTGGAGTTCATAGATGGTAACTTCCTACATTCCTAAAACGGTATACATTTTCGTGTAATGTTCAGTGTCTACCTAATAGACTGTTGAGAATACATACATATGAAGACACTGGAGTATGTGAAGGATTACATGAGATCGATGACTGCAACCATTACCGGGCAAACAGGACAGCAGGCAACGCCGCTTCCTTCGCAAATTACATCGGTGGAGGAACTACAGTCATTTGTTATACTAATGCAGGATGCTTTCAACCTCACATATGCATGCAGTCTAAACTGAAAGGTGTGCATGGAGACACGTTGTCGGAGACTGTACGCCTCATGATGCAGCGTCTTCTAACGCGGTCATTGATGGCGGAGATCAATTACTCCTGTCTCCGCAACAAACACGGATTCCGGAAGATGAAGCTATTCACCGAAGTGCAAGGTAAACAACATCTTTGCCCTTTCATCCCCGTCGTAGTTGCTCTATTAAAACGTTTCTCCGGAAGTATTGTGTCACCTGATGATGATGTCAGGAAATACCTGAAATCGATTCGTAGCAAAGCATGGCGTGACACTACCAAAAGTTGTGCAAGCAGCCAGCAGGTATGAAATGGTGGATTATTTATTAACATTTCTTAAATAAGGTTTTCCAATTCGTGGACTTGGAGCGCTCATGAGACAGCATGGAAGAAGCGTAACCGATTCAAACGGGACATGGACCTCTGTTGCCAGTATTGATGTCCTTCCATTTAATGTATCCACTACTATGCGTCGGTAAACGGACTTCTTACTGTTAAAAAATCGGATTCCATTCCCGCTATCTTTGTGCTTATTGGGAATGAACTACTAAGGCATCACTATGAGTAGTGGGACTGGACCCTGTGCGCCGTGTTAAACATGGGTTCCTCCATTCAGTAGCCGCAGTATGTTACGCCGCAGGAGAGAAGAGGTCATATGGGCTGTTAGCTATGACTCGCACATTTACTTTGCATTAGTAAGCGGTAGTAATACCTGAGGGAAACGCAGGTGGGGATTTCAGATCCCCTTCCAGCGGTGTGCGAGCTTGGGTGGGTAGCCAATACGTGGGGTGTACAGGGGCTGCAGCTAGGTGCGGCGTACAGGGGTTTGCAGGTAGGTGCGGCGTATAGGGGTTGCGGCTAGGTGCGGCGTACAGGGGTACCGGCTAGGTGCGTGCGTAGCGCCGTTTTGCTTTAACGGCCATTGGTCCACGCCGTCCAAGGTCAACCGTCAATGACCATTCATACTCCGCCAGTCTGTCTGTCATTCACTGTTTAACCTAGGTTTCTGATTGGACAGGG
>OX104068.1:22577972-22623235 GCA_944474145.2 Dicrocoelium dendriticum | reverse complement strand
AAACACAGGACTGTGAGTTACCCTGTATCGGATGTTCGTTTAAGGTCTAGGGAGATACTGGTTAAGAGAAGAGTGAATGTAGAGATAACGGTTATGGCGGAGTGCGCGCGTGACGGGAGCGTTACTGTGTCGTTTCGGTTTGGTATCTGAGGTCTGAGTAAGGAAGCAGCTGTGCTCGTTAAGACAGGTCCAGTTGGTAGTAAGTGTGTTTCGGAGCCGGTTTGAGCCAGTTTCGCACAGAGTTGAGGTCGGACTGTGTTTCATGTGATGCAGTGTGCTGGAGATTCAGTTGAAGCGTGCATTTTTCAGCGTGGGCCTAGGGTTTTCTTCCTTCAAGTGGATAGTAATGCGGGGCTCTGTCGTGTCAGTCGGAATTATGGTAGTAAAGTTGGAGTGGTTTGTAACTAAATCCCTCTTTGCTTGATTTTCGCACGTGTCGGCGCCTCATGTACAACAATTCGGCCGACCTCCGTCGTCCACAATTCCTACACACATGCGTCCGCATTTCACGGCTTCCCTTAACTATGTCCATCAAGGCGCACACTTCAGCCACTTGGCCTGCAGTCAGACGTCCGTCGATGGGATGTAACTATAGCTGACCATTTTGAAGCAATAGGATGTGCGTTAAGTTTAATTTACACCGCTTAGATATTTGCTCTCCCAAACTGAATGCAAACCGCACACCACAACCGCAATCAAGAAATCTATGAAATAAACAAAGCAGTTTTCCATATATCACCTACCGTTTTCCAATTGTTCCCTCACCTCTCCAACGTACGCACTGAAATTGCTCATACCGGTACCAAATCCAGCAGAAATCTTCTCCCCAATTTGCTTTGGATGTTGCTTCGTAGGTAACGCACTAACTTTGAGACAACTGGAGGCAGGCGCAATTTGGAAGTTGTGAACAGCATCCTTAACTTCCCCCAGCTTTTATAGCGGTTGCAAACCGCACGACGAAAAGCAGCGCTGTCCCCCAACATTGCGCTCGATAACCGATTGGACCACCTTCAGTTAAGGTCATTTAAAACAGCGTGCAAATTACTACTAAAACATTATGACAAAAGTTTTGTGGGTACTTATTTATTAAGTCCTTTGTATACATCTCTATTACTTCCAGTTATGGAAGCACAAAATTTAGGCGTCCAGGCCATTTTTCCTTACAAAGTTAGTCACTGGCAAAGTATCTTGCGTTGGCCTTCGCACTCGGCTTTTTGGACAAAGTTTGGTCATTATACTGCATTTTTCCTTTATTCCTAAGAATGGGTCTTGCGAAAAGTTACCCTCCGACAAATTTCGTCACACATTTACATTTATTAAGAAGACTAAGCAAACGGCGAAGCTAACCAGAGCTCGGGTGATAGTGGTTAGATGGCAATTTAATTAAAATCAGTAAAGCTAATCGATAGTTATTTCGATGAAGTCAATTGGTAGAAGTTACCACACAGTGTCTCCCGCATATCCTAGCCGCTAGGCTATGTTAGTACATAAATACAAGTCTGGAACCGGTTTCCGCATAAAGTTGACTGTATTTGCATTTCGTTCACGAGCGTAGGGAAGGCGCGTCCCCTAGACGGAGCGTGGTACCTTTCTGAATGACCAAATTTTTGTCCCTCAGAAGGGTAGTTGTACACCTTATGGATGACAGGTTGGTCACTGGACATACTTTCTAAAGCACCATAAAATCCCGAAAGGAAATTTTTAAGTTTGGTAAAATGCGAACGACCAAGCGGAAATCAACCACATGATTTTAATTATGCAATGCTTCAGCATTCACGCGAAAGACATATTGAAATCGTATGACCCATATCCGTCTAAGCGAAACCCAAGTTGTTTGACATTTAGTCAATCAGAATGTTTTATCTGACGCAACCTTATCCTATGCCGCGAATGTGCCACTGAAGGGGTCACAATCCTACGACCAACGTCCTCGGAGTTGGGTGCTGATGTAACCTCCCTGTGTGTTAGTACGCTGGCATCAAAGGAGCCACTGATGGAGCCGCCATCCCACGATGCTGATCCTTGGAGTCTGGTGCACGGTGTAACCGGCCTACTTGCTGGAAAATTGACACCAAATATGCCACTGATAAAGCGGCCTTCCTACGCCAACGTCGGCCGGTGGCCGATGGCGGCCGAGTGGTCTGCACGTTTGGCTTGCAACCATAAGGTCACCGGTTCGAATCCGCGTAGGGGTGGGCGTCCTCGCGGTATACCCAGCCCGCACGCGACTGGTGGTGGTCGCGCGGCAGCGAAGCGCTGTTACGGCGTACAGCTGACACGTTATTTATTATTCATTTTATTTCTTTACGCCAACGAGGCTCTTAGCCGAACGCAGTTACAACCCACCTGGATCTTAGTACGTTGGCATCAAAAGTGCCAGCAATACGGCCCCTGTGCTGCGAGCACGATTCTTGGAGCTGAATGCGATTTAGACCCACCTGGATTTTATTTTATTGGCATAAATTGTGCCCCTAATCCAGCTCATTTTCCGAAAAGATTCAATCACAAATAAGTGCCGAATCAGTGATCGTAACTGTGCTTTGTATTGGTCAAAAGAAGTATGAGGAAAGGGTTATCATAGTTTACTAAATACGCGCCTTGGACGCGCATACCTTATGCGGTGTAGCATTACACGAAGTCCTAGTCAGCGGTTAATGTATAATCGTAGTGTACAGATACAGCCTTGCTGTCAGGCAAATGAATGAGCTTACATCCGAACAAACCTGTTCCTTCTCAGCTTTGTCTTTACTGGGCAGATATCCATGTCAACGCCACAATAAAGTGAAAAGTGAAAACAAAGTTGAACTTGGAGAATCCGCTGTGTGGTTGGGTTGCTACAAGCAACCTCTAATGAGACCTTGGTTTACTTGAGGTGGACCTCGGGCATTCCGATCACGAGGACCGTAGCTAAAAGGAAAACATTATGATGTTGCTCATCCTGCCTTGCAAGCGGTCTACCCAGAAAAATCCACAAGCTTCCTCTTGCCAACACTGTGCTGTGGCCGAAGTGACTAGCTACGGAATAAAATCACAGGTGATTATTTCACACGGACGCAATCATCGGCATTCTACTAGCAACTGCATTCAATGTTGCTATGGAGAATGTTTTGATAGAGCGCCGAACGTCCCGAAGTTTAAAATTGGCAATGGTTGCATCGAAATCTTACTATGGCTCTTGTGCTCTCAGCTAAGTATATAGCAAAATCAAGACGAAATTGGATTTTAGCACGCTAGTTATGACTAATTGTACTTGCCCCAGCACAATCATGTTTCTGGGTCAGTGTTCACCCGTATGAAGTCGTAACGTTTCGCTTTTGCCTTTTATTGAAAGGAAGTGTTTTACTATTTAAACGCAACTATGTTTGTAAGCCTATTTGATTGTGCCTTCACCGGTGCACCACGTTTTACCGGGAATCTACAATTTAGATATTTATTTATTCCGCAAGAGCACCAGCAATTAATAAGAGCAGGACTCTAAAACGCATGGTGTTAGGAGACTCGGCGTGGCAGTTGTATAGGGCGAATCCTAAACCTGGCAACTGGAGCTAATATTTACTGCATTTAAATCACTGAAACACACCTGTAGATGAGGACAAATGTGTGCACAAGCCGAGACTAACAGCGAGGTTTAGTGCTCAAAACAAGCTTTACATAGAAATATTAAGAGCTTCCAGAATATGAAGAGTTGTGATCTACATAACTCAGCAAATGGATATGATTTAATTGCGTAGGATGCAGCCATAATTCCAAGGCTGCAACCCGCTTGAATATTTTAATGCATCAGCAGTACACGTCACAAACCCGTTCTATCGCCCGAACGCCAGTGTGTACACACCTAACGTTTGGTTTAGCGACTGCGGGGGAAAAGCGGCTATCTTTGCACAACAGTAGTTTACACGGTGTTGACGAGATCCTTGCTTAGAACAGCAGGTTGCAACTACGAGGATAGCTCAGCCGTTGGCTGCCATTTTTTAATGATGCCTAGATGGACAGCAGGTATTCAGATATCGGAAGCAGCTTATTGGCAACCCAATTTTCAAAGGTTTTAGCCGTTCGGAGCCGGTCAGCCACCGCCCAATACTTCTCCTTTTGAAGCTATCATAAGTGGCGTGGCTGATCATAGCTGAGGAACTAAGGGCTGATTAAATGGTCTAACATCATACCACAGGAATAACACAGATTCCGTCAGCACCGGTCGTATACTACCAATATTCTAATTTTTCGTGTTGGTTGGACCGAAAAAGTCTGCTGTGGAACCCAGGTCGTTTTCGTCTACCCAGACTACTCAAAAGTCTGCCCACTTAAACCACCGAATCTTTTTTCTAAAATCTGCGAAACTGCTAAATTCGGGAACTGTCCTTGTATAGATCGAAATATGCCTCCTTCAGCGGCGTTCTCAAGTTCGTATCAGAGTTTACTTTCTGATGCTACTGACGTGAACTGCGGCATTCCGCAGGGATCAGGGCAGTGGCTATGCTTATTTCTGGTCTTAAGTAACAACCACTCGTGTGTTATCAAGTCACCTTTATTGCTTTTGCCGATAACAGCTAGATATGGACAGCTGTTAGTTATCAGGGCGATTAGGACATGCTGTATAGACTTAGGTTCTGTCTCTGAATGGGCGAGGACGAATTTAACTTGGATAAGTGCGAACCTTGCCTGTAAACCAGAAGTCCGCTTATGCATGTAATCTTGGAGACCACGTGCCGTAAACCACACCCAGATGTGCGCACTGATTAGCAATGTAAGACCGAGTTGATTGTTGCAGTATTTTAACGTTTACTACGGTGGGCGTTTTAGAGGTTCAAAACCTCCCTTTCCTCCAAATAATCATTGCGCATGTGCAACGCATATAAATTACTCGTTCAGCCCGACAACACTGGATGTACCGCGACCTGATTGTACTAGATGCTATACAAGAGAAGGGCGAAGCAGATGCGAGGGACAGCAGCAAGCCTAAAGCTCCGGAGCCTTAAGCATAGAGAGTTAACAGAGGCTTTGAGCGCAAAAGCAGAGGTGCAGCCTACAGCGTGTAGCAAGCACGAGAGAAGTGAGCCAGCCAAACGATGCCAGCAGGAAGCAGCCAAGAAGCAGCGAGCAGAGCAACAAAGAGCAGCAGGAGCAAAGAGCCATAAAGCGTGTTAGTGAGAAATGCTAAGCAAGCATTAGATATAGCACAGCTAAGGCCAGCTGCTCAGAGGAGAAGAATATGCAAGCTAGTATGCCGCAAAGGCTGCCAGGGTTCAGCATGATCATAGAAGAATGCCTAAGGAGCTGCGGAGGCCCCAATAAGAGGCAGGCAAAAGCAGCAAAGGGCGCTAGACAAGCAGTGCGAGCGGAGCATAAGCAGCTCAGGACTCCTGAGAGCGTTAGATAAGAGCCAAGCAGGACAGCAATAGAGAGCAAGCAATTAAGAATCGAGCGAGCCAGCAAAAGGCGAAGGGCAAAAGGAGCATAGGAGAGAGCGAAGCCAGATGAGTTTCCGCGTGGAAAAAGGGAGCTCAGCATGAGTAGATGAGATAGCCGAGCTAGCAAGAGCAGGAGAGAGTAGCAAGAGGAGAGAAGCAGATGAGTCAAGCGCAAAGCAGGTAATGCAGAAAGAAGCGCAGCGAGTGAGAGCAGGTGCTCTTTAGAAAGATAGGAGTAATATACGTGGTGACAAGAAGAAGCTAGCAGCAGCTAGAAGATAGAGAGCGAGTAATCAAGAGCAGCGTCGCAGAAGCGGAAAAAAGAAGAGCAGAGCCAGCACAAGCAGACTTGAGGCGCAGCATTATAGGCAAAAGCAAGAAGAAGGTCAGAAACAAGACTAGCGAAAGTCAGAGCTCGAAAGTGATTTTGAGGAAATTCGTTTAATGGTCCGACAAGCATCCTAGAGGAGCCTAGCTCTGCAAGCCACACATCTACTCCAGCAAGCATAGACACTAATCATAAACCCACACTGCTAGACAGCAGCAATCGTGGTACGATGACAGCATCTAAGGGGCGAAGCAAACAAAGCTAGCGGAGGTAAGCGATAGAACTGACTTCGGTTAGCAAGGTACAACCTCCGCACAGCCAGGCGTAACGGCAGCTGCCAGAGCCAGCCACAGCCGATGCAGAGGCCGGCTAATGAGTACGCCCACACGTTATGCCCAGATGATATAGCACTCCTTTGAAGTTGTCTCCACCCTGGAAGGAGCCCAGTTCACAGCGAACTTAGATACTATACTACTCTCCACTCCAGCGTAGGATGGGCAGCTTCACCCCGAGCGCTGCAATATGTCAGCAGCCCCTTGACTAAGCCAGCAGAGCGTCTTCGTGATCGACAAACAAGGGTAGCACCAGGCAATTGTTCTTCAAGGGGAAGGATAGCCAGTCCTTACGGTAGCTAGGGGAGGAAGGCAGGAAAAAAGGAATACGGGGTGTCATGGAAAATTAGCAAGACGGATTATATCTCAGCAGAAGTTCGAGCAAGGCCAAGCAGCAAAGCGTTCGTAGGCATGAGCAGGAGCGAGCAAGCTAGCCTAGAGCGGGAGCAAGCTAGAGGATGCAAGAAGGCAGGAAGCAAAGAATTTGGCTTCGAAAGCATTTCAGCGGGTGCAAAAGCAAGGAGCAAGAGCAGGCTAGGCTGCTGAGAGCATGGACGGATGCGTTAGTCCATTTTCTGATTGCTACGGCAAGCGAGCAAGCAGGAGCGGAAGAGGAAGCAAACTCGTGAAGGTTTTGCATCATCGGCCATACCACGTAATGGTGAAAACTTAAGGGGCGTAAAGAGAACTTATCGTCCTCTACGGAGTGACCTCATGCTGATATACCAAACCTTAAAACACTTGGGCACGCTTACTGTTATCTCTTGAAACTTAGCTGCAACTCGACATTTGGGGGCAAAGTTTGCGAATGTATACGAAAGGCAATAGGCTACCGTGCCGCTGTAGGTATGTTTCTAGCGAAGATACCAACCGCATTTTGTTTTTTGCGCCAACGCTGCCCACTGTTGAAAACTACTTGGCGACCCATTACACTTCCAGCATTAGCTGACTTGATTTCAGTTACCTTAGTGACAATGGAACGCATGCATTATTCCCTCCAGCTACCATCAGTAGGTGTAGGCAGATTTATTACCGTGTGCAAGCGGATACGCATGTGCAGTAACGAACCTAACTTGAGTTAACGTGGGTTTAACTTTTAGAAAATATATACCACTGTGTCCACTGGTATCAACCTAAATTTGTTGACCTTGTTACCTAGATTTTGAATTTTCATTGCGCTTGTACAGCGAAACCTGTTGAGCTTCAGTTATTTTACCGTGTAAACTCATGTTTTGCTTGATGCCGTGTTCCCGAAGGACCCAAGAAAATAAATAAATAACAACACACTACGGAGTATGCACGGGAACCTACATTATAGTCGTAATCAAGTGCCTATGGACAGAAATACCTTGATTAAAGCTTTACTGGTGCTTAGTTTCGATATGTTAAAGAAATTGGAATTTAAAAATACTAATGTGGACAAGCGTTGGTGTTCCTTAGCAAGCATAACTTTGCCAATAGTAAGGTTGTATGACAATGTGGACTTTATAGTTGTACAAGGATCCATGTGTTTAGGTTTGCTGCTGACAAATAGGCCGTTGTCTCAATTCCTTACAGTTACCCGTCGCCATTTTTCCATAGCCTGTCCGCTGGATTCGTAAATTTCCTGACTTTTGTACCACTGACACTCCACTATGGCTCCAAGTAAGCTCCTCAAGTTTGGTTTCCTCTTCGGACTTTGTTTATTATTGCCCTTTTCTCTAGCACCCTATACCTACATTGTAACTAAAGTGTCCACACTGCATGCTGCGGAAACAGACGAGCCTCTTTAACCATTATGTCAACGTAACCTACAAGTTTCTCAACAACTAGCTTTTCCTTAAGTAGATAACATCTTTACTTCTGACTTTCCGTCTAGCGGGATTAAATTTACGACGGGATTTATGCATCCATCTGCTTTATCTATCTTTTAATGCTCTGTCAATACTTTCCTCTACCTTAGGATTTACTAACACGAAAGCGACAGTATGCTTTGCGGGTTCAATAACTATCCTTTCACGGTACTTTCCTCTCATGTACGCTTTTGTTACTTACATAAATAACGCTGCTGCTGCCTCGAACTTGTTCTCAATAGGATAATTAAAGCACTCAGTTGTAACTTATCTCTCCTACTCCCACTGGTTATGCCCAGATATTCTTTCAAAACGTGCTTACATGACGGCGCGTTATTATTCGGGTAGTAGTTTGATGCTTACGCTATACATGTCTGAAGCTTCTAGCTATTCTGTACATAGGCTGCATTCCCATTCCCACATACTGAATTGTCTGTCTACCCATTATGACTTAAATTGGGCTTCTCCCATCTTCGGCTTCCTACCTACAGTGTTTAGCACCTCCCATTAAAGCCAGAAAGCTTAGGTTGCAATGTAGCTTAAACGCAAACAGTCTGCCGCTGTCTCTGATGAGCCCTTCACAATCACGTTAAAGCCAACTTCCATTTACTTAACCGCTAGGTTCTTATCACCTATGCATTATCTTCACTTTTGATCAGCCGTCTAGCTAGGTTATCTATATAATTGTACTTATGCGTCTATTTAATTTGACTGCTTTCCTTCCCGTCTCTCTGAACTTATTCTGTCAATCTTTGGCTTCTATTGACATAAAGACCCTGCCCGCTCATCGAATATGCCTTTGCAGTACGGCTTTTCACGTCCTACTGGATAACTTTGCTGCATTTGCCCATACTGCTCACATACTCTCCCACAATATTGATGGCGCATGATCTTGAAATAACTTGCATACTATTCGCTCACAGGTGCACCCGTTAGTTTTAATAGTGGCACAGCGACTTTTATTCGCACACCTTTGAATCTATCCTTATCCGTCTTGATGTTACAAGCTCTACGTTGTGCTACTGCAGTTCATCCTAAATTTACCCCAAAGTATAAATTCCGGGCCATGGTTTGCTGATCGCCAAGTGTCAAACTTCGCGTTACTCCAACCAGTTGAGACATTGTCTGCTGTCACTCGATGGAACATTTTAACAACTCTCTCATTTTAACAACCCTCACATTTCCATATCAAACCTTGCTTACAGGAGCTACAGGATTTTAGGACAAAATTAAGTAGCGCGATGCAAAGGCCTAACCTCTAACATCCTTAATCATATCCTCGTGTACTTTGCTTCACGTTCACCCTAACACATTCGACTGACACGCCAGATGAGACAACCTGCAAACGCACAACTGCAATGTAAACGCCGCGGCAGCGGATTGCCTGCTAAGTCGAGAGCAAACTTGCATGGACCTACATCCAGCCGCATTTTACCTCAGGGCACTTGACAGCTCCTTATCATCAATTTGTCCTGCCTTATTAATGGTGAATTAATTAAATAAGTCACTAGATCTTAGCGACCTATGTTTCACTAGAATTCATGCTCGGCATTGCATAAACTAAATAGCTATTATTTTCCGATTTGAAAGATAGACGACTGCCATTACTCCTCGTCCAATGAAGAAAAAGAGTGCGGAACACAGGTACTTAGAATAAGCAACACCGCAGTCACGAGTACCTAGGAACCTGTTCCCTGTTGCACACATTCCGTGCCGCCTGGGATAAAGGAGCAGGTAAATGTATCAACATGACAAATGGCAACGTTCATTTGATGTTATCCAACTTGTAGCTCCACTGTAAGTTAAAATAAAACCTTGGAAACACCGCTAGGCAAACAAAGGTGCAATTATAGTAAAATGACTTGTCTGGAGATATCATTAGATTAGTTTTGCACATAATTCAGACTCAGGCTAACGCAGTGCAAAAGCACAAATTGGAGCGATTAACTTCATAAATGCATTCGTTTATTTGGTTAACCAAAGATGCAGACGGGTATAAAAACGACGTTGCCTCAAACACAGCTGACAACAGCACGATTAAAAACATTAGCCATGTTGTTTCGAGGGCGTGCAACATTGCTGAGACTGATATTATTATAATTGAATTGTGAAAAGACTCTTTACGATTTGCTGGTCGGACTCTGTGCAGGTTTTGTAGCGAAACCCTCGCAAGTTCGTTTATCAAATGCCAAAAGCTTTGAGCTATGTACCAAAAGTTTGCAGTTATTCTACTGGTAGAGAAGCCACCCTCGCGGCGTGAAATTCGAAACATAATTGCAAAATAATGCCACGCCTTAGCCCATGCCAAGAAGGAAGTCATTCAAGAGCGTTTGCTTCTCCCCCTCTAAAAACGCCGATATTCTTGGCAAAGCCACTGTCCTCACAAGAAGTGCTAACGTTGGCAACAGCGCAGCGGAAACTGTGCAGCTCACGCCTCCACACGACCTCAGCCTTGTAAACATAAGAAATAGTGTAGATTCACCTGATTCACCATGTTCTGCCAAACCAGTAGGGATCGGTATCAATCATTACACCGCGAGGAAAAGAGACACAAATCCAAAAACATTTAATGGGCCGATCAATAAGTTCAGTGAACGTGCATTACCGTTCATTGACGTCACGACTACACAGAGCAGCTGTGGTCATGGCCCACTTCCCAAGAGTCTTAGACCAAACGAGATTCTTCATGCTGGCAAGGTGAATCCCCTGTCCTATTGGCTGTAGTGAAAAACAACGCTGCTAAACAGGTTAACATTCCACACTTCCCTATTATTCTGGCGACGTTCCAACTCTGTTCTCCTTGAAGGCATCTACACAGTTTTGCTGAAACACAGAACAATTATTTGTGCCCCTTCCATACCCTCTTCCTCTTCCCCTCTCGCAATGCCTTCTGCCAGCCTACGCTAAGAAACACCCTATGCACTTAAATTCAATCGCCCCAAGTAATCATAGCATGCTTTTTGCATTCTTTAACCACTCCCCTACTTTTCTAATCCCGATAGAACTGGCAAATCTCACGGTAAGGACTTGGCTGCGTGTGGCTGTAGTGCAACTGTGTTTGTAAGAGTAAATACTGGGTAGAATGATAAACACCGCCAGAACTTTTTAAAACTGAGGACACTTTATGTCTGGCCTTTGTTGCATGAGCTTCAGTTACTCCGCACTTTCATGCGCCAGCACAAACTTGTTTTGATTGCACACACTGAAACCTGGTGTCAGAATTCCATGCCCAGCCAGGTGCTTTCTATCGAACGTTTTAAGCTTATTAGAAGTGATAGAAAGCAAGGAAGAAGAGGTGGTTGCATAAATTATAACTCACAAAACCTCCTAGTCTCTGAGTTCACACCTCCATTTCTATGCCTCACTATGGATTCCGCTTGGTCACACAAGTTCTTTAGTATTAACGAACGCTTGTAGGCTTATATACCGCTCACCCGGGGTCAGCTTTAGTGATCAGAACCAGTTGGCTGACATCTTCAAGTACATATCGGAATTTAATTCTTTTGATAAGTCGTAAATAAAAATTTCGACCTACCAGGTACCTGTTGGTTCAACTTAGTAACTTGCACAAACCAAGCTGATTTCATACCTACCCTCATCAATTGTGGTTGAGAGCAGCACGTTTTCGTGGCTACCAAAATTCAAAGTATACTAGATGTAACGTCCACGGTGAACGTTGAATAACACGTAGCCAAAGATCCCAAAATCAAAACAAATTGGATCACAAATACTACGGTGCTATTAAAATATATACAGTTGATAATTGGGACATACTTCAATTGTTCAGTATCCCGGTGTATGCAAGTTGACACAAGGTGTCAGTAAACAATAGGAGGGACGAGCTGTCTACGCCGGACAATCAAAGGGAAAAAGTCCCCGCAGCTGAGTGCTACGAGCATTAAGACTAATGGTGTTGACCAATCAAGGGATACTCCAATCACAGGGTGAGAGTTTAATGGTATGCATAAACATGGGGTTTGGACAAGCGACCAGTGAATGGGGGAGGGGGAGGGGTGCGAAACATGTCCGGGCTAAACGTATTCTGTTCGGCGAGGAGTAGGGTTGGAGACCCAAGGTCGTCGGTAGACGCACACGCACGTAACCAGTGCCGGTGATTAGCATGCACACACAGACACACATGAAAGCTGGTCGATATCCATCAACGATCGGCCCAAGTCTATAGACTAGACCACGAAGCAAAGAGTAGAAGAATTTCATGAGTAGATAAGCGCGTTACATTGCCTCCGAAATTCTTCTGCAATTCACGTCTCGTACGTTCCCGACTCCACTTTGGCTCTCGATCCTACAACTGCCTACAGTAGCGCTCCTTAGAAAAACAGAAGGGAAAGCAACGCAATCACACGAGAGCGTCTTGGCAGGAGCCGTTTTCCATGACTCCCACCAAGCGCCGTTCGTGGGTGTCTGTGGGCATCGAAGCGCTTGGGTGAAAGCCGTTTTCCATGACTACCACCCTGCATTCCAAGCCAGACTTAAGCGCTGCTACTTATCGCCCTCCAGGCGGCACACCTTTCTGACATCACTTTTTAATATATCTGGTTTCCAGCAGCGAGCCTGATCTTTGGATACTGCGAGAATTAACTTGGGGACATCGCCACCATGGAGCAGGCTGTGATGACGAGATTGGCAACCAGCGGCATTGCAAGCTCGGCGAATGCCACAGTTTTTGACGATATGGCCCGGTCTTAAGCAAAAGAAACAGAGATTATTGGTTTTTAACATTTCCCGTCGTTGCGCTATGTCCAGTGCTCTAAATATTCGACACTCCACGATCAAGTAGTTGCCCGAACAAACTGGACAGGAGTGGGTAGGGCGTGCAGGCGACGTAGTTCGCTGACCAGCGTAATGGCTACTTATCGCCGGATACTCTTTCCTTGGAGGAGCTCTCGTAACAGTCGTTTCGACACCACGGGGTGGTCCTTCAGCTAAGTGTCCGAACCGACTGCGAGCCATGCGTGCCCGCGGTGAAACAAATGTGGTTAACTTCAGAAAACTGGGCTTATGACCACTAAGCGTTAGCTGACTGACGACTTCGGCCCATTTGTACTGCAGGGGCTTCGGTAGGGCACGGACTATATATTGTAGGGTAGTTGAGGAGTCTACATCTGCCTCATAGTTCCTTTGTTTCAATGTGATGTGGCAATTCTCCATCTTAATGACCGATTGCGACAGGGCAACTGCGTTGTTGGGAATGGACTTCGCGCCTTGAAGTGGGCCTTCTATCGATGCCCTAATAATGTAGTGTGCTTGCCCGAAGAGGTCTCGACGGATACATCGAGCTTTTTCATAAACCTGACTGGGCGGCAGCATTACACAGTTGCCAATAGTCAGCCTAGCTCGTCCCTTACAGTAATGAAAGAGGTAGAGCAGACGTCTTCCGTCATCTACCACCTTGCTCTTCACATAGAACTCAAACTGCTTAACGAACCCCCACTAGTCAGCTGGGTGCCCATCGAAATAAGCCATCTCTGCTTTGGGGAGACCAGCTTCCGCAATAAGTGGGACGAGAGCAGACGCTATAGCGTTTCCCACCGTGGCAGTGGGGTGGTCAATCGGCAAATCGTCATAACAACCGGCGGATGGTTGATTTGCAGCCACCGCAGCACATTCCGTGACAAACTCGTCAACTCTGTTTGACGAATAAATAGGGAGTGCGGGCAGGTCTACATCGCCTTGTTCGTCTTCCAGCAAGTCTCTTCGTTGGGCGAATTCGACATCCTGTCTAGCCCTCAACAGTCTACGCTGTTTGCTAAGTTCCTGCTCCCTACTTTCTAGTTCTAGCTCCTCCATGAGCTGCTTTTCTTTCAACTCAGCAAGCAAGAGCTGTGAGCGCGTACTGCTAACTGAATTTCTATAGCTAACCCGACAGCCAGCGTGAGAGACAGCAACAAGAGGGACTTGCCTTGACTTGGATGAGTCCTTTGTCCGGGTGGATGCGCGGGTGACTGGCATTGCGAAGAGGAACCAAGTTGGCACTTCCGGATCCGAGTACCACCAAACCGAGGGATCCAATTAAGCAATCCGTCGAAGCTAGAACCAACTGAATACTGCCTCTGATAATTGAATACTGCCAGCTTCGACCAATTGAATACCGTAGTATTTGTGATCCGACTTGTTTTGATTTCGGGATCTTTGGCTACGCGTTATTCAACGTTCACGGTGGACGTTACAGTATTCAATTGTTCAGTATCCCGGTGTATGCAAGTTGACAACAAGGTGTCAGTAAACAATAGGAGGGACGAGTTGTCTACGCCGGACAATCAAAGGGAAAAAGTCCCCGCAGCTGAGTGCTACGAGTATTAAGACTAATGGTGTTGACCAGTCAAAGGATAGTCCAATCACAGGGCGAGAGTTTAATGGCACGCGTAAACATGGTGTTTGGACAAGCGACCAGTGAATGGGGGAGGGGGGTGCGAAACATGTCCGGGCTAAACGTATACTGTTCGGCGAGGAGTAGGGTTGGAGATCCAAGGTCGTCAGTAGACGCACACACACGGAACCATGGTGCTTCCGGTTCGGCCCAGTGGTGGAGGAGTCGCACATGAAACGCTGGTCGATATCCATCAACGACCGACCAAGCTCTGCAGACTACACCACGAAGCAAAGAGTAGAAGAATTTTAGGGACGTCTCCGATAGCCACTGATGCAAGTACTTGTCTACGTGGGTGTGATCAAAAAATGGTGGGAAGTAAAATTATATCTGAGTCGTCGCACGGGAGGTCAGCAGTGGTTTCACACTTCCCGCAAAATACCAATTGGGTAGGTTCTCCCCTCTACTTAGGGTTAAAATTTTGGACCATTTCTTTCTTTCGTCTGATATAAAGTGAGACCCTGACCACTTTTCTGACAATGTCGCTACCTGCGTTATCATACTTGCCTCCCGTGCTTATTCGTGAGCCTCTTCTCGGTACGATCAATGCAAAGGACAAGCGGAAAATACGAATACTAACTCGCACTATGGACGTACTCACGACTTCAGGATATTACTGGGGCGCAGATGTCTTATAATTCAGACCGACACAAAACACCACGTCCGTCTCATGGCAGCAAGAACTACTGGCTGGAACCACAAGAGCATCCTCCAACTCTGCGGGCATTTGCTCTTCTATCCAGGCGGCTTCCACCAAAAGATGGAGGGCGCGTATCATACCTGATCCTCCGTGCCGCAATATTTCCGGTGGTATGCCATCAACACCAGCGCATTTCCCATTCCGTGGTTGAGCGAGCGCTCTCTGTGTTCCGTACATAACCGGTGTGTCCTCCAGTTTGGATAGTACGCTGTGGTGTTGCAGCCCGTTTAGTGTGTCCAGTCCACCTCTGATCGATTGTTCAGGAGCGTGTCCAAGTGTCTGTACCACATCTGCAAGATGTCACCAGATTGTGTGTATACGGCGCCAGTCTCAGGGTCTTTCATGGTCTCCATTTGCTGCATAGTGGGCCCGTACACTGCCTTCAAGGAGTCGTAGAACACCTTTTATTGACGGTGTTCAGCGTAAGACCACATCTGCGCAGCTGGTTTTGTCCACCACGCATTTTGCACCTGACGCAGCTCACCAGCCAGCTGCCTTTGAATGTGGCGAAAAGCCTTACTCATCATGGTGTTGTTAGGGTCAACTTCGGATGCGATGAACGCTGCGTTTTAAGCTCGTACTAATGGCCCAATCGTCAAACTGTTTTCGTTGAACCAGTCGGGTCGCTTACAGTTTGTATGCCCAATCGTCTCCTCCGTAGCCATAGTCACCTGTTTCTTCAAGTGGTCCCATAGGACGCTGACAGAAGTCGAGGAGTCGTCTTTGCCGAGGCGGGTTCTTATGGTATCCTCCAGTGCCTGTCTCTTTTCTGCACTCATAAGGGCGCGTACGTTGTATTTCCTCTAATTGCTATTCACTGGAAAGTACGACGATTAGTAGACATTTATGTAGAACTTTGTGCGCACCAGCTTGTAATCAGTCCCACATTCAGTTCCACGCATTACCCGGGTTATATACACTTTACGCAAGTCCCGTTGACGTACGATGTCGTGGTCCAGCAAGTGAGCATGACCACTCCGTGGGTGGGTCCATATAGCAATGTCACTAGCACACAGAGCAAACTGAGCGTTCATGATCGTCAAGCCATGGGTGGCACACAATGCAAACAAGCGCTCTCCGTTCGCGCTGACTATCCCAATCCCGTGCGGTCCGATCACCTTAGCCCACATTTTGGCATCACACCCTACAAGTGCATTGAACTCATCAAGCAGGAATGGTCGATCATTCTTTGGCACGGACTTTAAAACAGTTGCCAATTGAGCGTAGTACTGATCTTTTCTGTCCCCATGGTGGAACCATACCGGCTAATAAATGTTGCGAACTTACCACGTCTGAGGCATATACGGAGTGACATCCACCATGCGCTGACACCACTCGGCTCCCCCGTCAAACGGCCATTTAGGCGGTCAGTGATGGCAAATCCGACGCCTTGTTCACGTGGTGCTGCGTCGCGATTTCCTATCCAGTAGAACGTGTACCCAGCACCATCCTCTCGCAATTTACTTTGAGCGGCCGGTCGAGTGTCACCCAGCGTTGAGATAGCAATGTCATACCGCGCAAGTTCCATGGCGACTAATGTGGTTCGTCGCATAGGTTGATGATTAGTGTCCCGATCGTACGGTGTGCGTACATTCCAGCAACCAACATTGAGTGTCTGGTGTGCTGGCCTGCGGCCACGTGTGGCTCTTGCCCTCGATGGCGGAGATATGGTTGGATTTGCCACGTTCGCGGGTTGGGCTGAAAAAATTGGTTCAGACGAGATGGGGACATGGGCAGAAGACCGGGGAGTGTTATGGAACCGGGAAACAAGCAAATGATCAACGCGGGTTAAATGTCGATTAGATACCCTACAGTGTGTGAGAAATGAGGTGACACCTACACCAATATGGCTCGACGAACTACGACGACTCAGGATGCTATTGCATTGGACTTTACATACTCATTAGCAGTGCGAGAATTGTGTGTTTAGTGTTATCAAGACATCCAGGAACTGGTCTCAAGGGTCATGAAGAAAGAGATGCGATGACAGAGTGATTTAGAATGCATGTAATGCGTAAAAATGTAATAACATGTGCGAATGCACGAACTGATGCACGAAATTGAGTGTCGCTAGAGCTGTATTAGTCCAATCGTGGAGCAAGCGGAACAGGCGCCACTATGGAGAATTTATTAACAAGATGAGCAGTATGATGCTAATAACATTGAGAACGTCACAAAGAGAGTAAAAGTACCCAGGAACAATGATCACTTATAGTTGGTGCGTGCTGCAAAAACACCTATATTACATTACCGTACATTACATTACATACAAACCTAAAAATACACACCTACATATATAGGTAAGCCCCATGCTGATGCTGATGCTGCATTCATGATGCTTCTTCACCTCCGTTGGGCTAAACAAACTTACATTTAAACTAGGGCTTTTACTGTGGCTAAAATCGGTTCCATTTTATTTGGTTTGTTCTGCGTGCTTGATAATCTTCTCCCAACTTGCAAACGCCGCCCAAGCGAATTGTGGTAAACTTGCGTAATTTTATAGCTTGGCATATTTTAAATAACTTTCGGACATTTTGTACTTATCGCGTATTCAACTTTATCCAGTTGCTTCCATATGCTCTTTTAGCGAGTGTTTATGTCGTCATATGAGTTTAGTTTATTCGATATCGGCATTTTGAACGATTTGATGTTGTTTGACATCCCACGGGTGGCTGCGCTTGATGTGCATGTTGACAAGGTGCCTACCTGTCTATTACCCACTACCTAGTCCATCTGGCTCCAGGAGACATTTGGTCGTCGCTGGAGGGGACGGGCTGCACGGTTCTTGTGGTCGTGCTAGGCACGATGAGTGGTCCTATGTACTCACTGTGGAGCGGCCCGCAGTCCAGCCACCGCCTTGTGTGCGCTTGATTCCCAAATACAGTGTGCTCGTTTTTGCCTGTGAAGGATTTTGGGCCGGCTCCGTTGATGAAACGTGGCTCCCATCCACATGCCACCCGGTCTTTATCCTTCAGGATTACACTGGATATGGAATGTGTGGAAGGAGCTGTGGGTGGTGCAGCGCAACTTATCCATGGTCCCCCTGTAATTGCAGGCTTCCTGTAGCTGGCCACAATGTCAGACAAATCCGAAACCGGATGCAGCCAACTATTTACCGTTTAATGCAAACGTATCAACATGTTTTTAGCCAAGTGTTAGTAACAGTTTTGAACGGAGGAGAAGATGGTTCGCTTTAAGGGCGGTGTTGTTATGATGGCATGATGTCCTGAAAATTAGACTTGGGGAAGCTGAATGATCTCTTTGGCTGCATTTCAGTTGAAAGGAAGACGTAGGTATACTTAGGGAAAACAGATGATGTTATACTTCTGTGTTTGTGTATGAATTAAGTGGAGCGCTGGATATTTGTGGATACGGCAGGTATGCTTTCCGGGCGCAAGTAAAACCCACAGATTTATCAACGTAGGCGCCACGGACTTGCCCATCATTGAATGGTTGCTTTGCCGACGGTTCACTATGAGGGCGTGGAAGTCCTGTTAAATGGTCATTAAGTAGTGGTCTATTGGTTGCACAATTAGTGCTTCGTTGGACATGAAATGTCATACCGTGTCCCCTAATAATAAGCTGCTGTGCACACAAGATGACAGAATGCACGCTGTGACATGGAAGTTATTTGGTTTTTCAGAAACCTAGCACCGGCGTGGTATAAAAGTTGCACGACGGAAGTGCAATCTATTGCGCAGGGACTAGCTGAAATCCAGTGAAAAGTTAACACATGTGCATTCCCGGCCGTTGCTCTCGTTCTGTCTGATAAGGCGTATGTAATGGTTAGCGCGTTACGTTCCACGCGTCCGGGAATTAGTCAACCCATAATGTTCCATTAGTGGAGTCATGATGATATGGTCATACGCACACATGATATTGTATGGACTACCGCAAACGAGCTGGAGAACTAGTATCCTCTCTTTATGAGAGGCACTCGCACGTGGTGGACTATGCATTTAATGTAAAGAGGACAGCCATACTCCACGGCTGTTGTAGATCTCAAGTACAACTGGAACGAAGCCGTTGGTTAGTGAACATATGCTAGTGCTCTAAAATGGTAGCCATATACATAAATCGTCTGAAGCGCGATCATCAGCAATAGGTAGGGACAGCTAGAGTGATTTGGAAGGTAATGCCCCCGATACGGTTACCAGTTGATTGCTGCGGAAATGACATGTTAAATGATGTAATGATATCTGATCGTTAAGGTGTGCTGCACATTCCTTTCATGTATATGTCTCATGAGGCGGTGTTACCAAGCATATGTGATCACTGCTATGACGAGGTCACAGGAAAAATACATCTAGTAACTGCTGTTCTCTTCTGTCCTATAATTAGCTTTGGAAACAACGGAATAATAGGTTTAGGCAGGTTACAAGTGGCATGTTTCACAGCATGCAACTACCCAACGGTTGGCTGGTACCGCTGCGTACTAAACAGAGGCGATAAGGTATTACTTAACCGGCAGCTACATATGGCTTATGGAGTCACCCGCAAGAACTTCCTTTCGCAAGCAAGTGTGGAACGGTATACGGTACGCAGCGTATAGCTGAAGAAGTGGTCGGTGGCCCTCTTCCAGTAAAACCTTGGCATGAGGGAAAACAGGTCCACGGCTGATAAGCTCACAGCTCGATTGGCGTAAAG
This sequence comes from Dicrocoelium dendriticum, assembly GCA_944474145.2. Lineage (NCBI taxonomy): Eukaryota > Metazoa > Platyhelminthes > Trematoda > Plagiorchiida > Dicrocoeliidae > Dicrocoelium > Dicrocoelium dendriticum. The sequence goes on along the minus strand of OX104068.1, from coordinate 22,603,600 downwards.
CACGAGCGGCACGCGTTTTCTCAGACGGTGGGAGAGCACCTCCGAGCGTTCAACGGTTTGCTACTTCTGATTTCAAGCCAGGCAGGCCGTGGTCACATTGCTGCGTCCCTCAAACAAACCATTGAAGCACTCACTGCCTTGTGGGTCCGGCTATTGAGGCATAGGCTGCAGGCGGAGTCCCTCAAGCAAACTTCCAAACAACCCACTGCCTTGTGGGCCAGACACCACACGCAGCTGCAACCAAAAGCCTCATATGTAACGGTTACGCAGTGGCATGTGCAAGGAAACGTGACATACAATACAGAGAGACATGTAAGCTGAAAGGAGTCGGTGGAAGTAACCTTATGCCCGTCAATGTATAATGGTTGTAAACGGCAACTGTACATAGTGTAACGATTTCATGCGACAAGTGGGAATGCGATGTACACAACAGGTTATTAACCTTTTGTATTGCAAGACGTTTCGTTGACTTTGATGGCCCTGCTCTGGTATATGGAATGGTACTCCGCCAGGCGTGTACCGCAAGCCTCCCCGCATCGTGGATACACGTTGACGTCATCCTTCGTAACGGCCAAATGCAGTGGTATTTTTAACTGCACCACAAATAGTTGATGCACTTGTCGCATACGATGTTTAAACCATTCACAAATTTTTCCGACCTCGCGGGTGTGCTGGTTTATGGCTTCTTACCCACGAAGCGGAGAACACTGAGAAATGGTTTGTGGATCCTTCAAATACGTGCCGATACGTTCACGTGGAATAGCCTCCCAAGGTACCTGCAACCGAAAGCTGCAGGAGGAAAAACTCATGACGTATGGAATAGGGGCGTAAGGAGTAAGGACCAGGGGTAAGGAGCAGTGCACAAGATGCGTAGAAGTTGTTGTCCGTATTTTAAGCTGTTGACTATTACGGACCCAACCACTGCCCCTGTGTCCTCGTGCTCCAACCGCTGCAGGCCGTTTGGTGTAGGCATGGTGCTTGCGCAGGGGAGACGCAAGGCCATAAGGAAGAGGGTGGCCTTGAGAAGGGCCGAGGGGTCGTTTACGAAGACATGGATATTAGCGAGCAATTAGAAACCGCAACTTAGCGTGCGATAGCGGCTTACTATCCGGAGGCCGCGCAAACTGGTTCCACATCACGTCCGAAGTGACAAGTGCTGTGACATCTGGGTACAAACTTATCAGTCACCTGCTCATGTAAAGCGGAAGATGCCGTGTTACCGCGGACGATTGTTAAGAGTGCCACAAGGCTTGGAAGTGCCAGTGGCTACCATTTCTGTGGAAGGATAAGCGATTGTCGTAAACGAACTAAAAACTGCTGTCATAATGCAGCACGTAAAACATGTAAGGGATGTCAGCGGAGGTAGGTGAACAATATGCGCGCCTTATGCTCGACTGCGGAAGCTGGGTGAGGTGCCTGCAAGCTGCGGCCGGTGTGCCCTGTATCCGTCTCTGTTGAAGGATAAGTGTGTGAGGTATGCAACCTTCGTGTTATCATGATCGAGAACCTTAAAGCTGTTGTCCTTGTACACGGAGGTTGCCACACCACCGCCGCATGTGGGAGGGCATTGCTATTGTTTGTCAATGCCCTGCAGCGTAAGAAATGGATGGCAACACTTAACCGTTCTTGCGGAACGGAAACGGCGGTCATGTTACACCTCCCTATGATGCTGTTCCGTACATGCACGCAACTTCTGCCGGGATCAACGATGCAGGTAAAGAGAGTCAGCAGAGAGGATCTCTCAGACAAGTACTCTTTTAGATGTTTGGTTTCATTCTCTACCCTGTTTGTATTATGGTAGCAGAAAAGCACGACATCTCTCTGTCTGTGAGTAGCCCAACAGTCCGCGTACGGCAGCCATGTTACACACAAATAACGGTAGCATACAGCATTACACAACCGCACCGCGTTTAATGACCTTTCAAATTTGCAAGCAGCACATGTATAGATCAGGTTATGCAACCACGCGCGTAACTGTATTCATCGAGCATCTGATATGCCACGTAAGAGACCGCGCCGTCGAGTCATGTCACATTTCCCACGGTAGTGGCAAAACACAATCGTTGCTTTTGGATACAAACTAGGAAACGTCTTTACCTGCGCTGCACATTTATCCAGCACTACCGTAGGGCAATGTCTGCTGTTCGACACCATTTCTCGCATCGTCTCTATCGCTTGCCCATAGATGTAGGACGACGTCTCATCCAGTAAAAAGGAGTAGAAAAAGAAATCCCTAGACTAGTGACTTCGACGAACATGCAACGTCACTATACGTATCCCCCATAAGTTAACTGGTGTGTAGCATCGCATAATAATACCTCACTATACCGTTTCACGATGGCACGGACAACAGATGAAGAAAAGAACACCTACCGAAACTGATTCCCTTCAGACACCAACCGGCAAACACCGTGACGTTCCAACATCGATGCCACCTCGACAACTTTACATGCCGTCCTACTGTAATGACGTATGCGCACAGTACTGAGGTCCATGCGCATTACGCGCTTCCCGTATTCGTGATAGATAAACAGTCTCAAATCAGTTGTGCTGTGGAAACTGTCCATCAACCGCAGCACTTCCATCGCTTGTCGCGGGTACAGCCGACGGTTCCGTGCGTATAACCAGGGGTTACCCAAATAAAAGCATGACTATGTATCATGCAGTAACTTCTGACGACATATCTTCCCGCCTTCATAAGCACCAAGAACCGCGCCTTGCAATCGTACGATTTGTATCTAAATGCATTAGTTAACGTAACGGATCACTAGGAACTTACCGTCTGCAACGAGATCCGGAACGGTTACAATGCACGCGACTGTACAGGATGTAACTGTAGCCAGCAGCATCGGTCAAGCGCATTCCCCTTCTAAGCTTGTATACTGCCGCGGACGCCGATGGCACTCGGAAAATCAAGTCGCGGTTTCAATCTGAAAACGTCCCAAATGCTCCTCCATATCTTCAACACTGTCATACTTCCCCGTAGCCAAAGACATGAACGGTTCTCCGTCATCCACAAGCATAGCAGTAGCAGCACCGTCAACTATGGTCACCGAAATAATAACAGACATCAAACACATTCACCCTTATCCTTAACCCTTTATATTGCATCAAAATTCGTTACACTAACCAATTTCCTCCACACTTTCTAGCTATTGTACTCTTGTCATCCTTGACAAAGTTGCTAGGTTACACCGTTGCTATGTTCCATTTGTACCACGAAACTTCCTCACGCATCAGATTTTCCTCAAAGGGTAATCAAACGACCCCTGTGATCGGCCCCAGTCTAGCGGGCGCTAGTGGAAGATTTAAATGTAAGGATATTTACAATTTATTATTATGCAGTAAAATGTTTTGTGCCGTTGCAGTAGCATGAGGCGATGTCAAAAAGTCGTGCGTAGGTCAAGAACAGGCGGAATTTAGTAAAGCCGTGATTTTCTTGCTTTGCTAAGTGCTATATTTAGCTATAAATAATGGTGTTTATTGCAACTTGTTAAATAGGGTGAATGGACTTTTTAACATAATTCAGTAGATAACTAACCGGTAGTCTTTAAATAGGTACATTGGAACATTGTATTTTACGGAATAAAAGCTCAAGCTTTACATGACCAATAGGGTAAAATAATTCGGGTCGGGTCCAGTGAAAGGTCAAGCAAACGTATAGAGGATCGGACTCGCGTGTTAGCCGTATCTTCACCGGGCGTATGCAACATTTAAACAGAGTGCACGCCGGCTCAAAACGTGACATCCCACCCCGCCCTCCGAAACGGCTATGAAAAGGAAGCAGGTAGATGTAAAAGAAAAGAAACTCCATCAAGTAGAAGGTAGTTATATCAGGGAATATCGCGGTGCAGCTCTGCCAGTTGTCAGTCCAGGCGGGCCTTAAAATCCGCCACAGTGACAGTCAAGCCTAAATCGGCAGGCAGAGCATACCAAGGTCGTCAGATGCGCAAAGCGAAGTTGTGTCGTTTGCGATTCCTCCGACTGTACTGAGGTGTGAGCCTCAGTGGGTGGCCACGTAGGTGGGAGCAAGGTTGGTGCAATGTGGGTAGGTGGCGACAGGGATGTCCAGGGTTGGATAAGGTCATAAATACAAGGATCAGTTTGCCCCGTAGACGTCGGTACTTAAGCGTGTAGAGGCCCAGGCAGTGAAGTCATTGTGGATAATCCAGATGCTTAAGACCTCGGACCAGTTTTGTTGCTTGACCTTGTGGGGCTTCGAAAATGCGTTGGTCCTTCAACCACCAGGGCCTCCAAGTCTGAACAGCAAACAACAAGTGGGGCTGATGAAATGCGTTGATGGGAAGGCGGAAATTGCTAGGGTCACTTTGACCGCAGGCTCGTTTCAGCAATCCCGGACAAAGGCTATCCTCGAACTACTAATAGGTAACAAGGCGATTATGTGGTTCCGTATATCTAATACATAGAACGTGCAGTTATTATCAATTTTTTGACGTTAGCCTCAAGTAATGAATGAAATGGCACCGTTTGACCATGAAATATGTTGTCAGTTATGCGAAGAACTAGGTACCAGTTATACTATAATTTAAGTATCCGGAGACGGTAACTTAACGGAAATGGGAGAAACCCATACTAGTAAAAATAAGTCGGAATGCGCAATGTAAAAATGCTATTAAATATTGCATCTGGAACTGGTATGCAACTATAATGGGGTTCCCACAGATGACAGATATGTTACAAGAACGAAATTATGGAAGCTGCAGAACGTTATGCGTGAAGGAAAATTCAGGCAGCAACACTACTGGGTGTAAGTGTTACAAGATAAATCCCTGACGCATACCGCCATTAGGAAAAAGATGTTGCTCGGTCTGTGTTTAACGTCTCCCAGCAATACTACCAGATGCAAAAGTGGTACCGGACCTCATACAAACCGTGACGTGAATATTTGGAAGATGTGGCCGGCTCCATGTGCTGTGTCACAGCATTGACGAGAGAAGCAAAGTAGCTACGTGGCCTAACCTAATCTGGTGGTCGGTAATTAAAAGATGTTGCCGGCTCCACTTAATGTCTCACGGCAATGCTGCAATGTGCAATAGAGCTAACTGACTACTCAATTAAGCTGGCCGCTAGTAAACAAAAGTTGTTGGTGGCTCCGCAGTATGCGTCACAGCGATGCCATCCTATACAACAGAGCTAACTGAGTACTCAAATAAGCTGGCCACCGGAAATTATTACATACTGCCGGCTTCCTTTAGATATCACAGCGACGCTACTATATGAGGTAGAGATAACCGGCTCCACTTTATGTTCCACAGCAATACAGCGTCAATGTAATACCAGAGTAATGGTAAATGTTACGCAGCTGAATTGTTGCTCGGGCTCATGCAAAGTGGTCACGCTGATGTTGCGGACAGTATTGTTTTGTCGCGTCAACACAGTGGATCGCTGTGGTCCGGGCTGTAATCCATGCAACGGCACTAGCGGTATGAAATAACTGTTGAACGTACCTGATAAACTATGCCATTGCTAAGTTTTTCTTGACTATTACTTCTATTAGTATGCTCATCTTACCTCTCCTTCATATGCCTCTCCTCTTTACCACAGGTTTGCATCTGCTTATTAGTGCGACCGTACCTGTGATAACGACTCCAAATGCACAACGGTTTTGGCCCTCTGTGACCCTTTGCTCTAGCTTCTGACGGCGTTTGTACTGTGGAATTATGACCGCTTTAGCGTAGTTAATCTCACGATTTACGCTTCGCAATGCCATCCGCATTCATCGACTCCTCGCCGATTCTGAAAATTTTCTTTTCCTCATGGAACGTTGCTTTACCTACTGTTGCTCCCTCATTCGGTCTTAGGCTAGTTGGTCATAGTTTCACCTAAGCTGCCGCTCGCATTCGGACTGCTGTCATCATCATCGGTTTATCTGTTTCTCTCCAACAATCGTATAATTCGCTCAATTTTGTAAACGCGCATTGTTATGTCGGTCCCTTGATCCTGTGCGTGCAGAATCTTCTTCCCACGTAGTAGTGGTAATCTGAACCACACCAGCGACGACAGGTAAAGAACGCGCTTGCATACTTGTATACTAAGCAAAATTACATAGGTTTTGGTGTATCATAGGCACCGTTGCGCGCCAACGGCCTTTTGATAGGGCTGCTTGATTCATTGCTGTCTGTTCGTTTGGCTGCCTCTTGTCCGTTGCCCGCTTTTTCCCGATATTTCCGGTTACATCGGCCAAAACCAGAAGGTTTATCCACCGGGACTGGCCGACCCGTTCGCAATAGCCACCTGGGTTAAACACTTCATCCTTTCTCCTGGATCTGAAGAACAGTCCATCCCTCCGAAGAATACACACATCGTTCCAAATGGACCGTCGAGGCCGCCACTGGCGCGATTTTGAATACGGGCTGTTGTTCATCAGGACAACCGGTTTCTGAGTTCACTAAGTGTATGGGTTTTAGTAGGGTAATTTGTTGCGGGAGGTGTTTATAATCAGGTCAGGAACTCCAAATAGCTAAAAGCGGTACTGTACCATGCTTAAATTCAACGTTGTATAAAATGGAAAAGTTAATATGTAACGGTACGCAACTGGTTAAAAAAGGAACAGAATCTAAATAATCGCTTAGTGCTGGCCGCGATGTCTCCATAAAATGAGCGAAGTGGCAACATGCATTGTACATTTTACAAAATATGCGGGTATCGATGTATAGCATATGTTTCGTGAGTAGGGTTTGGTTTGCCGTGGAGATTACCTGTGGAAGTCATAACCATGTAATCGAAATGGTGACCAAAATCATTATTAATTTTTACATAATTGACTACGTGTGTGCAAACATGTCTCCTGCTCTTAAATGAAATACACATATATACATATATATATATATATATATACATAAAATAAACGATTGTAAATGTTTAAATGACCCCTTTCCCCCTAACAGCTCTTAAGCTTCGAAGTGAGGAATCATGGGCTTCGATTGTTAAGTACCATTACTTCATGCAAATGACAGCGTGAATCAAAATCGTCATTTGCTCACAACAGCAAACAGCTGCAGTCCCCACTATTAAATATAACATTCCTCCGCGTCCACAATTGTACACCACAAAACCATTCGTAATTAAACACAATATTTCTTTCAGGCAACGCAACATTGAGGAAATCTCTTCAATCACCCATTCTACATGTATTATGCATCAAACTTGCAGGAGTACATAGATTTACAGAGAGCAATAATTCATTTACGCATTCCTGCCTTATGAACATATCATTGTTCCTTACTATCTTCATTAACCTATATATGCATACATATATAGGCATATGCGCACCGTATATATATATAGTACGTATATGCCTATACATGTATACATATATAGGTTAATGACAGTATTAAGAGTGCGTTCTTGGAACCCACCTCTTCCTAGCCATCCTTGCTGACGTCACACCGCAAGTGCAGTCTTCCCAGCTTCTATATGCGGTAGTTGGGAAACTGTGGCGCGCAATTAACCGTTCCGACGAAGCCCACACACCTCAGACGGATCTGTACGATGTACGTCATTGTCACGTAGAAAACCACCATCCATTTAACGCTCCGAAACGTCCAGTCCTTTCTACCCGCGCTTCTGCCTTTTCTCCTATATATTACCTGGAAGCTTCTATCCACCAGATCTCTTCAGCTGAAAGAGACTTGGGTATCATTACCCGGACCTATCATTCCGTATCCGCTTGTTGCCAGAAAGCAGCAGCTGCTGCTAGCCGCATGGTGACATTGCTGAAATGAACCTTCAATCAAGCTGACCCTAGTAATTTCCGCCTCCTCCTCAACGCTACTCTTCGACCGCAATTGCAGTTCGGTAATCAGGCTACGAGCCCCTGGTTGTTGACCGACCAACGCATACTCCAAGAACCACAACGTGCATCTACGAAACTGATCTCACATCTCAAGGATTTTAATCATCCACAAGCAATTCACTGCCTGCACCTGGACGCACTTAATTTCACACGTCTACGGAGCGACGTGATCCCTGTATTTATGATCCTATCCAACACCGAACATTCCTGTCGCCAAGTAATCACACAGAACTAATCCCGCTCCCATCAACGTGGCCACTCACTGAGGTTCACACATCAGCACAGTCGCCTGAACTGCAGAGGACACCACTTCTCTCTACGAACCAGCCGACCGTGGACTGCTCTTCCTGCTGGATTAGCCTTTGCACCCATTATGACGGATTTTAACGCCCGGCTTCACTGTCATTTGGAGGTGCTGCACGGCGATAATCCATGTGGTAACTACCTACCACTTGATGGAGTTTCTGCCCTTCTCATTCTTCCGCATACTTACTTTCCATAGCGGTTTCGGGAGAGTGTCGGAAGTCATGCTTTGAGCCGGCTTGCATTCTGTTTCAATGCCGCATAATTCGGCTGCGGATACCGCTAACACGCGAGTCAAACCGGCTATAACGTTGCTTGGCCTTTCATTATACACCACGGGAAACTTTTTCCGTATGGGTCATGTGAAGGCCTAGCAATGCAATGCTCTCCATGTAACGTAACGCTTACACCGCGCAGCTGTGTAAGGGGAAGCCACATACACCTCGGAATGACATTGCTGGCGGACTGACAGTTTTCACTAAGTAAGCAATGAAGTGTGGATTTCCGGAAAAAATCCATAACGTGCGCACTTCCCGAATGTAAGCGTTTTCCATAGGGTAAATTTCACGAGGCAACAATGAAATTATGTTCCTTTTGGGACCCTAAGGAAATGCAACGTTGCCTAAGTAAAACGTAACTTACCTGCAGCAGTACGTACATGTGTAGGCGGGCTAACCATGGCATGCGGCGAAAGTTTGATGAAACCAGCTACCGCATACGTTGCAGCTTATCCAATCAACATGTCCGGAGGTCCTCGAGGCGTCATCCTCCTGCTCACCCAGAGCGCCAACAGCGCTCTCTGCATCTTCAGCAGTGGTCGCCCTCCTTGCGCGCCATGCATATGTGCGGTAACCAGCAGATGTTCTCCTTTTCAGTTTACGGAATTTTAATTCCCTTGACATCATGCTGGTACTCTTATCTCCACCGCACGGGTTGTCGAAGGTGACTTCCGTTTGTGGCGCCGGCTGTCATTGCAATTATCGTGCAAAACACCAGCCCCTGCCACCACCAACGGGAGCGCTTCATCAACGTGCGTTTCCGGTGAATTTCTGCTGGTCGTAGAACCCTTGCCCGTCCACACCCGGGTAGCGGCATTGGGGGAAGACGCGCCCACTGCTTGGAAGGTAGGCAGGTCCTCCCAGGATAATCGTTTCAATTGTTCAACATTCGATGATCGGGCGAACACGACCACGTTACTGTGAGTAGCCAGCAGCTCACGTATGCATGCCATTACGCCCATTGTGCGGTAGAACTCCTCCGTGCCTATACTCAACACATGCGCCTCCAAGTCAGCAAACATATCCCGAGTGATGCGAAATTGGTTGGCCCGGTCAAGGACTTCAACACCACGGCATCGCATCCGCGCCACCGTCGCTGTTCCTTTATTGTCCTCCGAAAGGGCCGACAATGCTACAGTTTCCGCTGGCAGCACCCAACGGCAACCGCAAAACACCACCTGCTCGTCGTACGCGTGTAGACTTGCCACGTGTATAATCTGCGTACATGGAATGCGCCACTGAGGATTAAATCGACATGCGCATGAGCAGCCATTCTTAATGACCACACTTTGCATGCGCAGGCGCTCGTCATCCACCAGCCGAGACCCGCCGTCTGAGTTCACGCTGCGACTGCGAACTGGAAGACTTTGCCGCACGTACTGCTGTCGGGCGTATGACGACATCCACCTCAAAATCACTTGCGCACTGCTTACACCCTGCACAACATCGCACCTACCAAGCTGATCTCTCGCAAACAATGTTCCCTCTCCTCCAAAATGCCAGAGCAACGCTGCACTATCACCTGAAACAGGTGCATTAGAGTTCAACGCTCACTCAAAGTTTCTTTCATATGCTTATTTTCATTCTCAACGCGATTTGTGCTCTCACGCCCGATTAATACCACTTGGCCCATGGAATGCGCCGTCGAGCTAAGCCGCCATGGGATCCACGTGCGACGGAGGTATTGGAAGCATTCCGTGCTGCGCACCGGTATACCTTCCATAATCCGATGATAATGTGCGCATTCGTGGGTGTACAACAACGAGCGCAGCATGCTGAACAGAGCACTCTTATCCTCCGTGTTACAGAACAGATGGTGTGAACAACCGCGCTGCATGTTCCGCATGATGTGCACTCGGCAGAATACGATGTTGGCAGTGGGATACGCGTTGCGAAACGCATTCACTTGCACAGCGCACTAGTCCATCACCAACTTTCGAGCAACGGCAACCCCGGGGGCCAACTCTAACCTATCTCTCACAGCCTCTTCGTAAGTAGCCTCCGTCTCATTTGGCAGAAGCGCATAAAAAAGCTCATACCAAGGCCACTAACGGCCACAAACATGCGATGCCATAAGATGTAACCCCATAATTAATCTGATATGTGGAGTCCGCCAAAATGACCTCACGGTATTGGCCCACCAACTCCAGCATACGCGTGGGCACGAAAAACCGGTACCGAATCTCATTTCCCACATGCATAATTTTAAGCTGGCCATTTCTTCGCAACAGCTGCGTAACCGCTTCCACTTCCGTAACACAAGAGTTCCAATGACGTTGCCGCATGTCAAACAAATCGCGCCCAGTTAAACGAATGTGATATTGCAGGCGCACAAACGCAAGCATCTCCTGCGTCCGACGAAACTTTTTCATTAAGTTAAGCACCATACATTCCTGATCCGCCGTTAGCCACCGGCTTTTTGCATAATGCCGAAGCTCCCCCACTTGAAACTGTGCGAATGCCACAGACACGCATTTGCAATCTTGTAACATTCGCCCTTAAACGTCGCTGAAAAGCGAGCAGGGCAACTGTAACAGCAGTACCTGTAATAATCTTTACCTTAGGCCGATACAATGCACTTACCGCTTTTCAGCAACTGCTGCGCTTTCTATGCACGCATACCAACAGAATATACCGGTACGGATATCCTTCTGGTAGCACCTGTCAAGTCTCCTTCTGATACGCCTTCGCAGTTATAACGTTCCGACGAATTAACGATGTCGCCGTTTCCATCTGAAACACGTTCAGATCATCATTCATCGATGCGAAGTCCAGATAAGGACCCTTGAGTATACGTCGGAATACAAACGAGTCAACCAACCTGGCTGCTACACTTGAAGCGGGAAAATGATGAAACACCGTAACGCATTTTAACCGCTTAGTATTTTGATTTCAAATCCTACTCTTAACATTTCAACAAACACCCTAACTTAATAATAAACATTCACATTGCGTCCGATGGCCCCAAATTTACATCCAACCAAATCTAACTGTGTGTACCGAAATCACACCGTGGAAAGATTATTTATCGCAAGTGGCGCATCCGATGCTCCGCTCTCAGGTCTGCTACGGACCGCTTGATTGCATTATGGCGGTTAAATTTATATTTCTTTGGTGCCAACTGGTACATCCGTTTTACGGCGTAAATAATTTGTTTTCTGAGTACTTTGGATAGCTAGCATAACTTATTATAAACCGTTTAATAGTATTACATGAGATATGATGCATAAACATTTTACTGAGATAAAGTGAGTAAAATAAGGAAGGCCGAAATGGTGGCGGAAAATCAACAGATGCGAATGTGCTGAAATTGCGTTCAACAAATATAGGGTTATTTTGGATGTGGGATACCTTGAAATGTGACATGTATTGAACCTTCAACTTACTTTCTATTGTAAACGGAAATCACTTTTTACAATGCAGCAGGTACGAGGTTGAGAAAGCTACACGGAATATTAATTGCACAAATAATGTTCCCGGAGGACATGAAATGCAACATTTTAAGGCAACCCATGTACCTAGTTTAGTCCTAATGAACGAAAATACGTAACTAATAGGTGTGAAACTTACGGAGGATGCCTTGAAGGTTACCTGCAAGTCAATTTGATTTATTAAATCGGAATAAGTGCGAAAGGAGTAACTGGGATGACGAAGGCATTACTATGTGCATGGTTGATAAAATACGGAATAAGATGTTCAAAGTTGATAAGGAATGACGAATAACAGACATCTTCTGTTACCGTAATGCTGTGTATGTAAACGCGTAATTGGAAATGATCATGCGGTGATTAGCATTTATTATTGTTGTTAGTGAAAGGGAATATGCAATTGTGCGAACGCTGTGTTGGTAGGTGTAGTTTGTTGCGAAGTGTTAGGCAAGTACGTATCATGTGGAACGTCTTAATATGCCCAGATTAATATGTAAACTGCGTATATACTGGGCTAATTGTATGCCTGATTCTGAAATATAAATGTGTGTATATATACACAGATATATATATATATATATATAAATGTAAACGCATCCGTCTTAATATGCAACGGCGGCGCATTTCACTTTCCTTGTAAAACAAAATTGATCATGGATAACAATGGTTACTTGTGACTACGTAGGAATGAAGCTTCACATGGCGGAGGCTATACTTCGGAGGTGGCTCATTGGCTGTGGTAAGTTGCAACGCAGTGCTCCGCGCACAACAATACGTCTCTGAAACGGAAGACAACATGGAAAACGAACCGCACCTGCGACCAGGTATGCAGCATGTATGAGATGGCGGAGGCCATACCTGGGAGGCGGCTGAGTGGCGGTGTTACGTCGGAGGGCCATGTGTGCCGCACATCACAGATGCTCTGAAAGGGAAGCAATGTTTCAAATAGAAAATCGACACTTGCGACTATGTGGCAAGGAGACATGACATGAAGGAGGCATGACCTGAGAGGAAGCTCACTGGCTTGGTGCAGTATCACTGCAATTCTGGAGGAACGTCGCCGTACTTCTGAAAAAACCGTCAAGGCGGATAAGCAACCTTGTCTACCGAGACCTACCATGAAATCATCAAACGCCATCCGAGGTACATTGGAACACCTTCAGTGGCAGGGAGTTTAGCTGTGGAACTGACAGCCCAATGATAGGGACCTAAACCTTGGTTCATTTGGGGAAACGGGAAACTTACCGGAGCGTAATGGTGCGGCAGCGCTACGGCTCTCTCGGCACCTTGTTCACTTCTCATTCACACGTATTCCCATCAACGGGAAAATTCAATCCTGTCTGCAATAACAAAAAGGGCGTAATGGAAGGGCGCGCAAATTAGGCATACCTGCAACGCGTGCCATGCTACGCCGTTTACGTAGGTTGCACAGACACTACGAGGAGCAAGAGAAGCAAACGAATTCCTCGCCACCGGCATAGTACACACAGGATGCATGGTACCATTAAATAAATAAATAAATATTTTATTCTCGACTATGCGAGGCACGCCAATTGAGGCATGATCAGGTACGTACATCTGTACAGACGTTTTATGTGAACTGTAGTGACAGTAGAAAATTGTTCATATGTCCATGCTTGGAACTGTGCAATAGTGAACATGCGAAACAACGATTTGGTTGTAGTGGGATCGGGATCCGTTTGTTTCGACATAATCGCTCTACCATATATCGCAGTCATACCTCGACTAATAATAGGTTGAGAATCCTGAGTGATCCATTGGAAGATAATTGAAGAGCAAGCTATCCAGTCTGATGATTCGAATTGAGCTGCTAGTGTGATGTTATGGGCTGTGACTTTATTCGGTGGCGAGTCACATTCGGCACGTTGCAGTGTTGTTAAACGGACATTTGTGGCTTTTTATAGGGAGAACGCTTGCCGGGCGAAAACCCACCACGTCCTGAAACACTGCCGCCAATCCATTGAATGGCAAGTTGTAACTGGCTATGTTTCTTGTTGAACGTTTTTTACTCCGTTATTCGCAGTCAAGTTGCGTCCCAATTTTCTGCTGACTGATGCGTTATGCGAGTGGCCATTGCGTGCCTGGGTTCTATCCTGGGAGCAGGCATCGCACATAACCCACGGCACCGCTTCCCCGCGAACTTGCACGTCATCCTCCTGATGACATACTCCGCAGGGGTCTTCTGAGCCGACGCCCGGAGTATCTTGTATCCGTTTAACGGGAACCCTGTAGGAGGAGGATGTCCTAGTGTGAAGCTACCGGAAGCCTTTGCCCTTTAGAGCACTCTTACTGGGGCTCACCTCCATCACACGACACTTAATGGACGATTTAAGCTTCCTGGACTCATTTGCCGATGCGGATGGAACCGGTGTTGCCGTTGAAATTACAGGCCGACTTCTTCACCTCCGTTGCATGCACGGGGTGCGGCACATCGTCTTCCGACGTCGTCGCTACAGCGACCGCTGTGCCATCACGCGACTTTCCCGGCTTCGGTAAGCCACATAGCATCCAGACGTTTGCCTCCGTATCCAGCAGAAGGGGAACAGGACACTTAGACGTTCGACCGTACAACTGGGAACTGGCCTCCTTGGACATCTGCAACGCTATCATTTACAGGAAGGTCAACGCCGCGGAGAAGTTCTCCGTTCCGTAGAGGCACAAGTGCGTGCCGATGTCTGAAAAAACATCCTGTTTTTTGCGGAGTTTTATGGTACGGCTGACAATCGCATCCCTATCCGCTACCTGACGATCTAGAATCTGCACAACAACATCCGCCGGAACACAGTCTGAGGCGCCTGGGGGAGGTTGCCGGGGTGAGATTCACCGACATCCATGCAGTATGTCCTAAGCGGAATGTCCATGAAGCGCCGCCACATAACATATATGCACACATGGGAGCCGCCACTGCCGACTGAACTCGCAAGCGCATGCACTGCCGCGTGTTATGTATACCCGACGCACTTTCGAACGAGGACACGCAACTAACCAATAAGGCCCATCAGACGTACAACCCAGAACGGTGGATGCACGAAAATGGGCTATTAAGAGATTCCCTGCGAAAGCGCTCACCTGTTGGAAAACCGAAGAAACTGAGGACACCTCCGATGAAACAGAAACTACGCTCATGCACCGCCTAGCTATTATGCTGTTTCTTTCGTGCACGATACTGCTTACCCTATCAACCACGCAGGTGTACAGAGTGAGCAAGGGCGACCTCTCGGAGAAATACTTCTTAAGATGCTTGTTCTCATTCTCAACCCTGTTTGTTGTGTGGCATCCAAAAAGCACAGCATCCCTTTGTCTGTGAGCCGCCCAAGTGTCTACGTGTTGGAGCCACGTTGGAACAAATACCGGTAGCGTTCCGGATTCGCACGTTGCACCGCGTTCTATAATCTTTCATTTTCGGACGCATCACGAATATATATCAGCTTATGAAGCCAAGCGAAATTGGAATCGGCGAGCATCTGAGATCCCACGTATGCGACCGCAACGTCTAGCTATGTCCACGTTAACATGGTACCGGCAAAACACAACCTTCGCGTTGGGCTAAAAACGTCGAAACGCCCGCAACTGAGCAGCACATTTATCCAGCAACACCGTGCAGCGACGTATGCTGCTAAGCATCATCTCCTGCATCGCTTCCACCGGTTGCACATAGCTATAGGACGTCTCACCGGGTTATAGGGCGTAGAAGAAGGAAATCCCTAGACCTGTTGCGTCCACGAACATGCAATGCCATTATATGTACTCAACATAATTTAACTGGTGCGTCGCATCGCACAATAAAACCTCCCCATAACGCTTAACCATGCCACGGACAACAGATGGAGAGAAGAACAGATAACGAACCTGGCTGCCCTCAGACACCAGTCGGCAAACACCGTGCCCTTCCAATAGGTTTACCACCTCAGACACTTCACCTGAGGTTCTATTTCGATGACGAATGCGCAAATTACTCAGATCCCTACGGGTTACACGTTTGCCGTACTCCTGATAGATGAAGCGCCTCAAATCCGGCGTGCTATGACAACTGTCCAACAAACGCAGAACCTCCTGCTCCCGCCGCGGTGACAACCGACGGTTGCGAGCATAGAGCCACGGGTTACCTAAATGAAAATCCTGACTATGGATCTTGCAGTAACTTCCCACGACATATTTGCCCCATTCACAACCATCGAGAATCGCGCCTTGCATTTGTACGATTTGTATCTACATCCGTTAGTTCACGTGCTGCATAAATATTAACTCACCGCTTGTCACGTGATCCTGAACGTTGACAATGTACGCAAAGGTACAGGATGTAATCGTAGCCGTCCGCATCCGGCAACTGCTGCCGCCTTCCACGCTGGTACGCCGCAGCAGACATGGAGGAAACTCGGGAAAAACAAGTCGCTGTTTCAATCTGAAAACGTCTGAATCGCTCCTCAATGTCTTCAACGCGTTCATACTTCCCAATGACCAAAGACCTGAACAGCTCAATATCATCCACAGCCATGGCGGTAGCAGAAAACAAGTATGGCCCCCGAAATAATAAAACAAACATCATACATATGCACCCTTATTGTTAACCATTTCTATGGTTT
The DNA here is from genome assembly GCA_944474145.2 of Dicrocoelium dendriticum. Classification (NCBI taxonomy): domain Eukaryota; kingdom Metazoa; phylum Platyhelminthes; class Trematoda; order Plagiorchiida; family Dicrocoeliidae; genus Dicrocoelium; species Dicrocoelium dendriticum. The sequence goes on along the minus strand of OX104068.1, from coordinate 22,587,171 downwards.
AATAATTCACACACAATCCCATTCCCTACCCTCCTTACAGCCAGTTCCAGCTGGTTGCACATTCATCTTTCTTGGCAACGTCGCTAGGTAACCTCGTTGCTATGTACCATCTGTGCCACAGAACGTCCCGGTGCAACACAATTTTCTCATAGTGCAATCAAACCGCCCCGGTCTGCTACTACTGGACAGCCTTGGGTGATAACACGCAACATTTTCCTGAGTAACTCACGGCTTCGTACCTCGACGTGCTTTCCTCTACTTTTCTTCATGCATTGGTATTATTTTCTTGTTTCAACTGCACTTCCTAATCCTGCACCTGCGATTTTGCTCCCTATCATTTGCTTACTTATGAGCAGCATTAAAGCAGAAGTATGCTTGCCGTTATATAAAGCAGTGGTTAGGCCACATCTGGAGTACTGTGTTCAGGCATGAGCACCGTACCGCCGGAGTGACTTCATTTGTATAGAAAAGAATCAGAAACTTGCGGCCAGCATGATCCAAGATCAACGAGGGAAGTCGTATGAAGACCGTCTAAGTAGCTTGGGATTATTTTCCTTGGAACGGCGTAGGCTGAGAGGGGATTTGTTAGAGACGTTAAGGATCATTAAGGGACTTAGTGGTATTAGTTCCACCCATCGGTTTGAGTTGGTTATGTCGGACCATTTTCGCGGGCATCGCCTGAAGCTCAAACAACATAGAGTTCGGCCGGACATCAGGGCAAAGCTTTTTTACGCACCGAGTAGTTAACTTCTGGAATAAACATCCTTCTGACTTAGTGGAGTATGAGTCTGTAGAAGCCTTCAAAATGGGCTTAGAGGAGTGTTGCTCTATTCTATTTCCAGAGATATTGTAATTGTACTGGAATATGTAGTGCATTTTGATGCTGACACACGGTGCAAGGATTGCTCTTGTCCCTGCTTCACTCCTTCGCAGAAGCCAGAAGTCAATCCAAAGTCGAAGTAACGGGGGTCGCTTCACTTACCGGTGTAGGACTAGTTAATCCTAGTCCGAGACGGTGCGCGAAATAAGGCGAGGATATAAGAGGGCAATTGGAGTCGGACACAGCGGACTGTATTAGATGGGCTACAAGCAAAAGCGGACGGATGAAGCGAGATAAGAGCGAACACGTGAGCGCGGGAACATACAAGGCTGTCGAGTGACGAGCCGGTTGTAAAAAATATTAAAACAAGAATGAATAATGTACAATCGGTCAACAATTAAATTGTACAGGGAAGATAAGTTATATTTGGGCGCAACAGAAATCACCCTAGAAGGCTGAACATAGAAAGCCTGCGAAATAGGAAAGGACTGTTGAACCGAGGTTGGTAAGGTAAAATCGTGTTGAGTAAAAATGATTGAGGGTTCGCGTCGTGGGGGTTCGTCGGCAGCAGGAGTCCGCCGAGCCGTTTGTGGTTTGTTAATTATGGATTACAGGGCAGGGTGCATTTCGGCTAGCCGTTGGAGCGGGCTTGTCGGACTGCAAACATACAGGCTAATCCAGAAAAAGGCCGCTAAAGCCTCAACCTTCGCTGCTGCCAAACGGTTTGCTTTGGAGTGGTTTCTCACCTCGCCGCGCTCCAGCTCGCGCCAAAACAACCCTCGTCCCACGGAGAAACGACCATAGTCCCAAAAGAAGATCATGGCCTTACGGAGAAGTGATCCTCGTCCCGCGAACAACGGACACTCGTCCAGCGAAGAAGCGACCAGCGCTCGCGCCAGGGTCCTCGAATACATTCCTCGTGTGTGCCAGTCGATCGATGGGGAGGGTTGGGTCATGTAGGGACGAGAAAATAGAAAACCATACGCAGAAAACGCCAAAAAGAACAAACGAATGCTCGGTATGTGTTAATTTTTCGGTTTTTAAATATTTTTAATGAAAGGTTTTTCGGAGGCTTTTGATAGGTTCGTTTGTTTTCAAAACGTTACTGGACCAAAATGGGGCAAATATATACAATAGCTGCAAATCTTAAAATATCTACACTGTACCTAGTCGGAGAAACAAACGGGCTTACGCACCTCCTGACCTCGGCGATTAGACTTGAGAGGCGGCAGGCTAGATTCGGGAGATGTCAGGACGGCTGAAACCCGTAGGCCGAGATCGTGGTCTCGTTGAACTGCACTAGGATGCTGTAAGCTTATGCAAAGAGTTGTGACGCCGCACGAAGCACTACTAGACGAAGTAGGCGAGGGAATTGCTTCCATAAACGCGGGTTTTAGACGGTCGATGGTGACGACTTCGTGTCGACCACCGCGGTCAATAGTGTACGCCTTATTCGCACGATGCAGCACCTTGAAAGGTCCGAAGTACAGCGGCTGAAGAGGCTGTCGAACGCCATCTGCGCTTAGAAGGACGTGCGAACACGTAGACAGCTTCTCGGGCATGTACACTGGTGTCTTCTGCGATCGAGGAACGGGTGGACGTAGCTCACGCATCTGGTGAGCCAATCGATCAGTGTACCTTCCGTAGTCAAAAGTAGAAGTACATGGGGCTGGTGCTACCAGCTGGACAGTCAACCTCAGCGTGCAACCGTAGACTGGCTGCGCTGGTGTGGCGTCGATATCCGTATTAACGGTGTTTCTTAAGCCTAGGAGAACGAGGGGCAGAGTATCAGACAGTGAAGGAGCTGCGTGCGGACGTAGCGCTTCCTTCAACTGGCGGTGAAAAGGCTCCACCATGCCGTTAGCGGCCGGAGGATACGTCGTCGTCTGGACGTGGCGACGGCCTACATCCTTAAGCAACGTGGCAAATGTTGACGAGAAATGTGACACTCGATCGGTGGTCACGATGGCGGGACAGCCGTATTGAGCTACCCAACGATCCAGTAAAGCCTTCGCTACTGTATTCGAAGAGGTTAGGTATGGGAATAGCTTCCGGCCACCCATTGAATCGATCGACACAGGTCAGTTGGTACAAAGAGCCTTTCGAAGTCGGCAGAAGACTTACGAGGTCCACGTGAACGTGATGAAAACGTGCGTCTGGCGTCGGGAAGGTGCCTAATGGGCTTCTCGTGTGCTTGTGCATCTTCGCGCGTTGACACGGAAAGCCAGCAGCTGGCCAGCTACGGACGTCCCGATTAACAGTGCGCCAAACGAACCGTGCGCTTACGAATTTAACCGATGCACGAAGGCCTGGATGAGACAAGCCGTGCAACGTGTCAAAAGCGGTCTGCCGAAACTCGCGCGAGACGACCGGGCGCGGCGTGCCCAGAGATAACTCACAGTGTGTAGTGCCGTCTGATGCTGTAAGCTGAACGGGTCGTATGTCCAATGAGGGAGACCTGCGTAGTAGTAGATCAATTTCAGGATTGTTGAGTTGTGCTGTTGTCGTGGCTGTCAAGTCGGTAGAAGTGCCGGCGTCAGCGGAGATAGCTTGGATGCGGGAAAGTGCATCGGCGACGGCGTTGTGCACACCTGAAACATGCCGTATATCGGTCGTAAACTGAGCAATATAGTCAAGGTAGCGCGACTCTCTAGGAGAGTATCGGTCAGTAGTCGATCCGAGCACGTAAGTCAGGGGTTTGTGGTCGGTAAAGATGACGAAGGGGCGGCCTTATAAGACGTGTCGAAAGTGACGTATCGTTAGATATACGACTAGCAGTTCTCTACCGAACTTGCTGTGGCGAGATTCGGTAGGTTGTAGGCGTTTGGAGAAAAACGCTAAGGGCTGCCACATGTCGGCTACTCGTTGCTGCAAAACAGCGCCGACTGCCACGTCCGAAGCGTCAGTACTGAGGGGCAGTGGGGCGGCCGGATCGTGGTGCGCAATAGAAGCTATGTTGGCGCTGGCCTCATTCAGCGACTTAAAAGCAGCGCGTGCTGAGGCAGGAAATTCGAATTTCTTGAGTTTCCCTCGGAGAAGTTTCGTGAGGAGTTGCATCAGCGAGGCGCGGTTGGGTAGAAATCGTCGGTAAAAGTTGACAAGCCCATCAAAGCGCCTGAGCTGTTTGAGAGCGTGCGACTCGGGGTATTCGATGATGGCTTGAATTTTATCCTGTATTGGCACGACGCCTGCAGAGGGGATACGATGGCCGAGGAAGTTGACTGAATCGGCATCAAACGTACACTTTTCTGCGTTGCTCGTCACCCCGTGTTGTGCTAAACGATCGAAAAGTGTTCGTACGTGGCGCATGTGCTCCTCTCTTGAAGAGCTCGCGATTCAAATGTCATCGGGATACGCGTGAGCGAAGTCTAGACCGCGACAAACTTGGTCAATGAAGCGCTGAAAGGTTTGCGCGGCATTCTTTAGACCAAATGGCATGCACAGAAACCCGAACAAACCAAATGGAGTCGTCACGGCAGTTTTAGCGATGTCCGCTTTGGCTACCGGAATTTGGTTGTATGCGCGTACCAAGTCGATTTTGCTGAAGATATTCTTACCTGCAAGACTGGCGGTGAGATCCACTTTGTGTAGGATCGAATAGCGGTCAGGCGTTGTAACCGTATTCAAGATTCGGTAGTCGCCGCAAGGACGCCAGTCCCCCATGGCCTTCTTCGGGACAATGTGCAAGAGTGACGCCCATGGGCTGTTAGACGGTCTGACGATACCGAGCTGAAGTATGTGGTCGAACTCAGCTCGTGCTGCACGTAGTTTGTCAGGAGCAAGCCGTCTTGGTCGTGCGCTAACCGGCTGACCACGCGGGACTATGTGATGAGCGACCTCTGTCGTGACTGGCGGAAGCTCTGCAGCTGGTCGTACCAGTCGCGGGTATTCAGACGGTAGGTTAGCTTAATCTGATGGTACATCTGCGATTCGAAAAGCGGGACTGATTAACGAGGCATCTGTAAGAATGCCTTCAACCCCTAGTTTAGTACGGTCGTCTAAAAGTTTGTGGCAACCAGCATCAATAAGCAACCTAAAATTTCGGCGGACACCGATACCGGTAATTGTGTAGGGTACAGACGCAAACATGAAGACCCACCGAAAATCTCGGCGAAGATTGAGGTCTAGGTTCACCATGCGCTAACCGAATGAAGCTATCGGAGAACCGTTGGTCGCACGCAAATTGTACGTAGGCTCTGAGCGCTTGTCATTAGCGGTCGCTGGGATGACGCTGACTTCCGCTCCCGTGTCGATGAGGAACGTCATGGTAGAACGTCGGTCCTTAACTTAAAACAGGCGATTTGCTTGGTTAATGACGGACACGTTTTTCGTGCTAGTAAGCGGGCTACTTGATTGCCCTGAAGAAGCTGGGTCGTGCCTAACGCAGGGAGACGGACACCGTCTAGCTCTTCCATTGTATTGGCGGTGATACCAACGTACTTCCTCGACTGATTCGGTAGTATCTGACTGCGAACGTGCAAAGGCAATGTTGCGCTTCCTTGCCAAACGAGACGTACCCGGTGCAGGAACAGATGAGCGGCGATGAACGGTAACTAAAACATGGTCGGCGTTGGATCGTGGCACCTGTTGCTATCCCGCTGCGAAGTAGCGCAATTTCCTTGTCGTTAAGATCAGATCCGTCTGGTGACTGGGAGCAAATATAGGGTTCGGTTTTCATCGGTGAGAATACGTCACCGGAGCCAGTGGTCTTCTGCTGCGGAAAACGCTCGAACACAGCGTCAGCATTAATAGCTAATTCTTTCAGAGGTGTTTCTATAAATATGGACAGCAATGTCGGCAATGGCTCTGGGAGACGTGCAAACCATAGCTCCTTTATTCCTTCTTCGCTCTAGAATAAGGGACCGGAGCAACGCCGAGCACTTGCGATCTCCAAGCCCGAGACCCCTGAGCTGTTCAAATGGAGTTCGTGCGCTGGGCTGTTAGGCTTTTAAAATCGTTTGCTTCATTGTTTCGTACTTTGCCCGATTCGATGGGCAGAGTAGAATGTCCTTAGTCAGCATCACAACCGACGAAGGAAGTCGTGGGACGAGCTGATTGTACCTCGGACGGTCCGCCGTAATGTCCTTATTTACCATTTGAATCTCAAATATCATAAAATAAACCTCTGGGCTGTGTTCCATGAAACTTGGAACAGCCAAACTAAGCATGGTTACGCTGTGAAACAACTCAGATGCCACTCTCGAAATGTGAGCAGAAAAAATAAAGTATTAAAAAAACACCATAAAAGTACCAAAATTACTCAAGAAACAACTGCATACAGGGATATCATAGAGAGAAGGGAACGAAATCACCAAAGAAATACAAACGAGAAAAAAGTTGAATTCGCACGTGCGAATCGGGGTCACGAATTTGTTGCACTGGTAAATACTTGCCCGAGACGGTGCGCGCAATAAGGCGCGGATATCAGAAGGTAATTGGAGTCGGACACTGCGGACTTTATTCGATGGTTTACAATAAGAAGCGGGCGGATGAAGCAAAGCGAGAGCGAACACGTGAGTGTGGGAACTTACAATGCTGTCGGGTGACGAGTCGGTTGTAAGGAAGGTTAAAACTAGGAGTAATGTACAATTGGTCAACAATTAAATTGTGCATGAGAGAAAGCAGTTATCTTTTAGTGCGCTAAAAAGCTACATCATAGGTTGGCCCGGCTTCAGTATGAAATGTGCATAGCTGATACTGTCTCGACAAATCCCTAGAACTTCTTCGCTTGCGTTGAACGACGCTGCGGTGCAAAATCGCCCATACCACCATTCTTCGAGGAGATGGGACCCACGCCTATAGCTACTATGACAAGTCATGCGTGGTTGGTGAGCGGTACTCAAGCGCCTTTGTCCGCAAAACAAATCCGCCATGCAAAGAATAAGCTTCAAGTCTCTGAGGACTGGGGTCTGGATGAAATTCCTGTAACTGAGTCTCAACTTCTCCGGTTGCTAAGAGAGGTAAACCCAACTACGGCTTCCGGGTCAGATTCTGTTCAACCAAACTTTTTACACGAACTGGCAGTGAAACTCAGTGGACCACTGACTTGTGTGTTTCAGAAGTCATTCAACAGTCGTGTTTTACCTACCGAATGGAAGGAGGCTGTTGTCTGCCAGATTTTCAAGTGCGGTGACAATGACATACCGGCTAATTACAGGCCTGTCAGCTTGGCTAGTGTGGTCGTTAATTTACCTGAAAAATTAGTACGAAAGACAGTGACGAACCATTTAAATAGGTTTAACCTGCTTAGCCTCAAGCAACATGGTTTTCGCAAAGGATTTTCGTGTCAGACAAACTTGCTGGTATCTCGTGAGAGTTGGGCTAAAGCCGTAGACAGTAGACATGCGGTGGATGTGGCGTTCATTGACAAGGAATATGGTAGGCTGGCTCGGTTACGGCGAAGAATGTGGGACGCATTTCGCCTCTCTGGCTCCGCCACTGATTACGAAGCATATAAAAGACAGCGAAATATTTGCAACAAAGTGAAATTGATAAAGCGCCGGAAGTTCGAAGAAAAGCTTGCAACTGACGCGAGGATGGCCCCAAAGAAGATCTTTGCTTACGTGAAACGCCGTTTGAAGCCAAAAGGTGACGTGTCATGTCTGGAAGACGCGGACGGACACCTGCTAACTTCCAGTTCCGATCGCGCGTCCGCACTGGCCGCTCACTTCGCTTCCGTGTTTGCAAACGACGCGGCGTCCATACCCATCTCAGCGAGTAACATTCCTGTAGAACTCAACAGTTTGGTTTGTGATGTCGACGAGGTGCGCCTGCTACTTGCGAACCTTGACGGTACCAAGCCTGCAGGGCCTGACGGGCTTCATCCGCTAATTATCAAATCACTAGCTGCCATTATCTCGCCTGCTGTTACGGATCTATTCAACAAATCATTGTCTGAGGGCTCATTGCCAAACGACTGGAAGCGCTCGGTGGTGAGGCCGATCCCGAAAGGTGGCGACCCCAGTAAGGTGGATAACTACAGGCCAATTTGTCTTACACCCGTTTTGGCCAAAGTGATCGAGAAGATAGTAAAAAAGCGTCTAATACATCTGTTGCAATCGAAAGAACTTCTGACACCGGCACAACACGGATTCAGGATGGGATATTCTTGTGTTACAAACTTACTTGTGACGAGACAGGAATGGTTGCAAGCACTGAACCGGGGAAAGTCCGTCGACGTAATCTACATCGACTTCAGCAAAGCATTCGACAAAGTCAATCATGAATTGCTTCTAGACAGATTAAGGTCGTGTGGTGTCGGAGGATCGTTACATCGATGGATCCATGAATTTCTCGTTGGAAGAAAGTGGAGGGTACAGGTGGACGGCCATCTAACCGATTGGTATCCCTCGACCAGTGGTGTACCTCAAGGTACGGTACTGGGACCCACTCTGTTTCTCATCCATATCAACGAGCTGCCCCAGCTTCTACGGTCGCCGTGTGCACTGTTTGCGGATGACCTCAAAATTTGGCGAGAAATTAATACTCTCGATGACTGTGACATTCTCCAACAAGACCTCGACCGCCTCGCAGTATGGTCTGCTGAAGTCCACCTACCGGTCAACCCGGCAAAGTCCCTATTCATGAATCTCGGGAAGGCTGTTCACGGACGAACGTACACCCTAGACGGCCAACCACTGCATCCCACACCTTCCGTGAAAGACCTAGGTGTACTCTCACGCTGCGACTTGAAGTCCGTCGACAACACCAACAAACTGTATCGAAACGGACTGCGCATGCTCTGGGCGCTGAAACGCAGCTTCTGCACTTGGTCTGAGGACGTCGCCACTCGCCTCTTCTCTTCCATCGTCAGACCAATGCTAGAGTACGGCTCGCCTGCATACTGTCCGATCACTCGCGGCGAAGCGCAAAAGATCGAACGAGTACAACACGTCGCCACCAAGTTGATCCCCAGCTTGAGAGGCTTATCGTATGAAAACCGGTGCATGAAACTTGGGCTCTACACCTTGTCATATCGCCGTGTTCGAGTGGATCTTATCATGACCTACCGTATTTTACATCTCGGTCATTTCCCCATGCTAAGGTCGTTACTCCACTTGCGAGTACCATGCACCACACGTGGGCACAGGTACAAACTCGTGGTACCTGATCTGAAGAAAATCCCACACCCCCTGTGTTTCGAGCGGAGGGTTGTGCACGCCTGGAACAGTCTGCCAGAACACGTCGTCGAGGCCGAATCTGTGCAGAAATTCAAATCTTTGTTGGATTTACACTTCGCTAACATACGTTTCAGAGAACGGTTGCCACTTGACAACGATATCACCCACTTGTGACTCACTGTGTAAACAAGCATTTTGTGTGCTACAGAAGGAGTTGCTGAACCATCTCAGGATAACCACCGGACGTGTTTATTTATTT